>CAJVRN010000126.1:562500-850000 GCA_911728415.1 Lagocephalus sceleratus
AGACAGTATCATCATGAGGGGCCTTCTTTTGTAAGTGTCATTAAAAATACCGCCCTGCAGCTCAGCGAAAAACCAGACTTTGTTTCTCTCCAAATTTAAATCTTAACATGTATTATGGAAAACCACCAGCAAAGTCTTATGAAGTTCTGGCCTTGTTCCACATCCTTCCTAGCCTTGTTGTAGTCCATCCCAGTCCAGTGTCTTACTTCATTTGGTTTCTCACTTTCATTATTACAAAGCATCCATATTGATGATCTTATTTCTGTTTTTGTTTAGTGATGAAAGAAGATGACCAAAGTACCAGTTGGAGGGATGAAGGGAAGGAGCAGCTTTGAACACAACGGGGCAGTTTTTTTTTTTTTTTTATTTTATTTTCATTAAACTGAGGTGGGCAGGAGGAAGAAGTACACATAATGATTATATTTTATTTTGGGGACATGGGGAACCTCCTGCGATTGGCTGTGTTTGTTTAACCACTCAGAGCCAAGCTTTTAAGTTCCTATTCTTTATATCAGCTCTTTTTTTTTGGGGGGTCAAAATTGGACAAAGATGCTGACACACATGAAACATAGTTGCAGAATCTTTTCTACCCTGAATGACAAATTAAATGCCATAAAGCCGCTGTGTTTGGTAGAGATGCTGTCTGCATGCGGGCGTATGAGACTTGCACTTAAATCCTCAGCCCTCCTCGGTATATCAGAGGGGAAAAACTAATTACCGGCTGCCGTTCTTCCTCATTCACCTCAGTAGTGATGGTTTTGCATTCACAGCATTTAATCCGTAAGCACAATTTTCACAAAATATTCACTGAAGGTGTTTTCACTGCTGTTTCTGTAATTACATTTTAAACCTGTGGATGTGTTTTTGTTTTATATCTGCATTAGCTGAATTGTAAGAGCCCAGGCATTTGATAATCTCTTTTCTACAACTGCACATTTTTCTGTAAATCCAGCTAAGAAGTCACCAAACAACAATCTGTTAGGGTGTATAAATTTGTTCTTGCCTTCATTCCTTGTAGGTCTTGTTAGTCTCTCACCATTCACTTGTTTTTCTTTGGTGTCCTCTTTTCTCTGTAAATGCAAACACTGTTTAGCCTGTCTCTCAAGCAGGAGGGGTTCGTTCTCTAACATTTTGTAGTGACTGCGCTGCTTTCAGATCACAATTGCCACAATTTTCACAGTAACAGCTTGGTTCAGTCCAGGAAGCCCCACAACCAGAAAGGCTTCTGAGAAATCTGCTCAACAGTCTGAAACTGCGGTCTGGTGTGGAGCGGTCGGAACACTTTATGAGAGATCTCCACTTCACTGTAGCTTGATGTAAACAGGGATTCAATCTTCTTTGGGGGTTGGGGGGGTGCTGCAGTACACTGTATGATGTACTTTTTTATTTGTACCAAATAAAAGAGCGTAGAGGAATGACTCGGTGTTAAGGTATCCAGTTCTGGCGTACGCTTTCAGAAGCTGTGATAATCGGCTGATGTGCCCTTTTACTTTTACACTGGAATCAATGGCCTCGATGTTTTTCTTGTTGGCTTTTAATTTTTTTTTTTTTCATTTAAAACAGATCAGGCAGAACCACTATCTTAGCCTACTAGATTTGTTTTGAATTGGATGTCTTTGCCATATTGACTGTTAGCAAACTTGGGAGATAGAAACATGACTGTTGCAGCAATGCTTTTTTTTTTTTAATGGCTCATATGACAACGATGTAGTGATATGCGTGTTTAGAGAGGGATTTTTCATTTTGGAACTACTGAGTTTTCATTTTTTCCCCCTGTGCTGTTCCATTCGATCTGAAAGATGAGACACGTGATTTATTTTTTTCTTTTTTTTGTTGTTGTTTTTTGTATAAAATTCTCAGTGCTTCTCTCTGTATACTGTATATTTTGTGGTACGCTACTGTGACCTCTGGTGTGTTGATGTATCTTTTTATTATGTTCCAGCTGTGTAGAATTTATTAAAAAAAAAAGACAAGTGAAAAAACCAAACCAAAACTTAAGAAATGTGTTTTTATTCCTCTACATGATAAATGTGACTTTAAACTGTTTTACTTTTAGTTTTTTTCTTCTCATGAACACAAATCACAGCATGAGCACTGACACTTGAAGACCCGATGGAAACCCAGTTCATTATGATGTTCTTCACCCATGTATTTACACACATTTCATAGAAGATGACAGCTAAATGTATTTCTCACTTGCAAGCTAATGTAATCTTTTATGACACGATGGGCATTGTGCAAATATCCTCCTCCTGTTAATTGATCCTGTGATTTGTTGTGACAGAAGAGTGAAATCACTTCACTAAAGCTTTCCATCAATAACTGCTGAAGGGGGGTGGCTCTCTGCCAAATCCATGATGGAATGCGTAGGCCACTGGCTTTCATTTTCCTGAAATTAGTTGAAATTAAGCCATCAGTCATCCAAAAATGTGGCAAAGTAATTTCTTTGTGTGGCGATTGGTGAGAGTGACTTGGAAAAATAACAGCAATGATCAGATTTGCATACTTAAAATCTTAGTGTCAAAACTCAGCTTTGAATGAATTATTGAACATAATTGAAAAGTCACACATTTTTTTTGCATTGAAGCGTAAGTGGGCTTGTGCTTCACTTGTGTTAGTTAAAAAGCTACTGCATTTCAGCAGCATTGTTCTAACCCCCCCATCCATTAGCAGATGAAATCTCCCATCAATGCAACCTGGAGAAATCAATTTGTCTTCTGCAAACAAAGCAGAAAGACGGGAACATGCAATTAAGAATATGCAATCCCAGATGAAGGATTTAATAGTATAAAACTGTGTCCTCATAATCTACTCTGGGAATGAAATGAGCAGTCATGTCAGCACCTGGGATCAAGCTTTCGGTGATCAAATCTGTAGGAGCAGTGATACGAACCTGAAATTTCGAGTTAATTTAAACCTGCGACACGTTTTTTGGGATTGGTTTCCATGCAGCCGCTATGGATCTTGAACACACGCGCAGGCCTGTTGCTCCCCTGTCACTTCCTGTGTGTAAACCATAGAGATGGAAAAAGGAATCGACTGTTTATGTAGCGCTGCCCGTGCTGGGAAAAACATCACACCAAATTCTAAAGAGATAGCACTTGTTGTCACTTCTCTTTTGAATCATGGAAAGCTGGATGTCTGTCTTCAGTCAGGTGGAGCGGCGGGTGGGGGGGTACCTTTTTTTACCTATTTAGTGTGAATAAAACAGAAACAACACTGAGATTGGTGGCCCCTCTCTGCAGAAGGTTTTTTTGTTTGATTCATAGAAGCCTGAGAAAAGAACATGTTTCTGCAGTGACACTGCCAAAACTCCAAAACTTGGACATGGGCATCAAAATTCTATTGTTGTACCATCCAACCTTCATACAGGTAAAGCCAGACACACTCAGAAGATTAGGAGACAACCTGTAATGGTAAACTAAACATTGTTTACTTTAGTTGTGCCTCTATATCAAACATGTTGGAATTGACAACATTACTATGTAAAACACCACTGTGTTGCCGGGTTTTAGCGCTGCCACAGAACAGTTCTGTGCTCAGTTCCAGGCTGGCCATATCTATGAGGCGATTACGATGGAGCCTGAATAAATATCGATGAATGAGTCTCAGTTGACGAGTATGGTGACGGACCAGAGTTTAAATTTGTTACAATGTGTGATTGAATGGTCAGGAGAGAGGTAATAGTGGAGACTTGCAAGCTAACCTTGCTAAGGTTAGGTTAAGTCCCTGAGGAATTAATTCAAGCATTTAATGTCCTCCAAAACAATCTTTTTGTTTTTTTCCTGATCCTTCCTGATCCTCCTATTTTGTTTTTTAACAGAGAATGTGAGGATCAGAGCTCTTCAGTCTCGCTCACAACAGGAGGGATTACTGTCATTCTTCTCTTTCCGCCTCCCCATTCTCTCCGTGTGTTTTCCTGTGCTCTCCACTGGATTTAGCTGTATTAGCTGTAAACTGATTTAGCCATTTAGCGTCAGCCTTTCGAGGGATGACAGCCACTGCCTGTCCCTCCCTGCTCGACCCGGATCTGACGACTGCTTGGGAGTGCTTGGCAAGGCCCCTCACATATGCAGAGAAAGAGAAAGTGTTCTTTATGCAGGGCTGTTGAGATACATCCAGACTGAACAGGGCCTTGGTGACAGCCTCGCTGACAATATGCTCCATCCTCCTGCATAATCTGCACACACCTGCAGTCTGTGCACACAAGCCCAAGAGCCATTGGGCTAAAAAAAGAGGCTCAGCAGGGACGGCATTAATGCAGAAATGGTTAGACAAAGAGATGGTTGATAGAGGTAATTAAAAAATGGAGAGCAAAGTCAGGGTGGCAATGTGGAGGAGGTGATGCATGGAGGAGTTACTGTCAGGAAATGAATGGACTGATTGGGAGGAAGGATGATATAGAAGATGCCTTGTAAGGATGTCATAAATCTGCATCTGTTGAGCTTTCCAGAAAGGCTAAAGAAATAAAACGGGTGATAAAGGATGGGGAGGAGGATAAAGGCTGGGGGGAGGAAAGTGTGTGTAGTGTAGAGGTGGACAGAAATAGAGATTTTAAGATTGTTTCTTTGATAACTATGTTTATTCCTGTCAGTCCTGGGTTTAATATCCTGTGTGGTCCAAAAGGGTTACTGTTTAAATGTGATTGTCACTACAATACACTACTGCATGTGTGCGTGTGCGTGCATGTGTGTTGGATTTATTTCCTTTAATTATGATAAATATTTACCAGCATGGAAGATTTATTTCATCTGTGAATCTGAATCTGTGAATGTGCCAGTAAAGCAATTGGCAACCGATCTCCAAATTGCCCAGCCTCTGCTGTGAGTGTGTGTGTGTGTGTGTGTGTGTGTGTGTGTGTGTGTGTGTGTGTGTGTGTGTTTAGTACATTCTCAGTACCAAAATCTGCATTTTAACATGCAAAGCAAGTTGAGGACATTCTTGGGAAGTGAGGACACCATTTCAGCTGGTCCTCACATCTTCAAAAGACTGTTTGAGGGTGAAAACCTGGTTTTAAGGTTGATGTTAGAGTTAGGTTTCAGTCAGGCTTACATCTGAGAATTTGATGTAACAGGATTAGAACGACAGGCTTGGTAATGCATTATGTAAAGATAGAGAACAAGGATGTGTGTGTGTGTGTGTGTGTGTGTGTGTGTGTGTGTGTGTGTGTGTGTGTGTGTTCTTGTACATGCTAGATTATGAGGACCAGAATCTGCATTACAACAGCAAAGTAAGGATTTTTACAAAGCAGGGGGACTTTTGTTTGTCCTCACAGGTTAAAGAGGGTTTAAGGGTTAAGACTTGTTTTTAAGGTTAGAACTATGCTTAGGTTAGAGTAAGTGGTACAGTTTAGTGTTTCTTTGGGGAAGGTGAAGGTGCAGGGAGGAATGTATTGCGTCAGCAAGTATTACTCTAAGAAGTTAATGGGGTAGTAGTCCAAGGAACAAATCTGCATGTGTTTGTGTGTTAGGTTACCCAACACGGTGCACCTTAATTTTAGCTGCATTAGGTTTCTACTGCATTGTGTCTGAGGGAAAGAGAAGTAAAACACAATTTATTTTTTAATACAATAACCTTCTTTCTTTAGGATTGATTGGATTGTTGATGTTGTTGTTACTGTTGTAGTTGTCTTAAGAATTTTATGTCATGCAATCCTTTTCCAATTGTGACAAAAACTTGCAAACGAAGACAGTTTATATTCAAATACCTTCTCCTCCCACAAGAGCTCATTATACCAATGATGGGAAAGGTCCAGTATCTCTATAGTGTTGACAAATGAATTTATGTTCTGTGCAAATCTGTATTCAAAATAATCTCGTGTGCAATATCACCATTCCAGGGTGCAGTGCAGGTAACTTAAAAAATTCATATTATGAGTAGATTTGTTGCACTACTTTGTACATGTAGATTGGATAATGTCTGTAGTTTTGTTGCTGTTGCATCTAAAAGTTGTATTTTCAAGGCCTTTAACCTGAAATGTATGTGTTACTTTGTCTTTGCTGTAAAAACCCAGATGTCCTGAAGAGTGTGGGTGCGCATTTAATCTGACACAGGTGCAAAAGTTGAAGCATGACTTGACCTGAATATTAGGATGGCATGCAGGAGTCATGGGTTAGGGTTACGGGAATAGGCTCATATGCAACTGCAGCTACTGTACATATGAAAAGGGGAGTGAGTTGAAATATGAAGTTCAAAAAAAGGTCACAACAAGGAACTTTTTAAGGTGTTTTTATAGGTAAAAACAAAACAAATCATGACTTTAAATAAACTATAGATATCTGCCGCTAATATCTTCTGTTCATCATCTCTTATTTCTAACCCTGGTTATGATGGGAGGCTATTAAATCCCAGTCTAGTTATCCCAAAACCATCTGATATCCTCTGAGAGGAAGGAACACACCCTGGGTGCTTCTCATGTGTTGAGATACAGATCTTCAGATGACCTAGTTAGATCTCACATAATGATAAGGAGATCATTGGTGGCATTAAATGTATACTGTTGGATTTTTTTTATGTCATACAATATTTTGATTTCAACATTGTGAGTACAACTAATTAGTCACTGTGACTTTTTTATTGCAAGTCAAATACATGTCTTGACACCCAGCACAGAGAGAGAGATGGAGAGATTAGAGGGAAGAAAGACCACATTAAAAGATAAGGAAAGAGGAAGACAAGCCTGGAGGAACTGAAGAGCAGCTGTTGAGATCTGCTCCACTGAGAAGTTCTGAACAAGCAACAGGCTCTACCCACTGGTTTGCATTATAGCACAACAGCTGCCTGGAGGATGGAACACATACACAGAGGACTGCAGTGATGATTCGCCCTGCAGTGTGGCACACACAGAAACCGTGTTACACACACATTCCTCCTATCTGTGTGCATGTGTGTGATCCAACCAAGGTTCTTCCAAAGACATCCGTATCTGGGAGCGTGCTGCTTTCCACTGTGAACTCAAGTTGTAGCATTTTCTTTTCCCCACATTTGACCTTGTTGCCTGACTGCGACTGTAAAAACACTTTCACACTTTCACACATGCATGTACCTGCCTGAAGCCAAACACAGACAGAGCTCAGGAAAAACAAGTTGCTTTCACATCATCCAACAGTGTTTTACCTCATATAACTCTAGCAACCCCCCCCCCGCCCCCACACCCACCCACACCCACACACCCACACACACACCTCTTTCACTTCAATTCCCATTAAACATTTGAATACTTATTCATACTAGATGTGATATGTGTTTATTCCCCTTGTGTGTTGTAAAAATAATAGCAGTCAGAGACTGGGGACATCCCAAGAGGACACCTTATAATTGCTATCATGTGCTCCACTGGCTTACTAATGGAGTTTTGCCATTATAACCAGTTCTGCCCTCATTTTTTCTTCACGTTTGTGCTTTCCTCTGCCTTAAACTCACACTTGTGTTTTCATACTCCATTTATCCATTTCCTCTCCCTTTAACAGATTAGTGACCTCTCCTTCCTTTGTCCTTCCTTCCTATGATTAAAACAACAGCTACCTTGATGATGAGCGATCCTTCCTGTTATTGGCAGGCCTGCTGAGCCTTATTATGCTGCTCAATGTGGTAATAGAAAGCATGGTGCAGCATTACGCTACTGGCCTGTTTGTCTGCGTCAAGGTTTATGCCTCTGTATGTGTTTGTGCAAGAAACCTGCCGCTTCTCACAGCCAAGGTCTTATCAGCTTATCGGACTACTCTTGCTGATGCTGATGACAGGAAAGCTCTGCGTAGCTTCAATTCCATAGAAAGAGGGAAAGAGGCATGTTGACCCAAGTATTATATGCCTCAGTTTATCAGAATTAATGTGTGTGTTCTGTTGTTATTGCATCTAAGCTAAAGTCCTGTAATTCAAATATATTTTGTTTGGGGACAGTGAAAACATTTAAATTCAATTCAATTCAATTCAAATAATTATTTATATATCGCTGACTTGATCACTATTGTCTTTAGGTGTTTTACAGAAAGCCAGGGCCTGACCTTCAACAAGCAACAGTGGTGAGGAAAAGCTCCCCTTTAACAGGAACCTTAAGCAGGACCAGACTCCTATGAAAGGACCCTCCTGCTGATGCTGCTGATGGACAGCTGGGTAAAGGAGGAGGGGAAGGGGAAAGAATAGAGAATTGACACATACATTATACATGTAAATCCATTCATTATACTGAGCAATCAAAGTTAGAGCTGAGCGGGTCAGAAGGGTCAAAGATCGACAACCCCATTGTCGACAAATGCATCCATATATTTCCTTTACCAGAAATTATTTTTTTCCACAAAATGACTCAGTCCTTTTTCATAGAAATAGTGGGGATAGTTTGATTATGTGGGTACATTTTTTACGGATGATGAGGTTAGGGTTATGGTTAGGGTTAGAAGTATAGTTATTATTTAGGGTTTTAATATTTAGGGTTAGGTTGAAGACCTGAGTGATACATTAGGCCTATGAAAGTCCTCTCAAAGATGGAAATACAACATTGTCTGTGTAGGTGTGTCCTTGCATGTGAATCCTTCTTTGTGCAGCCTGGTCATATCTGTCTTTTACCTGCTCCATCCGCTCAGTGTGCCTTAAGTATGATACATCCCTCTGACCTGCGTGCAGCTGCAGGAAGCTGCTTCATTTTCAATTTGACAAAATCAAGTGAAAGATTTCTGCTCCTTTATCTTAAGTGTATAAGCGATGTGAGGGCCTGCTTCTTTTCTCCGCCACATGCCACAGGGTGAAGGGGCAGCATGGGTGGGATTGGAGGGGCTAAAATTCTTCACTAAATTGCACGTGTTCTCCATCCCTCCCCTATTTTGCATCTGTTCCTTTACTTCGTGCTGCAGAATAGTTTTGAAAAATTTCTCACCAAGGTGTGTGCCATGCAGGGGTCAGAACCTTGACCTGGTTTTATCTTTCAAAGCTGATATGCTACAGTAAAACTGAGGTCAGGGGTCAGATCCAGACATATTTGTCAAAGTGTCTCAACTTGAAGTGGCTTGCTCACTCTTACAGATAGATAAACTTTTAAAACAATATCCATATGGAATCCATGGTAACTGAAATTAATATTATTCATTCAATCTCTGCTCATAAAAGCTGATACAGTTTCTGCTTTGGCTTTCAGGCTGCAGGGGTCCCTGGTTTAAAAGCTGGTTTTCTAATAAAAGTCATTTTCTCCCTTCAGGGCAGGATTTTAACCAAAGACATCTAGATGCAAAAAGGTTCTCAGTTTGATTCCCAGCTTGAGGTCTTTCTATTAGGAGTTACATGTTCTCCCCATACCTGCAAGGGTTTTTCTACAGGTGCTCAGGTTTATTCCCATAATCCAGGTACATTGAGGTGCATGTCAAGAAACAGACAGGTGGGTTGTCAATAAAACAAGCACAAAAGGTCATGCACGCAAGAAGTCTTGATCTCTCTACTTTGCTCTTCTTTGAAAATGAATTCCCTTTACTCTCAGGAATTCAAAACCATTAATGCTGATATTACAGATAAAAAAAGCATCTTTAACTCCTTTTCCTTCACATCAGATGTGAAGCACACCCCAAGTATATTGCTGCATGATTTATTATTGATGCATCTCGGGAATATTGAAGAACACCTCAGATACAACAGGACCACAAAGATAAAAATGAGATATGATCATTTCACTCTTCAAATAAGTAACTATTTCTGATGCTTTCAATATATGGTGGCAGGCTGTCTCACAGTTGTGCAGAGTTTACAGGCATCATGCTGACACGTGAGTCCATTTCTCTCCTCGGCATGAGATTATCATTGAGTGCCATCTTAACTAGCTTTATGGTGTTAGCAGTTGGACATCTATGAGTGTGTGTGTGTGTGTGTGTGTGTGTGTGTGTGTGTGTGTATAAATTCCATAATGCTTGTTCACATAAGGGAGCAGCTGGAAACACTGATGAAAGATCACTGGGTGTTCCTTTGCTGCCTTCCTTAAGTATAGTTCTCCCCCAGGTGAAGATTTACCACACATACACGCACACAGGCACACACAGACACCCCTTTCCTCTTCTGGCTTACATACAAGAACCAACATGGTTTGGAATGTAGCGGGGGTTGTCTTTCTCAGTAAATAGCAGATATTATGGAAAAATAACTGAGATGGAAGCCAAAGTGGCATGTATCTATGACAACTGTTCTGTGGTGTTTTAGTGTACGATGGTTGCAAATGCAGGGGAATGGATTGACTGTAGGGTTTACTTCATTAAAGCTGTGGCAAATCATTACAGGTGTGTTTGTGTCCTCTCTCTGAAAAAATGTCTTTCGGGTACACATCTAATTTGCCCCCTCACTTCTAGTTTGAGCTAAAATTAAAAAAAAAAAACCCAATGCATTTAAGAATGACGAAGAAGACATTGGACCTACTCATGATAGTGAGGGGTCACATGACTGCGGTTATTAATCCAGAAGAAAACCAGTATCATCTATTGTCCAATAGATGTGTGCAGTATAGGAGCTCATAATGTAGAAAAGCAAGTAGACTCTTCATTCTCTTCCTTCGACAATTATTATCAGAATTATTGTTTTCTGTGCCATTTAAAAGAACTTTAACACAGAGTTTAAAAAAAAATCCCATTTGCCTCAACCATTTCTTCAGAATAATCTTCAGAAACATGAGACATTCATTAATAGTGATACATTCAACATGCTGCACAATAGTTTTTTCTATTATTTGTGTGTTGGGGAGTCATTGGTCAGGTATATATTACATTTCTGTACTCACTCTCTATAAGTATAACTTCTGTGAGTGCATTTAACATATGCAAAGAGCACTACCCTTTAAACCTTCTGCATAACAATGCTTAATGCTCCCACCTTTTTCTCTATCTGTCTCTCAAACTATTAATGTGTGTGCGTGTGTCGTGTGTGTGTGTGTGTGTGTGTGTGTGTGTGTGTGTAGCTGTGAGTCAGCCTTCATAACGTCCAACCCAACCCAGCGTGTCAGCTTCCATATCCAATTATTCAATCTAACATACATTTATTAACAAAAAAAAAAAAAAAAGTCATCTCTCCCATACTTTGGTCACTCATTCATTGCCTTTCAGATGCTCCCCACGCCTCCTCGCATGCCTCACGCATGTGTTCATGCACCAACAGTTTCCTCTCTGTGTGCTTTTGTAGCTGCTCATCTAGTATCATTTAAGCTCTTAGGCTAATTATCTCCCCTGATGAGCCACAGGTCTCAGTGGAACAGTGAGGAGAAAGCAGGCATGATTAAATCACCCTGTGGTCTTTCAGTGGGTTTGCAGTTTGGTGGAAAAAAAAAAAACAGGGGCACATTAGAACATAAACCTGCATATTTATGGGCTAATGTAAATCCGCTCTCGGTGTTAATTTGCATCTTTGTGAAAAAGACCTGTCAGTCATTGTTACCACGACAACGCCTCTGTCGTTGTGTGCGCCGTGCACTTTCACTCTGCTTGTGAATGAGCCCAGAGTGAGCATCCGTCACTTTTCCATTCTCGCAGGCCAGGTGCCACAGGGGAATGCTGGGAATGCAACTTGGTGATGAGTGATGGCAACAGTTTGCCAGAGAAATTGAGCAATGGAGGAAGATTGAAGATGGGAGGGAGATGACTCACATTTACTCTACAGATATTGTACCAACTACTCATAAGCACCATCACACCCCAGGAAAAAAAATCCCCTATGGATCGTTCTCTTTTAATTCCTCTTCAGGTTACGCTGAGAATGATATCTGGTTTCAGATTTGCTATATGAGCCTACCTAACACTAACATGCAAAAAAATGGTGGACAAAGGGAAGATAAAAGATCTAAAAGTAATTTACAAAATTTGGAGATACGGTCTAAGAGAAGGCACCACAGTCTCTTAGGCAACAGAATGTACCTGCACATTTTCCTGGAGGATACAACCAGCAGAAAATGGGAGAAAATAAGTGCCACTGTAGGGGATAGACTTACTTCTGGAATTTATAGTGTAAAAAAAGAAAGAATCTTACCGCTGACCAATCAAAGCTTCTTATTTCTACTATCTCCAACTGGGTTGCTCCATTAACTTCTGAGTAGGTGCTCAGTAAGTTGCATCTGACCTCTACAGGCCATGACAGCAAAGTTCTCTTTTGAATCATCCCTCTCCTCAGAGGAAACAGAACAGTGCTTCTTGTCTAGACACTGAATTTATTTTTGCCTTTGTTTATGTCGGGAAAATCAAAGTCACACCATGAACAAAAAAATTCTCTGCGGATGTTCTCAGTTATCCTCTAACTCATCTCTTCCCAACAACTCATGGTCATTTTCTACTACAAACTGTGAACACGCTAGCATACTAAAATGAAACAAACTGAATAATGTTTACATATGCACTATAACCCTGATTTTTAGGAGTTTTTTTTCTTCATACAAATATTTGCTATTTTTTTTCACATGAACTAGTTGGCCATTGGTACTAGTACAAATTCTATAATGTAAATAAACCTTCATATGTATTAATTGTTAAGAAGGGAAATAATCCAGAAGACCATTGCCATTGCTCCTGTGTTGGTGCCTTGTGTAAAATGTTACATTGTAGATCAATGTGTAGATGTCATAGAAGTCCCTAAAGATCATGTCTATGCATGCTTCAAAAACTGAAGGCTCCATCTGCTCTGTCCTACATGTTCTGCTGCATTTAGATTCTTTTGTAGGAGATGATCCAAATCTTGAAACTAAGAAGACTCTTTGATATTAGAGCTGTAAACTGAATACATTCAAAGTGTCCCTCGCCTTGTAAAAGCTTAACCGCCATGTGGGAGTATCATGACAGCTGTGTGTTACATGTATGGCTCTGCCGACTGTTTACACACAGCCATAATTCTTAGCTTAGAGGCTGAAATATACATGAAAACATTCAAATTCCAGCTCGATAGCTAAAAATATCCAAGCCCTTTCTGTGCTATGGATTCACCTTGAAATGGTCTGACAAAAGGGGGGTGGGAGTTTTAAGTCATACTTGATCACCCACTGAGAATGCAACGAGTTTGCTCGGCTGTGACCCACCTTTTGGTTGAAGAACCCAAGAGTATTATCATGTGGGTGTGTACATGTTTCATGTAGGCATTAAGTTAAAGGGCACTTTACCATCACACAGGACATGGCTAGTATAAACTATGAACTCTTAGGTCATGTTATGTCTTGCATCCTACCTGCTGTATGCATGTCACAATCTTATTTGATTTATTTGCACATATTCAATCCTATTTAGGAACAGGAGGGTTTTAAGTGGTAGTGAATATGATATATCTCCAAATCCCTTCACTCATGTGGAGGTCAGTACAACAGGTACGACAAACAGATCATATTTCCAGTTAGGAATTCAGTAGGAGTCACTAAGTATTTGAGGGAAATCCCACAAGATTCTCGACTGAATAACAATGCATGTGTTGTATCTGTTGGAAAATATCAAGATGACTGACACACATGTTAACATGGTGTTAGACACCCCCCCGAATTATAAGCAAAGTCACAACAAGAGTGAAAAAATGAAACAAGAGGGGAAAAAATGCAACAAGCAGCAACAGTGATTAACATGCCAATTAAGATCACACTGGTTTCTAAAGTGGCATCCAACTTGTGAAAGTCAGCCCCTCTGATTGTCTTCCATCTCCCGCAGAGGTGGTAGAGGAGGGGGTGAGGAATGGAGGAACAGTCAGAACAGATGGTGGAATGGCACCTATGTTCAGCTGCCTGGGTGATTATGGACACAGCTGTCAGTCACGTACATGCATGTATGTGGCTTGAGTGTGTGTGTGTGTGTGTGTGTGAGAGAGAGAGAGAGAAACAGAGACAAAGACAGACAGACAGACTGACAGACAGAGAGAGAGAGAGAGACATTGTGTCTGTTCACATGTGTGCTTTCCTTGGTTGCTTTGTTCTCAGGTTCTCTCCTTAATTTCAGATGTGCTTTTTTTGCACTCACATTTTGTTACTTTCATATTAGTGGCAACGTTCAGTTCATACAGAACCTCCCAAAGAATGTCACCAGCCTCCTGTCTCTTTGCGCCCCCCCTCTCTTTCTCTCTCTCTCTCTCTCTCTCTCTCTCTCTCTCTCTCTCTCTAGCTGTCTCTCTCTTTGGCTCGCTCTCTCTCTCCCCTTTTATTATTGTGTTTTACTGCCATCAAGTGGTAAAGTGTATTCGTGATAATCGTGATTCATTCACCTTTGTGATCAAATTTGATTTTAGTTTTATTTTATTACCTGTGCAATGAGCACCTACTTATGGTAGTTGTTTGATTATATTGTTATTCATTATAATGATCACTTTTGCTTCATTTCAGGACTGCCTTCACTCCACATCACAACTTAAAAAGAGTCTCATCACAGTAGGTTTGATCAGATCGAAAAAAAAAAAAAAAATCAAAACAATGTGTGTACATTGGCTTTTATTACTTAACATTTCTAACTAGAAAGCAGAATGATAATAAACAGAAAACTAAACTATACTTTCCCTGTCAAAATTTCACCAGAATGACCAGTGGGATCAGCTGAACAACGCTACACATTTTTCTGAAACTCAACAGTTTGTGGTGAAAAGGACTATAATTGTTAGACTATATATGATATATAATTGTTTGGGTATTGAACAACATCTTTCACTTTATTGCCTTATTTCGCATTCTGAAAGCACAGCTTGGGCATATTCTTATTTTGCGACTGCATTCAAAGGTTTTACTTTCACTGGTGCATCTGGTTCCAGGTCCGATGCATCCTCCTCTTTCGCTGGCAGGGTTGTCGGTGGCAGAGTCGGAGGTAAGGTGGGGGAATTGTTCCGCATTACATCTTTAATCCACCTTGTGTACTTGCACATTTTGGTATAAGTGCCTGGATCAGGAGGATTTGTGCATGCATGGTTGTACCACTGGATGCCCTGCAGCTGCCCATCGCACACCATCACACTGCCTTGGTCATTCTAGAGGGTGCACAGATAACAGATTGAATTCCGCAGTAGATGTGGAGGAAGTCTGATCGCTCGTTTCTGTTCTCACCAGGCAGTTGTTTGAGTCTGCCTCACCGGCACAGACCATCCCATAGCTCCAGAACATGGGATAAAGCGCTCTGCACATCTGGTCTTCCAGCACAGGCGCACTGATACACTTCATCTTTTTAGGAGACTCATCTGTTTCAAAGAGGAATCACAACCAATCAGTCACCAAAGATGTTTCCAAAGAAGTACTTACATGCATTTAACATGCTGAAACAAACCTTGAATATCCATTCAGCAACCATTTATCCTGAAACATCACCTTTAGTCAGTGGTTCTTCCTTCTCATCACTGTTACGGATGGACTATCACTCCTTTCTCTTCATTAGTGCTCCATTTTAACAAACATGAAATCTTAAAACCTTTTCATGGTCCACCTCATTTTATCAGCGCTAATCTGACTCAGCGTGTCAGATGTGTTTTGTTTTGTTTTTCTAGCTTTGCTAGATTCGGGCAGCATAAAGAAATGAAATCTGACGTGTGTTTGATATTTCAGTGTTGTTGTGTTGAAGGATGGTCCTGCCAACAGTATTCTTCTTCACTATTTTTCCTCTCAGATGTATCACAGCCTCTCTGCACAGCCCATTTGTCTAAATTACCATTGATGGATGGAATGTAATTTGTTGCTCGGGTATTTAAAAGCAAGCAAGTGCTCACAATAAGAGAACTGAAAAGATGTTACACACAGATGCAAACACGGACACTTATGCTCAATAATATGTTAACATGAATCATCTTCTCTGATAGTTGTGACCACTTGTTTACCCTAAATACTATACTCTCAGTTCTCAAAACAAAATTAGAGTCTTTGATTATAAAATAAAATTGATACCTTATGCTTGTGCTTTGCAGCAGTGAAACTAAAGTCTAAAGTACAGGCCCTTATTCGATGAGACATGATATCCACCTTTAAATCTACTCACACTGGTTTGGAACGGTGGATCCCCAGCCACTGATGTCACAGGTTCTCCCAGGTTGTGGGCAGCTGCTGGGAAGGGGAACAGGCTGGATGTACTTGTTGAACCGGGCCGGTTTGGAAAGACGGACCATGGCGAGGCTGTGGAGCGGGGAACGGTAGGGACTGTGAACGACTGTCAGGTCGGTGCTGATGTGCTGCTCTGTGCCTTCCTCCACGGTGGCATCATAGTCCCCAAGAGATGCAGTGGAAGTGGGGGAGAATCTGCAAGAAGCAGGAACACATTTCTGAGCAAAATGAGCAGATTTAATTGGAAATCTCTCATCTCAGATGAGCATTAGGAACTCTGAATCAAACTTTTTATTCTCCAGCTGATAAAAATGATGATTAATTTTTCTCCCAAACTCTTTAAATTTGAGTAAAAATGTCCATAACATTATGTGGAAAAAAAAACCCACTGACCTTTTGTGGGTGTTTAAACTGCAATCACATGCACAACAGCTCTTAAGCTGATATTTTTACAGTACTACAGTACTTACTTAAATGAGCACTCAAAAGATGTGACTATCCACCACTGGTCAATGAGAGCTCCGCTGCAGTACGACCCTCCTCTGTGCAGACGTACATGCCAAGGTCTGGACTGAGGCGGACACACGGTGTCATCCTGGAGGGGAGCCGCTTCTGTAACACACAAACACAAGCAAAGTCAGACTTCTTCCATTTACATACATCCTGTTTGAGACTCTTCAAATTCAGACCTGCAAACCCCAAAGCGATGAGAACAAGGAGAAGTCTCATGGTTCTGAAGGTCGTGTGTGACAGCAAAGGTGTCTCATCAGCCTTTATTGGTGGGGAGTGTGGGCGGAACGCCTCAACTGCATAATTTCCTACCACTAATAAACCTTATCAGAAAACATTTAGACATTTCTGCATAATAACATTCTCCTGTGAATTTGCTGAGGAACAACAAAGAACAGTGTTTATTACACTTTTATGGTTTCAGTCCTAAACTGTTAAAAAAAGCTGTAAAATGAATGACAAAAGTATTCAGTTACAAGAAGTAATGATGAGATAAGAATGGAGCCATTAGGGCCACTCCTAAAGATAATAATAATAACGATATAATATTATTAGGCTAGATTTGGCATTTCATTTGACAGCTCTTCTGAGAAATTATGAAAATGGTTTGACTGATAATGAAATTCTTTTTAGATTCTTTATAAGGATTAAGACCATGTATGTCTAAACTGCATAATGTTATTCAGAGTCAGAGATACCGGCTAATAGCTGAGTTTTCCACACTTTTCCAACACTTTTGCTCTGATATTACTTGTTTGTTGTACTGTTTTTAATCTCTAATCTGACATTGCTATGGCGACAATTCTGGGTACACACAATTGAAAAAGCAACAATCTAATAAATAACACAATACATATTACAACATCTACAGTGTGTTAATCAATAAAACAATATATATTACAATCTAATAAAAAACACACCCAAGTTTAAAAGACTGATAATAATTACCGAAAGTTTGAAGTTCATCAATTAAAACTTATAAAAATGAAATACCATCTATGTGATCCAGGGACTTTTACACAACATTGATCATCCATGTAGAAAGAACAGGGCAGATTTGACCAACAATATGTTTTAATTAAATTATTTAATAACTTGCAATTGGAATTTCTTAAAATAATTTCTACCGACTAAGTAGTGGTAGTCATGAAGTTCCACAATGTTCTGTACTTGGACCGATCCTTTTCACCTTGTACATGCTTCTCTCGGGAAACATTATTCGGCCGCATGGAATACACTTTCTTTGCTATGCCAATAATAGTTAGCTGTATTTATCCATGAAACCAGAGAAGTCAGAGCAAATAGTGAAGCTCCAGGGTTGTCTCAAAGACCTAAAGTCGATGACCTCAGATTTCCTTCTTCTTAATCTGGACAAACCTGTGTCATTGTGTTTGGTCCTAGCCTCTCAATTATAGGTTAGATCACAAAATTACTTGGATGGTGTTTCTTTTAACCTCTAGTCTCTCTTTGAGGAATCTTGGAGTAAGGGTTTGATTATGATCTATTCTTTAACTCATATATAAAAATGCTATCTAGTAGTGCTTTCTTTCATTTTCATAACATTGCAAAGATCAGGAAAATATTGACTCAACATGATGTTGAAACTAGTCCATGCATTTGTTACTTCCAGGCTGGATTATTGTAATTCACTCATCTGGATATCCAAATAATTATTCAAGAATCCTCCATTTAATTCAAAATTCTGCAAATAGAGTTCTGCAAAATTCTGCAAATAGAGTTCTCCTATTGTCTCCCTTCCTCTGGTGTTTTGTACACCTCTCTCCCATCCTCTGTCTCTCTGTTTCCATCTGCAGGTAGTAACAACCCCATAGTTGTGCACTGACCTGCTGACCTCTCCACAGACCCTCTCAGCTCTAGCTTTCATTGCTCAGTATAATTAATATATTTGCATCTATGTGTTTATTCAGTCTTTCTGTTCAACAGCGAGGAGGGCCCCCCTTATGAAGCTGGTTCTGCTGTTGATTTAAAGGAGAGTTTAAAGGAGAGTTTTTACTTGCCCCTGTTTCTTGAGACAATTTGGATTGTAAAAAACAGTATATATAAAGATGAATTGAATTGAAATAAGTAGGTGGCTGTAAGTGCCCACATTGAACATTTTATGTAAGAGGGAAAACCTGATAGTCTATCTATCTATCTATCTATCTATCTATCTATCTATCTATCTATCTATCTATCTATCTATCTATCTATCTATCTATCTATCTCTGTTAGTTATTATGTATCTCCAAATTACATGTCTCGTCTTTTGATCTAATATTAATTGCATATCCATACGTCAGATTAAATGTACATTTTGTACATTACGAGACTGGAAATCTGCAATAACAAACATTAAATAACAATATTAACAACTGACCACAAATGACCAGGTTTTCATTGTATAAATACTTTATTTCAAGATATGACAAATATGTTGAAATTGATTGAGTGGTGGTAGTGGAAGTCGCCCTTAGGTGGCGATAAATCCTTTATACTCCGTATTTTCAGGCCTGCCCTAGTTTTTGGTACCCATGAAGGCATTTTTTTTTTCATTTCAGGATGCTAAAGTTCATGCTCCAAAGGCTGCATCGGCTAAGTTGGCCTCTCTAGTTCCATGCTTGTGTCAGTCGTTCCTGCCTGAGCGGGCTGTCACATCTGTGTGTAGTAAGTATTTTAAATATGAAGGCATTGAAGACCTGGTGAGAACTGCAGGAGATGAGACACGTCATCCTCAGCTATTGTGTGCAGCTCAAACTCATTTGTCATTTGTCAGTAGCTGAGTGTGATCGGAGGAGTAAGTACAGTTGACTGCTATGAGGAAAATGCGTAGTAGATCTGATCTTGCATAATTTCAGCATAGGTGCGCACTGCTGTTTTAGTCTCACTGTAAAGATTCCTGTGGGGGAACACACAGAAAGGGATGGTGGATGTATTTAAATGCACATAATAAATTAACTTCTTTGACCTAATCTGCCTTTTAATGCTCTTACTTTGCCTTCTCTTCAATCTTCAGGCCCCTGATTTTCTCCAGATATCCACTGGCAGCATCGATAGCTTTACTGTAGTAGGACCTGAAGGCATCTGTGATCTGGGTCAGGGTCCCCTGCTCCACCTCATCAGTCTGCCTTGGCACGCGAAAGCTTTCAGCACCTCCACAGCAAAGGAGAGACCGGTCAAATGTGGCTACCTTAGATTATTCATATTTAATTTCATGCTCTACAAATACACTTACCCACAGCAAGGACAGCAAGGAGCACAGTAACGACCAGCAGCTTATTCATCGTGTCACCTGTGACAGGACTAGAAGATTAAAGGCAATTTTAATCTTACTTGATTATAGCCACCAGGGTGAGACATTTCTCCACTGAGGGACCTTGTAGAGTTGCAGCAACAATTAAATCAAGCTCAGTAGCCAGGAAATAAAGGTGGCCTTCCTTCTACCCATGTCTTAAAATCCTCATTGCATTTTATATAATATCTCAGAGAAGAAGCATATTGTCCTACGACTAATGTGAACGATTCAGTACTCACAGTATTCCTCTCAAGAAATGACAGCAATTGAGAAAACATGAGGGCCTGGTCCATTTATATAGCAATGATGTGTTGGCTCCTTGATCCCAGAGCCAAAGTGCACTCTCTGGTAGATAAACCTGATGTTTGTAGCAGTATACGTGTCTTGATAATACACATTGTAGTTATCTTTGTAAACAAGAGGCTGTGAGAGAAGCATCATAACAGGATCGATGCTGTACGTCAATTTTGTGTAAGGGGCTCTTCATCGGCAAATTCCCCAAACAATCAACCACGTTTACTTTGATCTTCATCGCATTACACGTCCTTACACCTTGCCCAGTTCAAAGCCTCCATGCGAAGGTGCTTGCATAAGTGGTGATGCGTTCATGTCACATCACTATAGTCCTAAGTCCTGAAAATGGTCATAAATCAGATGAATGGGTTGCTTGTGAAATGTTTTTCCCATGTGTTCACGCAAAAGAAAATTAAACATCTTTAAAACATTAACTATTTAAACAGTTGCATAGAGAAACATACATTCCCCAATATTTTCTAGCATTTATATGATTCTGTGTAGGGGAAGTATAGCTTAGTTGATCATGTCCAGTATGTTACATGTGACTTATATGTTTTTAAGACCTTAATAGGTTTTCCTCAAATATCATTTGTCTCCTGTTCACCATATCTGTGAACAGAGATGTTTTTTTTTTTTACTGAGATGTCTTCAACATCAAAATGCATTCATAGTAATGTAGAATGTCCAACACTGACACTGTGTTGTGTTTGCAATATCACATGTTTTATAAGCATATTTTCTCTGGAACTAGCTACATATTTGTGTAATTCTAGGTAAAACAAAAAGCCAACCTTTGATCGGATGATTCACCGTCACATGTCATGGTGATTGAAACCTAACAGCTGAGGTTTGTCCAGGGACAGTGAGGGATAAACAAAAAGTCTGAACTTTGTGGCTTTATTTTGACATTGGTATAAAGAAAATGTCTCTTCATTTTTTGGCAACTGCCAATTGAAGCCCAGCAAGGGCTTCATTTGTGGTAGTGGAGAAATTGCATATATGTGTATGAATGTATGACTTGTGTGGGTATTTCCTGCCTCTTCCAAGGTGGGTGGATGCATTTTACTCCACCAAATTAGGTTTTCACATTTAATTGCAAACGGATTCTGCCATCACAGCAGTTAGTCAGTCAGTCTCATCAAGGCCAGCGAAGTTATGTTTCTATCAAATCACCACTGAGGTCATTATAAATACAGTATAAATAGCATAAGATCTGTGAAAAACTTTGATCATATTAAATCAAAGGTTTTTCTGCTTTAAGATTAAATATTTCTTTCACTTTGCTATTTTCCATAAATCTATTTATGGTAATGACTGAAGCCGTGCTCTGAAAAGAAATCTCAACTTCACTTTATTTGTATTCATAATAGACATCTTCCATCCACACATTTTCTGTTCCAGTGAGGGTAATGGGGGTCAGAGGTGACTGCTTAGTTTTAATAGGTCCCACAAAAATGTACTTAGCTGGCCTGGATGGATGATCGAGGATCTGTCTAAAGGCTGACTTTGGAATCAGTTTTCTTCAGTTTAACATAGCTCTCACATTTCCCTGTTTAATATAGCTTTACAGTTTAATATAGATGCACATAATGGCAGACAATAATAATAGTGCAGACAAGATTTTGGTGAAGCATTTGATAGCCTTCCTAATGATAAAGAAGAGAATCTTAAGAAAAATCACAAAATAACAGGATCACAGATCATTTTCTTGAAAAGGAATGGAGTCCATATTTTATCTATAAATAAATGGACAGATTTTATGTTGATGTCAAAAATGAACATCTTCTTGTTGAATCACCAGCAGCCACCACAGATGGGGTCACAAGTATATAAGATAGGCATATACCCAGGACACACTCAGACCTAGAGAGAACCCACAGTGTCTAGATATCGTTCCTCTCACCATTATCTTGCCCAATTACATTTGAGGCCAGTTTGGATTTATACAATAGTGCTACAGATGCTCAAACAGAGTGCTTTCACAGGAAGGGAGTCTTCGTACACTGAAGGGAATAGTCTTGAAAGCTGCATCACCACTTCTTAATTACCAATGTCATTTCTAAAGTAAAGCTCTTAATAAAGAAACACATCTCATGAAGTCTCCAGTTCATTTTAATGAACACACATGTATACACACAGTCACACTCTGGTTAGTGTATCAAAGACAAAATACTGTACATGCACAATTTGCATAGGTAGTGCTGAGATGTTGTGCCCTGCCTATTACTCAGCATGATTCAGAGAGGGTTTTAATTTGACCAAGCTATAAAGGATTGAATTGCATTGTGCATTGCTCTTGCCAGCTTAAATTGCTGCACTTTTTTTTATATGCTATCATCAGTTACGGGCTGCAGACCTCAGGATTTTATTTCCAGTCGGTCTTCTTTACTCGACAGGCAGGATGGTGTTCAGGATGGTCTGTATGTTGGTGATGCCGTCGTTCAGGGTTTCTCCAATGTAGGGGCGGAGGTACTCTTCATAGGCACCCAGCCCTGCTGCGCGTGCCTTGCTCACCAGGGGTTCTAGTTCCTCAACTGCGGCACTAGAAGATTCAGAAAGCACAGGATTTAATTTCAGCGTGTTTACTGTTATTTTGGTGCAAAGTTGCATTTGCAGAGAGATGAACTTTGAACACGTTAGTGCAACAATGCAGGATTCTGTCACTTACGCGGCAACCTTAACAGCAGCCTGGAATTTGCGGTTGGCTTCCACCGACTGCAAGTATTCTTTGGTAGCCTGAGCTTGCTCGTACTCGCTTAACTTCTCAATCATAGGAGCAGCACCAGATTGCAGTTTGTTGTATGCGGTCAAGAGCCTTCTGTAGAATAATGTTTTTAACTCATTGTACTTCGCCACAAGTTCCGCTGAGGGTTGAGGAACCTCACACAGGCCAAGGGAGACTGGAATGAAAAACCAGAAACAGAAATTAGCCTGAATACATCTGTGCTGAAGAATGAATGAAGAACTGGTGGGAAAAAAGAAGTCAGTTCTGTTTTACTTAAAAAGAAAAAAAAAAACTGTTCGTAGTGTCATTTCTGACTGATGACTGCATGATTGCTTTGTTTTTTTCCTTTTCTCCTTTAGAACAAATTTGAAACATTTCAACATGGATGCAAATAAACAGGGGAAAAATCATTTGACTTCACTTCACAGCTTTTCAAAAAAATCCAGTCCATGCAATTGCTCTTATTGGTCATGCACTGATAAATGTCCTTACCCTGCAGAACCAGGATCAAAGCCAAGGCATATTTTGCATGCATCTCTGAAACACAAATAAAATTAAACTCAATAATTAATTCTACAGCATGGTAAGCTTAACTGCTGGAAAGAAACAGGTTACAGAAATATTTATTACTTTTTTTTTTTTTTTTTAAAGCATGTTAAAGTGCAATGGGCTCAGAAAAGAAGTGAGTACCTGCTGAAGGGTTGGACGTACAGATCCAAGAAGTGACAGTCTTCTCTGAGGGCGAGTTGTCTGTAGCTCGGAGCTCACATCTGGCCAGGATGATATAGGGGTGGACAGCAAACAAACGTCATCTGATGAGCCTACGCATATCGACACACTCGACACTCACACCACACACACACAGACACAGACACACACACGCACTCACACACCTAAACAAAGTCCAGTGTAGATTATATTAACTTTAAATACTGTATGTTGAAACAAGACTATTGTGTAATATTCCTTAAATTTAAGTTTATCTGATGGCGTGCTTCTGTTACCTCCTATGAGGTGATGCAAAATCTCACAGTAAATTTACTACAGGAAACAACTGGAGCATTTTATGTGGAATCACTTTCATTTGTGCAAATCAGCAAAAACTGCAGGATCACTTTCAAGCAAACATGGTCATATTGAGTACAATGTGTCTAGACACATTGTACTTAGCCCAGAAGGACGCCTGCATGTCCCAGCTCACCTTTCACCCAGAAACCTCTTGGTAAATTAACTAAAATGTTTTCAAGCTTAGAGTCATTTTTCAAACTAATTATACAGATTATCTTATCCTTGTCTGATCTAAAAATGGAAGAACTTTATTAAATTGATAAATGCACTTGCAAAATGCAAAAATCTCCCTGTGTCCGTGTGTGTTCTCACGTAGGTATGACAGTGAGTGTGTATTGTCTTTTGTTTCTATACATTAACCCTGCGATGAGCTGGGGACTGCTGATGCAGCCAAATACAGCCGGGAAAGCTCCAGCTCCACACATGACCATGCTGAGGGATCAAGCGGTTGATAATCTTTCCTTTGCGAGCATCTAGCTCTTCATTTAGCTCCAAGAGTGCATGACGGCACAGTCCAACACATGCACATCAGTTTCAGAAGCAAATTATTTACGGTAATTTAAAACCTGCAAAGTATATGACTTGGATTCTTTAAAATCATAAAGCCTTCAAAGTGAAGAAAATATAAATGTAATATTAATAGTTGGAGTTGTGGTATAGAGTATCACTGAATTTGCTTTGTTATAGTTTGTCTTCTGCGTTTCTTTATTTATTATCAGCTCAGCAAAGAGTGAATCAAATTTTCTGTTAGCAGGATCAATTTATTTGATTCATTGTCAGGTTTTTTTTCAAAACACGATCACATCATCCTAGTTTCCTTTCTTCGGCATGTAATTATCAAGGGTCCCGTTGATCTTCTCCCACATGGCACCTTTGATATCAGACACCCATTCGACATAACTGTCCTTCATCGGCTGAATGTGGTCTTCATAGTAGGCTCCAAGAAAACCAAACACAACTTCTCCCATGTACTGAACTTTAGTTCTGGCTCCCCTGCAAATACATTACACAATACAAGTTTTACATATATATATATTATTATTATATTATATATATATATGTGTGTGTGTGTGTGTGTGTGTGTGTGTGTGTGTATAATTATTCTGCTAATAACTGGATGGATACCTGGCCTGTTCAGCAAACCTCTGCAGTATTCCCGGAGGGTCAGTAGGTTGTGGAGGGGTTGATGTTGGGGTGCCACACGCTGCAACACGGGATGTTTGTTAGAGAGGAAGCGCTAAATAAAACTACGGAGGTTGGTTAGTGCATAGTTGTACCTTGCATGACTATGAAGAGAGTGAAGATCAACTCTTTGATGTTCATCTGCAGCAGGCAAAAGAAATATAAACTATTTTAGTGCTAAAAGAACATCAGCAATTAAATCAGACCTTGCATGTGTTGTATCCGTCTTTGTTGGAATCATATATTTTATGTAACAAACATGATTACAAGTTCATAAATATCTCTGCAGTTATTTGAAAGAAAAGGAAAATCACTTGTTTTACCTTTCTATGACTCTGCTCAACAAAACGTTGAATGAAAGTAACACTAAGCTTATCAAGAACATTCTATTTGTACTGTTTGACCCCAGTATTGCATTGATCTGGGTCGGATGATCATCCAGAGTGTACCTATCCCTCACCCCCGTCTTTTTTGTCCTTTGAAAAAAATGAAAGAAGAATTTTTTTAAAGAAACTATGATGTTTCACTTCTTTCCTCACTATCCTATATCTTAAAAAACAAACCGTAGTATGTATTTTTTGTATATATACCTATATAAAAAGCTGTTAGTTGGCCAAAATGAAAGAAAATGACATTTTAATTTCATTTTGTTCCACATGAACACCAGACTTTCACTGTGAGTGGCTGCAATAGAACACATCCAGCATATCTTTTCAAGATCAACATGAGCTGAGTTCAATAGGTGTCCAAGTGCCCTTTGGATCAGATATATCAGCCCACATTGGCAGAAGCTGATATGTATACAGGCCAGTCAAAGTCTGTGATCTGACAGCAGAGATATGGCTTTCATGGAAGGCTGGTGGCCAATAGATAAACATTTTCAGCCAAGCACGGCAAATCTATGGGCAGAGTCCAGCTCACGATCAATCAAATCTCTTTAGTGCTTCATCTCTGTGGTCAGAATGACAGTGTCTTGGTGCTATATGTTAAAGTTAGAGTTCAAAACTCTCCTTACAAACCGGATCCCGCAGCTGTCCAAGCAGATGTGATCCAGTGCTGTCCCAGTTTTGAAATTGTGTTTTATATTTGAGTTTGAGGTTTGGGTGTCACCAGTTTTGAGTTTTAGAGCTTTATTTCTACCTATCATCTGTATATGCAAAGAAAATATGATGTAGGTGAAGACAAGGGATCAGTTTGGTGCAGCTGTTGGTCATTTATTTTAAAAATAGTCTCATTTTGTCGGGGCCAAATCGCTTTTAGTCCAGCCACATTCAGCATGAGGATACACACACATTACATCCTAAAACACCTTTAAAGGATGTGTTCACTGACTGGTGATAGGTTGTTGTAAGCGTTAAAGGCCTGAAGATGACTGAGATGAGTGGTTTAAGAATGGACCAGGAGCTGACCTCCGTCCCGCTGTCTCTTTACAAAGATCTCAATGAACTTGGATGAGTGGTTGATCATTAATCTTGCTTAAATAGTGACTTTAGCCCAGCCGTTGTGAAACAGCAGATCAGCCATGTTGGCACTTGCCCTTTGGTACCACCAATTAACACAAATATGTCCAGGCACTTTCCTTTGATTTGGTGATCCAATTTATAATCTGTTATCAAGATATTGATCCTTACATAAATTAATCAGGTCAAATACTTTTTCTTTATTCATATCTGTCACTGGTTGTTTTATAATATACATGAAAAGAAGAAAAACTCTCCTTTTGTATGCAAGATTTCTTATTGTGTCTATAGATAAAACAGATTGTTGCAAACCTGACTTTTTCCACATGAATTCTTTAGTTTTTTAAAGTTTCTGGTCATGAACTACAACCACTACCTGGATTGCTCATGTTTTTTTTTTTTTTTTAATTAGTCTTCTAATGTTAATACTTTTGGGGTTTTTTTTCAAATGTTTGGAAAAAGATCAAAAGGTTGCAACCAAACAAAAACTTCATATCTCATTAATAAATAAATAAATAAATAAATAACAAAGAAAGGAAAAGGAAAATGTTTAACTTAGCATGAATTTAAAAAAAAAACACGATCAAACAGCTTTAAACCTAATTTTTTTTTTTTTCAGTTTATTATTTCTATTAAGAAAGACTGACACGAGACTTGTTGGGGAAAAAATTTATTTGATCCATGTTTTCACACAACAGTTTCTCTCGAATTTGCATAAAACGCTGCTTGGAAGTTAAGTAGTGGGGGGGTCAGAGTTGGGGGCTGATGGTGGGTGGGGTGGGGATGGGAGGTTTACTGTCCGGATACCTTCTCCTTTATGGTTTCAAAGGCATTCTTCAGCCAGTTCCTGAGGAAAACAGCAAAATATAGGTTTAAATTCCTTCACACGCGTATAAGAAGACGTGCATGCGCGCCTGCACGTACTTTGACTGAAACACAAATTCGCTGTTAGAGAATTCATCGATGGCACTCTTGGTCCTCTCCGCGACAGTGGCGCCAAAGGAGGTCATCTGATCACGGAATTTGGTGAACGTGTCCTCCAAGCTGGAATCCTGCCCCTCTGTGTGTGCGTGCGTGCGTGCGTGCGTGTGTCGGGAGAAAGTGGGATGGTTTAGTTGAGACCGATTCAATACATTGTTGTTGTTGTTGTTGTTGTTGTTGGGGTTCGGTGGACTCACCTGCATATGCGACCAAAGCCACTAAGAGTACAGCTGCTGCAAGGAACAGTCTCATGTTGGCGGCCGTGATTCTGGAAACAGGGACACAAAAACGTTTATTTTCATTAAAATAAAATAAAATAAAATAATAAAAAAAAACCAGTAAACTTATTTCTTTAAATATGGCACCCAAGACGTCAGCACCAGACCCCATTAATTATTTACACATGATATTTTTGGGTTAATTAATCTTCTTGAATCAAGTTTAGGAGCAACAAAGCCTCTTATTTTGTTGGACGTAACAACAGCTGCTGCTGCTGCATTTATTATTTTGGTAAATAAAGACATATACAATCTGCTCTGTGTTTTTGCTGTAAGTGGTGCAGATGAAATGCAAAGTCGTACCTGTTTTACCGTTTGAGATGAGAGTTGGGGGAAAAAAAAAGCTTGAGCTCAGAATGATGCCGGTGCGTGTTCCCACTTATAAGGCTGCTCAGAGTGACGTCACGGGCAGTGGTGTCACTCCCTCCGCTCTGACGGAATCAGACGGAATTGATTAGAATGAGACGAAAACACCGTGAACAAAACACCGTGAGCAAAATTGTTGTTTCATCCTGTGCTTATCAAACATCAATCCATCCTCTCTTATCCTGTCTCTTATTCATGCATTCTGGTAGAATAAGGTATAGTATCATACAGTATAAAGGCTCAGCCGGAACATGGTTACTTCAAAGCTTATCAACTTAATTAATTGCAAAAGGTGTTATGTGTAGTGATTATGTGCAGAAAGGCCATAGTTCAACAAAGATAGCCTTTAAATAGGCCAGAGGTATTTAGAAGCTCCTTTAGACCTGCCACATTGGCCAAACTCACTGTTAGTTATCAAATGTTTAACAAAAAAAGTACAAAAGAACACAGGACCCCATCAGTTGTTGGAACTAATGAACAAGCACGTTTAGATTTAGATTAGGAGTGGGACTCGTTAAAAAAAAAAAAAGCTAATTAATTTGAAGCTTTGTAATTAATGAATCTCATTTTACTCACAGATATTTACCCAAAAGAGAAACAATTTTAACATTAAATGGATTTTAGTGGATGAATGAATCAATGAATAAACATGGCCAAAATTCGACAGCCCTAAAGTTACAGTGCTACGCAATTCATTTGATCGAGTTTGAGCCGCCGGCACCTCTTGTTTGAACTCAGGCCTGGAACGCTAGTGCTCCGGTGGTTTTTGTGCTCACTGCATCATGGATCGGAGTTGGAGCGATTCAGCACTATGCATTCTCTTTTATTGCACAATTTATATAACAACACACTTTTATCAAGTAGATTCCATCAGGTAGATTTTTTTTTTTTTTAATGAAATTTGGCTTCTCACTCCTAGCAACGCCCTTTCATCCGATTCCTCTGTTTTGGTAGCCATTGGTTCTGCTGTGGTCAGAGTAATTGGTTTACCCAGAAATTGTGCAATGACAAATGTTCCGACTTTGGAATGCAAACTGCAATTAAATGCGTACATTTTTTAACTCATTATTTTTTTTTGTAAACAATTAACCATTGTTAACTCTAATTTAGATAGTTATTCAAGATGACACTGGCAAAAATTCACTTTTGTGGCACCTCGGTCGCACAGACGTTCCCTTTCTTCAAAGGGAACTGGTTCAGACAGAGCGTGATGTGCTCCGTTTTGTAAGTCGACATGCAAGTGAAAAACAATGAGGCTTGAACTGCCGTAACCTCTTGTTCCAGCTGTGATCTGAGCATGTTGCCAGGAAGTCTGAGTCTGACTCCTTGAGGGTCTTTGTCACGGATTAACAGTTCTGTTTTCACATTAAGCTGTCTGCTGCAACAGGGCCAAATCCACATTTGGCGTCGATGGCCCGATGTAAAGTGCTATGAAATGATAAATGGCCTCCAAAGTGTGTGCCTTATCACACACATACACTAATTCTCCACCTCCATTATCAACAGGTAGCCAGTGGGCTTTTGCATGAGCTTGGGCTTGCATGCATATACGAGCCTCTTGAATAATTGTAGGAGGCATAGGCCGTGAAAGTGCAGGGCTTGCTACCTCCCAATTTGCAATAACAAGCTTTTTTCTTTCTTTCTTTTTTTTTTTTTAACTGTTATTGTGTTTGGCTGATAGCGCCTGTAGAGACTGATGTGATTTGCCAGCTCCGGAAGGGAAGGAACTGATGAAGAGGAAAAAAAAAAAAAAAAAAACTATCTTGTTAGGGGGTAAAATCCCGGCAGGGGTGTTTCTGCAGGGGTAACTATCAGTCAGAGACTAGGCAGCACCTGCGAGAGTTCAAGGACTTTTTCTTAAACATTGCAGCATAATGCTCAGCATGCACATGCCCTGCAGAAACAGCCGCTCGGAGAATAACCGAGGTTCCTGTTTTTCTTGTCTTTTACTCATCTAATAACGGTTTCATAAGGAAGACTTAAATATATGGTGAAATGAGGGTTCTAAATAAATACCGGTTTCCCAAATATCATTGATGACAAACACGTTGTTGCGCTGTTAGTCACTCTTTCACTTCACATGCAATGCACTTTAACCCAGAAGGAAGGATAAACATGTTTTTGCTGAGCAGAATGATGTTCTTTTAAAGGAAAATAAACAGGCTAAATGAAGGAATCAATAAGAGCTAAGCAAATTGACACTTTTCTGCCAACAGTTAGTCCTGGAGATTAGATAGTATCTAATGCCACAAAGCCACAGTTTCTCTGAGCATTGAGTTGTAAAAACAGTAAAACAAACCAAGAAAATGTTCTATAACATGACCCTCATCCAATTTAAAAGGTTGTTGTGCATGCATTTCAGTGTCAGTAAATTTAATTTAATTTAAAAGCAATGTTGAACTTTGATGTGTCTTTAGATTTAGTCTTAATCTCATAGAGAGTGCCCCTCAGTTCCATTGATCTCCTAAGCACTTTTATCAGGGTTGTGGGATAGCTGGAGCCTTCAGATGAAAACCTGGGTTCTGATAAAGTTGCCAGATCATCACAGGGGGTGACATATAGAACAAACAACCACTCGCGCTCACATTGTTCATGTTTCTCTGTGAGCAAAATAATCCTTCCATAAAAGAAAGCACAGCTGCATCTACATGCAGCAGGAATTCAAGGGGTCAGGGGAGGAGAGACGAACAGGGGACAAATGGTGTCCTCTGCTGGCCTCTGCTCTGCACTTCAAAGGCAGAATCCTGCTGAGAGATGACATTAAACTTTTTTAATTCCAATGGTGGACTGAGTGAACCCAGACGAGTCCAGATGTGTTGTAAAAAGACCCACACAGGTTTGGGTTTTGTGTGGACTTTCACAGACACAATGCAATACCAAGGTCTATCCCCATACCATCTCAAGTCACAACCCTAACTGTCACCCTAACCCCCCAAGCAAAACCAAGTTCTAACCTCAAACTTAAAACTACCTCATGAGGACTATCCAAAAATGTCTTCACTTCCCAAAAATATAATCACTAGAGAGTTTGCTGGTACTTAATACATAGCAAATACAAGAACACACTCACTCACACACACTGTTGCACTCACATTTAAACATCCGGGTAATGTAAGAATGTACAGCGACAGGCCCAGAGATCTGTGCATGTGGACACATGCACATCACATCCAGGCGAAGTACAAATGCACAAATGTGCATCCATGAGCCACCGAGGGTACAACATGTTCCCAAATAAACGGCGAGCTCCAAACAAAAGAATCTTGGCAGGGATCTTAACAAGTCTCGACTGGAGAGACTGCTGAGGGGGTGAGGTGGCTGCAGGGTGCAAGGCTGATTACCTCTGCACGTATATTTAACACAATATAAAACTGCTACACCCCCACACACACACACACACACACACACACACACACACACACACACACACACACAGAAAAAAAGATTTTAAAGAGTTTAAAAAGGTTTTAAAGAGTTCAATTGCATAACTGGGCCTGCCAGGGGCTTCACTTGAGACAAGTTGTATGTTAAAAATATACACTAATTAGCACTATTAACACTTATAACAAGAGTAATACAGATGCAGAATGTCTTGTTTTGGAATCTTTATTCTCTGGGCACTGTCGATCACACTGGGCAGCGGATTTAACAGTGAGCAGCTATGACATGTCAAACACAAGGTGAAGGCGCATTACACTCGCGATCCTGTCAAACCACTTGTCAGAAATTGCTTTGAAATGAAAAAAGGCAGACCAGGCAGAAGGACACTTTGCTTCGGTATTGCTTTTTAAAAAAAAAAAAAAAAAAAAATCAGTGCATTTTTTTTTTTTTGATTTGTTCTTTTGAAATGAAAGACACCCACTGTTTGGTGATTTTGGGGATGACACTCCAACCACAACCACACGTCAGTGTAGTCAACTCAAGATATAAACTTGGAGGGATAGGCAACTAGATCAGTTAATTCCAAGTATTAAAGCAGACAAAGTAAAGACAAATACAGAACTGTCTTTTTTGTTGTATATTTAAACTTGACTGGGATGCTTGTGTTCAGACAAAGGAGATAGCAAGAGAGGAAAGTGAGCAGAACATCTGAATCCAGCCTCCAAAACCTGTGCTGCTCCTCACCTCCTCATCTCCATTGGTCTGATCACAACACCCGGATAAAAAAAAGGAGTAACTCTAAACTTTCCCCTTGCTTTTTTTTTTTGGCGCGGTAAAGGAGCACCAGCCATCTAAACCCTCACAAAGTCTCTTCTTAGTTTGTGGTGGTCTCCTTGAGCTTGTCCACCATGCTTTCAATATTCTGACGGATCTCGGTGGCGTATGGGGAGAGCAGATCCTTCAGCTCTTCCATCTTGCCCTCCAGAGAGGTGCGCAGCTCCTCGGCGGTCGTCTCCAGCTGGGTCTTGAGGTCCTTGACCTGGGTCTCCAGCTGCTGGCCCAGGTTCTCAGCCTGGCTGGAAAATATGGTGGAGAGGTCTGTCAGCTTCTGGTTGGCGCTGTCGCTGGTCTGCTGGAGATAAGGCTCGAACTGGCTCTTCACAGTCTCCAGATTCTGGGAGGCGCGGGACTGGATTTCACCCATGTAGACGGCGACGGTGCTAAAAAGCAGGGGCACTTTTAGATGGCACATCCAGATGTTTCTAAGCATGGGATCCTTCATCTTACTTACTTGCGGATCTCCTCAGTGTCTTTGTTCAGGCGCTTCCTCAGCTTGTTGGTGTAGGAGGTCATGCGGGTGCGGACTTCGTCATTGTTGCCGTCCATCATGGACCTGAGCTCAAGCAGATACTCAGCGCTGCGGTCTTTGGCATCCACCATGTCCTTCTGGAGTTTGTTGAACAGAAGCTGCATGTCCTGAGTCACCTGGCTGGAGCTGTCAGTGTAGGGTGCCAGCTTGGTCTGGATGTCGTCTTTGTACTTAGCTAGCTCAGCCATGGTGTCGGTGATCAGAGTCCTGAAACATGAGGTGGAAACAGCCGGTGGAATATGCAAAGATCAGAAGACTGAAAATCAGGAAACGAATAGACTTCAAGTGAGTTTGATTTTTTTTTTTTTTTAAATCCTCACTTACTCTAGCTCCCTGCTGATCTGATGGGTCTTGAGGGTCTTCACCACGCCATCGGTGTGCTGGTTAAGGTCAGTGACGTACTGCCAGAAACGATTGACGGTGTCCTGCCACTGGTCTGGGTTGGCCAGGGAAGGAGGCACAGCGCGGCCATTGGAGCCTGATGTGGAAACATGTGGATCCTTCATTGAGCATTCATTCCAACTGAACCAGACATCCATTCGGGAGCAGCAGAAAACTTACCGGCGATGAATGCCAGAGCGAGAATCAGAGCTACAGCCTTCATGGTTGCCAGGGGGACAGATACAGCTGTGAATGAAACAGAAATCGATCAATTAGAGTCTGTGGAACAAAAGCGGCGCGTCGAAACGAGGCGCAGGCGTTTTCCAGCGTGGTTCCAGAGTCAGCGTGGTTCCGTCTCTCACCTGAGGGTTTGCGCCTCCTCCTTGATCCCTGATCGGGGACTGCCGTCTTTTATAGCGTTTCTGCTGCTACCCTTGCGTGCGCGGGTGCGTGCGTGTGTGCGTGTTGGAGGGTGGGGGTTCCTGGTGATGATTGTCTGCGGAGGTTCCTGTTTATCGCCACGCAACCGTGCCACCAAACGCGTCCGAAGTTCCAGTTCCATGTTGCTCTTGTTTTCGTTGAGCAATCCTTTCTTGCAGAAACGGCGGGTTAAATGTTTAAAAACATAATTTAATGAATAAAAAAGCGTGATAAATAAAAGTGAGCAAATGCTGAAAATAACTGATTTCATTCAAATTCGCGTTAAAGTCAATCTTTGACGGTAAACTATAATAATAATTGATGCAAACATATAATACGTTTAGTGTTTAAAATTTAGTAACTTTTACTGCATTTATTTGCACGGTTACGCTTTGACTGCAGTACTAAAATACGTTGATTTCAGTTTATCTATCATTCGACAGAAGGTAGTGTATTAAAATGCATGCCCATGTCACTTCATATTACTCCTTCTCTCATTCTAATATAGTACATATAGGGTCCTGGACTCAGGTAGGAATCCTCCATTACATACGTTTTACAACTGAGTGCATTCTTTGAAAGTCAAAAGATGTGTGCAAATTAACAACAAAAAACTTTCGTCATTAAAGGGTTTGTATCTGTAGAATGGCCACTATGAAAGGACACTATGTGTGAAATTACAGGAAAAATAATGACATTTACAAGAACTGTACTTTGATGTATATAACTTGAATGCTGTCTCCATTCTGGATGTGACGTCACCAATTGATCTGAATCCTCATTGCATCAAGATGCAAAATGCTGTTTTTCACACATGCATATGAGCCACCTTCCACCTACAAAAGCACATACATTCGAGAGCATTTACATAACAGCCCCTATCGTGTTCCCGTCGGTGTCTGTGAATCCTACGCATAATGCTGCATTTGTCATGTGCTGCTGTGAAGTACAGCATATCAGCTCCACAAAAAGGGCATGTTTGGGCTTGGAGAAGGCTCAGATAAGGCTGTTTCTCTGAACAAAAGAGGGATTAAGGGTAATACAATACACTCTTTCGAAAATCCATTTGAAAACAGTGTAAAACAGGGAATTATAAAGTAAAGAACCTGAACACTGCATTCACAGAAATAGGGAATTCCGCTATTTTGAAATTTGGGCTCAGCAGAGGAACAATCTGTGCAAATTGACAAATATTTGTTTGGTTGAAGAACAAACCGAGGCCTTTTGTGTCATCTTGAGTTCTCAATGTCATCCAGGAGAGATACTATGTTTCTTCAAGTTTCAACACCCAAGACAAATGTGGTCAAATGCCAATACGTGGTTGCACGTATGCAAGATGTGCAAGTTTGCTCATAGTTTTTGTTGACATCTGTGTAAGATCAGAGCATCAAAGGCGCCAGGCTCAGTCACCACTCAGACAAGAGTTATATAATGCACATAAAAAATTCCTGTGATTCGTTTCACCACCAACATCCCTGTCTCTGTTAACCCTTGCTACCACGTCTGTCCATGTGGAATGACCTTAGTCCTTTTGGACTTTGTCATCAACCTGGCAGATTTCTCTGTTTTGACTTATTCTTTCACAGAAACTGGGTTTCAAGGGGGAGTAAAAGTGAAATGGGCCTAACTCAAACATCTGGATAAGCGACTTTTGGCCTTTCACCACAGTGTAATGGGTGTGTGGACTATGCAGCACTACTGTATATTCAGCCAGTCCAGTTCAAAAAGGACAATACAGTCCTATTGGAATGATGGGATTATATTGTCAATTATTATTATTATTATTATTATTATTATTATTATTATTATTATTATTATTACATTTCTATTATTGTTGTTGTTATGCTGAAACAGAAAAAAAGACAGACAGGGAAGTGAAAAAGCAAGCATGAGGTAATACAGTGAAACGTATGACAGGGTCAACTCAGCAGCATCCCACATCTGTGAGTTGAGGTTATGTGAGAGCACATCCTCGTATTATGTTTGAACCAGAATAACCTCGGGGCAATGTTGTGACTGACTGGAAAAGTTTAGAGAAACATCTCATCTGCATGGATGTGTCAGAGGCTGTTGGCTTCAGTGGGTTAACAGTGGAGAAATGTGTTTTTCTCTTCACTGTCGCTTCCTGAGTCAGTATCAGCTGATGGGGCACTGAGCCAGCTGCTGAGTTTAGAACACAGTAAGGATGGTGTGGGCAAGAGGTTTCCTGCAGTCAGCAAAGATGCAGTAACTAGAAGTAACCTGGAATCAGACTGTCTGCATTTCACTGTGTGACAGGCGACCCATGAGGTGGGGCTTTCATCTGGGGGCTTCAAGCTGTGCTGTTCAAGATAAAATAAGGGACCAAAAATAAGTGACCATTGCATCTCGACAGAACCGTATAATCCAATCAGGAATTTTCATGAAAGAAAATGAAATTGATATTTTCCAAAATGTTGCGTATTTGAAAGCAAAAGCTTGGCGATGAACAGGCACCCAATCTTTATATTGCATTTCATTACTTATCTGCACTAGTCTTGTGTGAGTGGACTTCCTCAGACAAGTACTAAGCCAGTAATAATGAAACCAAATGAATTGTGTAGACTTATGGTGCTATTTGTCAAAGCCAAGACATAAATATGAATGTAAATGTAACAAGACGCCACAGACAAGAGCTGCATTCACAGGATTATATTTAAGGAAGAACTGGTGAGTATATTTAAAGGGTGCTGTAATTCAAATCACTTGTTTCTTTAGGGGAAAACAGGCAAGGCACCATTCTTTTTTTTCATAATTGTTCATGGCAAGAAATTGGGAAATGCAATCAGAGCTACGTGTATGTGCATGCATTTGTGTGGAGGGTTAATGGTGAATGGTGGCAGCTGGCTGCAGGGCAGAGGAATGTTGTTTGCCACTGGGTAAGGCAGCGTGGGAGCCTTCTGGGAGTGGGGACGGAGGCACAAAAGGAACCCTGGGAAACAAAAGTTAAAGCAAGATGTGTTTATCAGGTTCCAGTCTTGAAAGAACAAACCTCGACATGTCCTATCAAAAGTGTGTGCGCACGTGTGTGTGTGTGTGTGTGTGTGTGTGTGTGTATGCGTGTGTGTGTGTGTGTGTGTGTGTGTGTGTATGCGTGTGTGTGTGTGCGTTTGAGGCAGAGAAAGAGAAAGAGAGAGTATGTATGTGTGGGGGGGTTCATCTGTGTTGTTTGAGGGATTTGATTCCACATGAGTTATTTGTGATAATCGAGCTTTTTTTAAATATCTGTCACAGATATGAAAACAATTTGCCATCCCCGACATTGCCAGTCCCTTTTCTGAATATGATTAAAAACAATAAAATTACTTTTCTGATTGTTTTACCAGGTAGGACTAACTCAACTCAACTCAAAAATTTGAAAGTATTATGTGGCATTTCTCATATCTTGGATTTTACTTAATCCTTTAAAACCTATAGGTTATTATGTTACCATTATGTAATGGTAGTAATTCTACAGACAACACAGAGTCAGAGGGGTTTTTTTCCACTCATTTTATTTCCAAATCATTGGAAGAAAACAAAGTACGTGGTCACAGACCAACATTTAATTACTTTCCAACATTAAAAAAAAAGAAAAAAATGACATCTAGAAATTAAAAAAAGTGGCAGCTTGTGTGACTGTAAACAATGTTGACACATTCCTGAGGTGTTGACTGGAGGACATTTTAGTTGGCTTTTACGAAGGAGTCATACAGGGAGGTGAGACGAGCCTGGAGGTCCTGGGCATAGGGGTCCAACTTTTCCTTCAGATCTTCCACAAAGGGAGCAGCCATTTCTTTCACCTGCTGAGCTCTCTGATTCAGCTGACTCTGGACCATTGGTGCCACGTTCTCCTTGAAATTCTGCAGGTGCTCGTCCACCTTCATCTTCATGTCATCAGTGTAGGGTCCCATTCGAGCCTGCAGGTCCTTCAGGCTCTGCTCCAGGCTGCTCTTCAGCTCCTCGCTCTTCTGCAGCAGCGTGGCTCTCAGAGCCTCGGAATCCACAGAGTCTGCGTAAGGGGCCAGCTCCTGCTTCAGCTGCTCCACTCTCTCCTGGATCTTGGCCTTCATGTCCTCGGTGTATGGCTCCAGCTTGTTCCTGACGGTGCTCAGCTCCTGGGTTACACGCTCTCTCAGCACATCAGCCTCTGTGGTGACTCTGGTGATGAGATCCTGCGCCATGGGGGGAAGCTGCTCCTGGATTGACACTGCATATTTGTTGGCCATATCGGCACTCTCTGTCAGACGAGCGCTGGGGACAACATGAAAAGACAGTTTAGAGGAGATGTTTGCTTCAACATTTATACCGCTCTTTTGCTTATATTTCTAGCATGCCCATAAAGAGCACAGCCTGCATCATTTGATTTACCTCACATCCTGTCCAAACTGAGACTGTCTGATCATCTGTAGGGTGTCATCAGCTGTCTGGGTAGCCTTAGCAACATAGTCCCAGAATGCATCAGTCATCACTTCCAACTGGGGCTTGGGTGCATCAGCATAGAACAGGTTGGCTTGACAGCCTGATAAAGTGGCACAGTTCAAATGAGTCTTGTGATAATTTATTTTAAGAAACAAGTAAAAAGGATTTCATTCCAACCATTTTCAAAGAAACTCACCGCTGAAGACAGCCAGGGCGAGCACAACAAGGACCTTCATGGCTGTTAGACCTTAAAACAAGACACAAAGCTGGTGAGCCGAGAGCTTAAAGGTGACTTGATAAGCAGAGCCAGTCCGTCGTCATCTTACCTGAGTTTTTGTAGCTGTGTCCTGAAGCAAACTCAGCACTGATTGTGTCGGGCTTGTGTGAATCTGCAGCTTATATAGCAACCCAGACAATAATGATCCCAAAGTCCAGATGCCAGTGCCATGCTGTCACTGTGCAGTGACAGCATGATGCATGTTCATTTTAAAAAACTGAGCTCTTAAATATCTTTCTGATATTGATTCATATTAAATAGAGCTACATATGGCCCTGATTTAATTGATTTTTTTTTTTTTTAATTTTAAAGAAATGAAGTGTACTCTTGCTTGTTTCTCGCATTCTTTGAGCCCTCTACACTACTTTAATGCTCAAAACAGTGAAGAACATGGTTTTAGTGTTTATTTTAACAATTTACGTGGCCACTTGATGAATAAGGTGTGACGAAGTCCACACTTTGGTCATCAAAGGAACTTTGCCCCCTCAGATTATTGCTTGCCAAGAGAGACAAACGTATGTCTGTAATTTGCAAGTACGGTTGATTAGATTAGCATCAGGTCTTTTATGATCTGATTAGCTCGACACGCTTCCATGTGGATGACACAGGAAACCAGAGTTCTACTTTCTGCGTCATCTCTGACGGTCAGTCTGGTCAAGGGTGAGACGGTTGGTGACACAACACAGAAGGGCAAGACTGCCTTTGTGTCATATTAAGGTCAGCACTTTTTTTTGTCTCTTGGCTGTTCTGTCTTTGACTGTCCTCTGAGACTCCCACAAAATCATACTGTAAATTAAAAGAAGTCTGAGATTTTTTTTTTTGCTCTTTACTCTCTGCTCCCTTAGAACATACTATACACATGTATACTTTATATTACATACAGTACGCAGTCTACACATGTATACTGTATATAGGGTTAATAATTGTCTTTTCAAAAGACCAATAAAAGCAAAAGCATGCCCTTAATGAGCACTCATGAACAGAATTGACCAGTCAAACATACTTTGAGTACATTTCCAATGAATTGACTGTGAAATTACTACAAAACTAAACAGGGTTTTAAGATGAATAAATAAATTCAAGTGGGCCTTTGTATTCTATATGGTTTAATGAGTCTACTGGAAAAACATAAAACACAAATTTGGCCTTGTGCTATTATATTCACGTTGTGTGTCCCCAATACAAAGTCCACAAAGTGTTACTGTGTTGTGGTTATCTGAAGTTATCTGCAGGCTATTTGCGCTGGACTACATAGACAGATAATTGCTATACTCTAAATACTTGTTAGAGATTGGTCAGAGCAGAGCTGCTCTCTTGTTAACTAATATATCTTTTTTCTTAGTATATGTATAAAAGTCAACCCCAGCTTTGTTTAATGGACCCAACTGCCTGTGCACCAGTCTCAGAAGCCATGTGACTCTGCTGAAGAAACCTCTGCTGAAGGAAATTAACAAGAGCCGTCATGACAACTTGGCAGTAACATCTGGACTTTGTGCTCCTACTGACAACTCTCTTCTCCCTTTGGTATATAAACGAGCGCGGGTGTGATCTGATCACATATACGATTTGATACTCAGAGACTCTGAAGGAAAAATCAGGTGAGCCCAACATCTCTCTTTATTTCTGATGCAGACATACGTGTTTTAACATTTTGAATGTGCTTAAACTTTTATATTTTATTATACTTTTCAGCAAACGTCATCATGAAGGTCTTTGTGGTATTAGCCATTGCAGTTATGTCTGGTAGGTCTTTCTTAAATATAAAATAGTTTCCACATTCTGTTAGAATCAAAACAATTTGCACTGCTACAAATCTGTTACACTCAAGTTGCTTTTCTTCTGGTCATCAAGGTTGTCAAGCCAACCTGTTCTATGCTGATGCACCCAAGCCCCAGTTGGAAGTAATGACTGATGCATTCTGGGACTATGTTGCTAAGGCTACCCAGACAGCTGATGACACCCTACAGATGATCAGAAAGTCTCAGTTTGGACAGGATGTGAGGTAAATCAAATGATGCAGGCTGTGCTCTTTATGGGCATGCTAGAAATATAAGCAAAAGAGTGGTATAAATGCTGAAGCAAACATCTCCTCTAAACTGTCTTTTCATGTTGTCCCCAGCGCTCGTCTGACAGAGAGTGCCGATATGGCCAACAAATATGCAGTGTCAATCCAGGAGCAGCTTCCCCCCATGGCCCAGGATCTCATCACCAGAGTCACCACAGAGGCTGATGTGCTGAGAGAGCGTGTAACCCAGGAGCTGAGCACCGTCAGGAACAAGCTGGAGCCATACACCGAGGACATGAAGGCCAAGATCCAGGAGAGAGTGGAGCAGCTGAAGCAGGAGCTGGCCCCTTACGCAGACTCTGTGGATTCCGAGGCTCTGAGAGCCACGCTGCTGCAGAAGAGCGAGGAGCTGAAGAGCAGCCTGGAGCAGAGCGTGAAGGACCTGCAGGCTCAGCTGGGACCCTACACTGATGACATGAAGATGAAGGTGGACGAGCACCTGCAGAATTTCCAGCGCAGCGTGGCTCCCATGTCCAATAAGTTCCAGGTAGAATTCAGTCAGAGAGCAAGTATGGTGAAGCAAATGGTGGCCCCCTATGCTGAGGACCTGAGGGAAAAGTTGGACCCCTATGCCCAGGACCTCCAGGCCCAGCTCATGTCTCTTTACCAATCATTTGTCAACACTATCTAAGTCAACCTCAGCATCTATACCACACTTTGGCAAGAAACATCATCTTGTTTGGGCTACCTCTTTGTTCCCCAAACATGATCAATTAAACATCTGAAATGTACCACAGCATTATATTTATTGCTAAGTGCAAATATTGTACATCTGCACTTGCTGGAACTGTATATACTTAGTTTTTACTGCAAAGTCTGGAACTATTTTTTAATTTCTGTAAAAATAAACAACTATGAAAATGCAGAAACCAGTCTTTATTTCAGAAAAAAACACTCTAAAAAAGAATGCAAGAAAAAAATGCTTGAAAGAGGGGGACAGTATCGCTTCACAAAAAAACAGGTCTTGCTTAGATGTTTTATCTAACTTGTCTTAACTTGCCCCAGTCCCACTCACAGTTTCTTCAGACAAGTGTCGTTACTTTGGGCTTGTCAACACTTGTGTTATAACTACACTTTGGCAATTTAAGACTAAAATCAAATTGTAACTACAATAGTCCACATAGGATAATTGTGTTATTGTACTGAGCACCATAGTATATTTTTCTGTCATAAAAAAGAACCTGCACAACAACCTTTTACTGCATTTACAACACTAAGTCTTGTCTGCCTACAAGCAGTACCAATCTCCAACGTGGAGGGTCAGAGTCCACCGAAAGAATCATGCATGCACACACACACACACACACACACACACACACACACACACACACACACACACACACACACAATAGCATTGTTTGTTTCCTGGAGACAACAAAACACACTAATTATGGTGTTAGTCATCTTCACAGATAAATCACTGGTATTTATATTATCTTAACTTTGCATCAGTCCATCATTTCATCCCTGGAAGACAAATGGTAATCTGACAAGGCCATTTTCACATTCTGATCAGCTTTATATCTAATTAGCACTTGTGTGAGCACCCGGGACATCTGTTCACACTGCCTTATCAGTCAACGGCCAAAAGGCACCTTTAAGCCCCTACATCCCTACAGCCACTTTTAATTACCAGAGGCCAGACTGGCGTCTCCTCCATTCAAACTCTACGATGTGCTTCTTGTGGAGAAGGGCCTCATAGGTCAATGCTCATGGGCTTCTTTTCACAAGACAGATTTTGTCCTAATTACACAAAGATGAGAAGATATCTGTGTTGTTTAGATGCAGATAGGTTGTTACTGGTTTGATCAGCAGATCAGTGCTGGTAGGCATGAAAAGGTAGTGACCCTAATGATTTGTGGCTCGTCGTTGTTGTCTCATATTAGCTATTTGGGTTTCAGGACAGTGTCTCAAAGTGTGTTTACATGCACACAAAGAAACCAAATTCCTGTGGTAGTTAAATTACATAAAGTGCATGTGGATGCTGTAGTTCCGCAGGAATTCGGATTTCTTTTAAAAATTGCGGAACAATTTGGCAGAACAGATAAAAGGTAGGCAAAGTATTACTGCATAAACATATTCATAGCTGCTGTTGATTTAGCTGTGGCTGGTACCCTTGCCAGCTAACTTCTTTATGAATTTTTGTAGTGTGACACAAAAGGTCAACAGGTGTAGCCCAACAATGACAAAGTAAAACAGTGCAAAGTGCCACCTATGGTGGCTTGACTCCACCCATGATCCAGTTAATACAAATTCGTTGGGAAGTCCAAATGCATAAATTATGCACACCAACTGGGCGAGAAGTATATTCCAATTTCAGTTCAAATGTAAACACAACAGTCTAAGATTTTTGATAATAACTAATCTTAATATTAATTATCAGAATCTTCAGACCTTAAAAACATAATAACAGATTATACAATTCAATTCAATTAAAGTCTTTGTTTATATAGCATCTGTTGCAGTCAAAATTGTCTCTATGCAGTTTACAGAAAACCAGGGCTTGACCATCAACAAGCAACAGTGGTGAAGAAAAACTCCCCTTTAACAGAAAGAAAAATTGAGCAGGACCAGGCTCATATGGGGAACCCTCCTGCTGATGGCTGGATGAGTAGCGAAAAAGGAGAGAATAGACAAATACATTATACATGTCAATACATTAATTATACTGAGCAATCAGAGCTAGATCTGAGCAGGTCAGAGGGGTCAGCAGGTCAGTGCACAAATATGGGTTCAGCAATATGATAGATGGATACAAAAGAAAGCAGAGGAGAGAAGAAGAGAGGAGAGGAGAGAAGATGCAGCCATGAACCACCAATGTAACAGAAACCTGCATATATATAAAATAAAATGACCCCTAGAGTCAAGTTCCTAAGTGAATACCTCAAGCAGCAGGAGAGGCTGATCCCAGGAAGAACATCTGAGATTTCTGTCATGAAGAGGGCAATGCTGAGAACAGCTAAGATATTGCTCAGGACCATCAAGCTCTCAGGTATCGAGTAGAGCAGTGTTCATCAGCACAGTCCTATGAGGCCCACAACCCTGGATATTTTTGGTTTCATTTTGCTCTTGTTGTGTGGTTGTTCATTTTTCCAATATTATAAGAGCATACAGATGACTCTTGGTGATTGGTATTCTTTGTTCAATGGGGCATTTCATGTGCAGGTATGCATTTCATGTGCAGGTATGCTTAAAACCCAATCCTATGAGACAATCCAGCTGGGTTTTCTGGCCTACCAAGTAGACAGTGGCTGTGGATTCCAGGTGAAAGCTGCTGTCTACCTAGTAGGACAGAAGCCCATGGGCCTTGTAGGACCTGGCTTAAAAACCCAAAGGCCCACCCCCCAACAATTATCATAAATATGATACACTTTTATGTATGATAGATTTGTTTTCCCACATTGGTGTAAGGTAGATTAAACTGCTGCTTTTTGGCAGTCTGTCCCTCCATTAGACTTGTCTTCTACTACATGAGTCACCAACCCCATCCTACAAGGCTCGTAAACCAGCCCGGTTTTCTGTCCTAAGAGGTTGACACTTGCTTTCACCTCGAATCCAAAACCACTGTCTAGTTGGTAGGACAGAAACTCGACTGGGTTGTGGGCCCCATAGGACTAGGTTGATGACCACTGTTTTAAGCATACCTGTACATGAAATGCCCCATTGAACAAAGCATTACAATCCCAAAGAGTCATCTGCATGCTGTTATAATCTCAGAAAAAGGAACAACCATACAAGAGCAAAACAAACCAAAAATATCCACATCCACTGTAAATGAAAGCCCAATAATACTTCAGCAGCAAGAGGGAAAGAAGACGTTTGTCAAGAAGTGTATTATGGCCTACACTCCCACCATGTGGCGAAGATGCGACAAAATTGATGTGACAAAAAAGAGTGAGAGTTTTTGTATTTTAATTTAAGGGCTAATCCAATTTGGGAAATACAAGGAGGTTATTTTAACAGTACATGACCATGGATAAAGATTAAAGTACAGGGATATGTAATCTAAGGTTTGTGAAGATAAACACATGAACAATTCGTTTTCATTGTGTTTGAAAAAAGATGGGGAAATGGGTGCCATACTGACCGAATCAGTAAAATAATCTGACCTGTAGATTCTGGTAAACTGATCTTTACAATGCATTCATTCAGACGACTGCATCTAAATTTTCAAGTACTGACGACCTAATAAATAAGCATAAAAATTAAGGTTTTCTCTGCTTTTAGTGTCTTGTGGAAAATGTCATGAGTTTATCTGTACCATTTCATAATCTTTTTCAAGATAATAACAGTGCCATCTCCAAGGTAGGTACAGATGACAATGAATGTGGTAAAGATTAGCATTTTCACCAGAAGCCTTGAGAGAAAGCTCTCCAAGTACAGAGGAAACATCAGCGATTGTCAAGCACAGTGAGCTGGTTGTAGAGCAACTTGTATACAGAGATTTCATGGCCCTTTCTTTAGCCAGAGCCTTTGGTAAGCTAAGTATTGATGAGAGCTTTCAAGATGGCTGTGGAGAACCATTGAGCTACCTGGATGAAGGTTGAGAGTCACTGATAGCACACACTGCACCCACTGATTCAAGGAATAGCTGATGATGTGTCCACAACAATCCAGCAGATGTATTTTCACAGCATTAGAAGGTCTCCTTATCTGAATGATGGAATTTCAAGGGTGCAGACTCTGAGGACTCTTGGTTGAACTCTTTTATCTGGCAATGATGAGTCAGACCAAGGCCGGTTCTCAAATGGAAAAGAGTTGATTGTTCATCTGCATTGACAACATCTGCAGTGAAGTGGCAAATGTACCTGTCGTCGTAAAAACAATGTTGAACTGAAACAAAGAGCTGATCGGTCTAAATTCCATCTTTCTTTTTTTATTAAATAGCTCTCAAATCATTTTTTTATTAAATAGCTCTCAAATCACCATGCAGGACTATTTATGAGCCTAGATATACCTTATATTAAATAATCATATTGGTAAACATTATTTATTATTATAATAAAAATGTGATCGTTATTAGTGCTAAAGAGTGCAGTGCGTGGTGTGTGATTTCAGACACAGCACATATCGCAGCTCTCTGGAGTGTGTGGCTTATTGTGGATGGAATCTCAGGCTCTGCTGTGGAATTGTGCAGCTACTTTAAGGTGTTCTTTTGTCTTCATTCTGCACTTCTGATTAATGCCCTCCTTGCCTGCTGTGTTACTTATCTATTAGTATGGATCTGCATATGTGTATCCTCTACAATAAAGAAAAATCTAGCCATTATTCAGTGAAGGTAGAGAGATTGATATGGAATTTAAAAATATGGAACAAAAACAAATACTGGCATAAGCATTTTGAAAAAGCCCAGCATTTCCTTTGTGACAAAAACCGGTTTTTGTTCCATCCTCTTTTTCCGTCACCATCGGGCTCCTGTGACAGTTGTTCAGGTGGCTGGTACAGGTGAGGCTTTGCTTGATCTTTTACTTTAGGACCATTATGCTGTTCATAAAACTAACTTTTTCCAATATGATTTAAGCCAGATCACACCACAATGATGAAAGGCTCAGTATTCCTAGTTGTGATTCTCACACTTTCATCAGCCATTCAACCAAAAGAAGTAAGTAAACAATGTCTCTCTCTCTCTCTTTCTCTCTCTGTTTCTCTACCTCTTTATATTTTATAATTTTATAGTTAAAGAAAGTTAAAGAAAATGTAACCTTTAATATCAGCCTAACAAGATGAATCATGCACTACATAGTGCATGCTGCTGATGCAGTCGGCACATTTTTATCATAATATTTTAAATATAAACAACAGCAACATAGTTAAAAAGTAATAATAACAATAACAAATAACAATATTACATTGCTAGTTGATAGAGGACATAGAAAGTAACAAAGACCTACTACTACTCATAAAAATAACAATGGTACCGTACCAATAACATATATTAATATTAACATTAATATTAACATTAATATTAATATTAATATTAATATTAATATTAATAATGTTGTTGTTAATAATATGTGTTTTACAAAAAGTTATCATTTACTCTTGAATCATAAACACCACAGCCCTAGAAACGCATACTTTGAGTTTATTTTACATATACACCTACTAAGTCGGGAGTGTTTTACAAAGTATCAAATATAATGCTGTGACATTTCTGACTTGCATTGTTTTTATGTTCCCTTTAAACAGGAGGAATTGAAAATAATAGGTATGGTTTGCTATTCAATGTAATTTCTTCTTTTAATTGACTGCAATGATGTGAATGGCTATGAAATAGTTAATTATGTTTTGTATTTTGGTTTTTTCTTTATCTATAGATAATAATAAAGAAAAGGATATAACAGAGGCAAATGAAGGTAAAATAAATGTCTTCATATGGCATCATTAAATGGCCCTTGTGGAAAATATTATCATGTTCTTTTATTTAAAAAGAGAACTGAGTTATTTGTTTAAATACACTTCTTTGTGTCTTATTTTAGGTAAAGATGACATTCTGGAGGTAAGTTTTTGTCCACTTGTAGTTCATTTTTGTCCACTTGTAGTTCATTTTTGTCCACTTGTAGTTCATTTTAAAATAACAAACATATTTAAGAATAAGCTGTCTCTTGTCTCACTCTAGCCACCGAACATACAGAGAAGTGCCATTGCTGCTGTGAAATACAGATGGACATCCCCAGTCCCATATGTCTTGGATAAAAGCCTTGGTAATTATGAATATGTAGACCATCCCAGCCTTGCAGTTTTTTTTGCCATCAAGTGTGGATGTAGACAGACAGATGTCATGTAAAAAAAAAACCACTATAAAAATGGTATGCGGAAAGACTGACTGCATGGTTGATCTATTGTTGAGAGATTATTTTGTCATGCGATGATGACAATGTATTTTCACAGATGTCACTGGTATTCAGTGAATGTGTGTCAAAGGTAGACACTTATTTTGCTCATCTTTGATGTTTATGGTCAAACCAGCAATCAAAACTCTGAGCAGAGCATTGTTATATCTACAAAGTGTTATTGTCCCATTTCACCAGTGTCTTGCAGTCATTGACATTGCAAGCAAGATTCATTCTTTCCTGTTTCTGTTTCTCATCAATGAATTTTATCTGATTAATGGCAGAAATGAATGCTAAAGGAATCATCATCCAAGCATTCGAACAGTTCAGACTAAAGTCATGCATTGACTTCAAACCGAGGGACTCTGAGAGTTATTACCTCTCCATGGAGAAATTAAGTGGGTATGTATCCAGACCTTAGCAACACAACTAATTGATTTGATACAAGCTAACTACTGTGTGTACATTTGGCTTGAGTGATTTGGCTTGTGATATTTGAATGTGATTGCTTTCTTTATGCAGATGTTTTTCATATATTGGGAAATCTATACCAAATGGGCAGCAACTCTCCATTGGAGCCTACTGTGACAGTCTTGCCACAGTGGAACATGAGATTCTTCATGCTCTGGGCTTCTACCATGAACAGTCCAGATATGACAGAGATGATTATGTGTCCATTTTGTTTGAAAACATCCTATCAGGTTAAACCACAATAAATAATAATAATAATAATAATAATAATAATAATAATAATAATAATAATAATAATAATAATAACAGTATTATTGTCATCCCATTACCACTGTTATTTTTATGAGTAGTAGTAGGTCTTTGTTACCTTCTATGTCCTCTATCAACTCCCAATGTAAGAAATCTGATGTCTCGTCGTTTAGTTTTAGTTGTGAATTATGATTTAAATAGGTCTGCTGGTTATTTTTGTTGTATTGCAACCAACAGCTGTTTTAACTTGTGACATGCAGGAAGGGAACATAATTTTGAAAAGGTTGGCCAAAGTGAGAGCACCACCAATGGGATCTCCTATGACTACTGGTCAGTCATGCACTATGGGAAAAATGCTTTCACTAATGGAGATGGATCCACAATAATCACCAGAGATCCAAGTTTCCAGGATGTTATTGGTCAAAGGTTGGAAATGAGCACCAGTGATGTTCTGGAGCTCAACCTCCACTACAATTGCAGTAAGTGTTGTAACTTTGAAGAGATCAGACAGATTTTCCCATTTTTGTCAGCATCTATTGGATCTATATACAAATGTCTTTCATCCACACAAACTGAGTGAGAACACACTGAAACCATAAATTATACACCATACTCAGATAATCGAACAATAAATTTTTTAACTGAGTAATTCAACAAAATGAGTTATTAACTTAAACATAAAAAGTGAGGTCATGTTAAAAATTATGGTAAAGATTCAATTTATTTTGCTTATTGCATTTTTACCAAACTTTTGTTTTATCCCACACATTTATAGATTCATCTGTAGCGTTCCTGATGTCCTGCAGCTTTAGTGGTGGGAGTATGTGTGAAATGAATAACTGTGAAGATGGTAATGTTACCTGGACAATGGTGACTCAGGCTTCTGGGGGTCCCAATCATGACCACACAAATTTACCCTATGGCAATGGGACTCAAAGTAAGTTTTACAGAATCAGAAGAAGTAGATCCTTTCAACTTATTTGTCGATATGTGTTAAGGCACAGATGAACATCATTATTGAAATATATATATATATATATATATATATATATATATATATATATATATATATATATATATATATATATATATATATATATAAAATGAATGAATATATAAACTTAAAAATTAATCACCTTTTCGCTCCCAAATCATTCAAACATTTCAGTTCCAGGTGTAGGATACTTCATGCATGCGAATACAGCAGTAGGTAAGGAGGGAGATTCCGCTTGGCTGGAGACTAAAAGGATGAATGCTACACGAACATGTCCTGTCCAGTGTCTGCGCTTCTACTTTGCTCACCTGGGAAACCAAACAGACCAACTGAATATCTGGGTCAGAGAGTTCCAAGATGAACAGGACCAAACAGGAACTCTGCACTCTGTCAATGAGATCACTGGTATGAATATGATGGTTCTAAAGATATTTATACATTTGCATCATTGATTGCTCAAGTGCATGTCTCAAAAGTGTTTCTTCATTTAGGTGAAAATGTATATGTATGGCACATTCATCATGTTTCTCTGAATGCCACCAAGCCTTTCCAAGTGGTGTTTGAGGTTCGTAAAGGATCTGGAAGCTCTTCAGGTGGTTTCTCAATTGATGACATCAACCTGTCCGAGACCAAATGTCCAGATTATACGATGCAGATTGACAATTTTGAAAGGGTCTTACAGACTAGCAAATATGACACGGCTGTGTACAGCCCTCAGCTGTACTCTGCAGGAGGATATTCCTACAGACTTGGGATTCTGCTGAAGATTTCGTATTTTGGAATTTTTGTCCAACTCCTATCTGGAGAAAATGATGAACATTTGGAGTGGCCTTGCCCACAAAGGCAGATAACATTCACAATGTTGGATCAGAACTCCAACATCCAGCATCACATGTCCAAGCAGAAGAGTATCACCAGTGACCTAAGTACATCAACAACAGATGGTAAAAGTGTGAACAAAATTATGTTCATTTAGTCCCTTCTTATTTCCCCCTAATGTTAATATGTACTTTTTATATGTAGGTTCTTATCTTTGGGATGATCCTCGTAAGGTTGGAAAACCATATACAGATGCAAATAACGTGACCATCTATGCTGGACCGCTGCTGGGCTCTAGCTATTTTTCAAGCTTGACTGGAATTAAAGACAGAGAATTTGTCAAGGGAGGGAGCACAGTTTTCACTTTCATGTTTGAAGGTAGGGGCTGATGAAGTACATTCTCCGTGCGGAACTCAGTTTTACCTGCACTGTTTTGACACTTCCACATTCCTTATGCATTACCTTTTTTCAGATCTCACACCCTTAGTGAATGGCAGTGAGCTACCATGTCCCAGGATGCCTGCACGAAGGGTCTCACAACTACCTCTGCCTATGAGACCAAGCCCCTGCCAAAGGTCAATATGTAACTTAGTTTAATTTAAAAAAACATATGGACATGGTATAACTCATTCTCTCTGAGCCTAGTCTATACATCCATCAGATCTAAAACTCCCCAAAAATGTCAAATATAGTGATTTAATCTGTGTACAGCAGCAAAAATAACTGACTATGTTACACAAAATCTAGTCTAGTGATATGAATAATTATCCATAATTCTATAATATAGAATTATTATAATTAATAATATCCAAATGATCCTTTACTGCACGGTCTTTTGATAATTTTTGAGCCATCTTGCTTGCAAGAAAATAATAATATTTAACACTCTGCTACCTGTCATTCAGACACATGTCTATGTCTCCATCTAGCGGTTGAATATGACATGGAAAAACACTAATTTCCAGAGCCTGGAGGCTCTTATCAGAACTGTCCTTTGCCAAAATTAAGCCAGAATGCATGGATACTAATAGACATTTCAGCTAATGCCATGTGAGCTGATGTGTGCATCTGGGCACAGTACAGTTCCTACACAGGTTGTTATAGTCTAAGGTTCAGTTTTGTATCACAATTCCCTTGATGAATTAATCAAAACCTAACAAAAATATAAACATAGTAAATATAAAGGTGGGGATGTATATGCAACAGATTGGTGAAAACAACAAAACCATCCCATTAACGGCTTGTATCCGAGGCCAGTGAAGACCCTCAAGCCGTACAGAATCACAATCCAGGCTTGTCAGAGCCAGAACCTTAGATTATTAAGACCAGTACAAATATATACCAAATACGTGCAATTCTTTTCTTTATTTTTATAACAAGATCACTTTTTTTTCATAGGCCATTAAATCAAGCTATACCGTTTAGACACAGGGGTGTCAAACCTGTTCCACAAAGGGCCATGTGGCTGCAGGTTCTTCTTCCAACCAGTCAAGCACACCCAGTTTGACCAATCAGCTGTCTAAAGACTCAGATGAGCTGATTAAATGAGTCAAGTCTGGTGTGCTGCTGGTGGGTTGGAACAAAAACCTGCAGCCACACCGGCCCTTTGTGGAACCGGTTTGACACCCCTGATAGAGCATTCTAGATCAGGTGTGGCTGCAGGTTCTTGTTCAACCCAGCACACCAGTCATGACTCATTTAATCAACTCATCTGAGTCTTCAGACAGCTGATTGGTCAAACTGGGTGCGCTGGACTGGTTGGAACGAAAACCTGCAGCCACACGGCCCTTTGTGGAAGAGTTTGGACATCCCTGTTCTAGATAAATGTTGGGTATGATTAAGAAATTAGTACTTTGTTCAGCCAACGTCAAATGAATGGAGGTACCCTTGAACACACAAAATGTTCAGAATTCCTGACTGGGTCAGCTTAACCATTCTGTCACCTCTCCTTTAACGATTGGGCATATATTCATATAAAACAGCTTGTACCTTCACATAGTCACTTCCGCTTGGAATGAATTCAAATGAATGGGATTCCTCAGGCGGGTAGGGCCTCAAATGTTACATTTGTTGGTTGTGATATTATGTGTGAATGTTGTTCAACAATCAAACCAAAAACAGGATCTCAGCCACCACTCCTCCATCTATGAGTGCAACAGATGGCATATACTAAAATTGACATTTTACATAGTTTTTTCTTATTTGACAGGATGCCACCCTCTGCTCGTCCCCCACCAGAGACAACGGACTGGAGGTGGTAAAACTGATACTTTACAATGATAGCAATAGCCCTAAATATGTGGCAGTTAGTATTGAATTCTAAAATTGTATGTATTTATTTTACAGGACACCACCCTCCACTCGTCCCCCACCAGAGACAACTGACTGGAGGTGGTAAAACTGATACTTTACAATGATAGCAATAGCCCTAAATATGTGACAGTTAGTATTGAATTCTAAAATTGTATGTATTTATTTTACAGGACCCCACCCTCCACTCGTCCCCCACCAGAGACAACGGACTGGAGGTGGTAAAACTGATACTTTACAATGATAGCAATAGCCCTAAATATGTGACAGTTAGTATTGAATTCTAAAATTGTATGTATTTATTTTACAGGATGTCACCCTCCACTCATCCCCCACCAGAGACAACGGACTGGAGGTGGTAAAACTGATACTTTATAATGATAGCAATATGCCTAAATATGTGACAGTTAGTATTGAATTCTAAAATTGTATGTATTTATTTTACAGGACACCACCCCACACCCTTCCCCCACCACAGACAACAGATGGCAGGTAGGCAAACACATTTAACACTTGCTACATTTACAAATATGCACAACTGATGTCTGAGTGTTTTGCAACTGTTGCAGCATTTTTGGGGCAGCTCCTCTGTTGATGGCCTCTCCTCTCCTCATCCTCATATCTCCACTGATGCTTTTCACATGAAAATGACCTTGCAACATCTCATGCAAGAAAATAATCATTAAATAACAATGTCATGTTATCTAATTTTTTTTTCTAGGGTGTGATTCTATGGGCGTTAATATAATCCGAGTAGATAAAAATCAGCCATGGTTAGTACTTTGTAGCTTACTAACAGTGTACTGTTTGTAATTTTGAGCACAAACCTTTACCGAATGCCAATATTGTAACTGATCCTGTCCATTGATTTTTAAGTTGGAGCACATGTTCGTAAAATCGAAACTTGTCTCAAAAAATTGTTTGGCTATTTCCAGATGGTATTTTCTAAAAATTAAATGCTAATGGTATATTTTGGTATGCAAAAATAAAATAAAAATATTTTAAAATGTGTATGTGTTTGCAGGTGTATATATGATATAGATAGATAGATAGATAGATAGATAGATAGAATAGAGGAGACAGAGGACTTAGTTTGTAATGCACAATATCTCTCAGGTCAAAGAGACAACAGTAGCAAGTTTGCAGATCCACATTTAAAATTTTGTGCTGAATTCTCCAAGACTTTACTTTAAGAAAGACCTGGATTATTGACCTGGAAAAACAAAAATTTAATCCTGATGTGATTTCCCTGGATTATGAAGAAGTATGAGGTAACACATTCAAGGCCGCCCGTGTTTGCTATTCAGAGGCCTCGTCTTAACTCTGATGTCTGAATTTTGTGGACAAGTTTTTTGCACAGCACCCTACACATTACTTGTCATTGATGGGTATAACTTGCAGAATGTTAATAAGGTCCTAGTAACACCATCCTCATAGCCACGCACCGTCACAACGTTTTTAGTTATTTATTTAAGAATATAATCAAGGAAACAATTTAAAATGTGCAATTATTAACTTGGTGACACCAACCAACCCTCAGTTTTATCCAGTTTTGAGGATCCTGCTGTCACCTCCTACATCCTAGATAGACACCACCCCCACCTCACCTTCCACTCCCATATCTGGTTTCTAAAAACAGTTACCGCTGAGATTTTAAATATCAGTAAGTTCAGTAAAAAAGATTGTCACATTTTAAACATGCAATAAGATAGGATAAGATACCATATCATTCACTCTTGTATAAACATGTCCACACATTTAATCTTTTAAGAATTATTATTACGTTTTTAAAGACTTTTAATCTGATTTTCTTTCAACCTTAGAAAGACTGAGACTGCGCTGGAAAATATATCTGATGTCGCCTTGTGTAAGTATCAGTGGTTTCTAATTTGCTTACTGAGAGGTGCTACCTCATCATGAGATGAGATTCATCAGATTCTCCGTGCTCTTGGCTTCCAACTCTGACAAGATGATTACGTGACCATTGTGTTTGAAAACATACAATCAGGTTGAAACACAACTTTGTCTAAAAGATGGTTCTTTGCTAACTTCTGTTTTATCTATCAACTGGCAGTGTAAGATATCATGGCTGATGTCCCTCATTCGGAGTTAATTTAGTTATCCATGAAACCAGAGGAGACAGAGAAGTTAGGGAAGCTCCAGACCTGTCTTAAAGACATAAAGTCCTGGATGTCTTCAAATTTCCTCCTCCTTAACTCAGGAAAAACTGAGGTCATAGTGTTTGGTCCTGAACCTCTCAGGGATAGGTTAGATCACATTATCACACTAGATGGTATCTCCTTAGAATCTAGTCTCTCTGTGAGGAATCTAGGAGTAACTTTCGATCAAAATCTCTCCTTTAACTCATACATCAAATTAGTCTCTAGAAGTGCCTTTTTTCATCTGAGGAACATCAGAAAAATCAGATACTGACGCGGCATGATGCTGAAAAGTTAGTCCATGCATTTGTTACTTCCAGGCTGGACTATTGTAATTCTTTACTATCAGGGTATCCAAACAACTCATTAAGAAGCCTCCAGTTGATCCAAAATGCTGCAGCCAGAGTTCTGACAGGCATTGACAAAAGAGATCACATAACTCCTGTACTGGCGTCTCTTCATTGGCTGCCCGTTAAATTCAGAATAATTTTTAAAACCCTCCTCTTGAACTACAAGGTCCTTAGAGGCCTAGCTCCATCCTACCTGGAGGAGATAGTAATACCTTACCAGCCCAATAGACCACTCCGCTCTCAGAACGCTGGTCTACTTGTGGTTCCCAGAGTAGGAGTAGACTGGGGGGCCGAGCATTTAGCTACCAGGCCCCCCTGCTATGGAACCAGCTCCCTGTCCTGGTACGGGAGGCTGACTCCATCGCTACTTTTAAGACCAGGCTTAAAACTTACCTCTTCGAAAAGCTTATAGTCACTAAATCTGTTCCAGTTACTATCATAGACAGACAAATTATCATACTTAGGGGGTCGTCTAATCATTAGGTTAAGATACCAGTTATGCTGCTATAGGCCGAGGCTGCCAGGATCCAGAAACATGATCACCTGACAGGCCTCTGTCACCCCACTGGATCATGGTTTCCTCTCCTCTCCTCTTCTTTCCTCCTCCTCATCAAGCAGACGAGTTATGCAGATTCCTGTGTAGTTTTTCTGCCCCCCCCCTCCCCCCCCTATTTATTTATTTACAGGTATCGCCACCTTCGGGGCTGCATGATGACATCTGGCCCGCTGATCCGTTGTATAGTGTATTTTTGTATTTTTGTGTGTGTCTGTGCTCTGTGCCTCTCCTCTCCTCTCCCTCTTCTCTCCTCTCACCTCCTCTCCTCTCCCCTCTCCTCCTCTCCTACCTATTCTATCCTCTACCTATGCTCCCTCTCCTCCTTTCTCCCTACCCAGCCGGCCATCAGCAGGAGGGTCCCCCTACATGAGCCTGGTCCTACTCAAGGTTTCTTCCTGTTAAAGGGGAGTTTTTCATTGCCACTGTTGCTTGTCTGGGGTTAGGCCCTGGGATTCTGGAAAGTGCCTTGAAACAATTTTGATTGTAAAAGAAGCTATATAAATAAAGACTGATTGATGGATTTGAGTTAACTTTTATTTTGTGGATTGGTTGCAAGTAACATCTGTTTTAGTTTGTGATATGCTGAAAGGGAAGGTAATTCTAGAAAAGCATCACAACCAGCACCTCCGAAAAGATCCAATACTACTGATCAGTGAATTACAAGAGAAATACCTTTATTAATGGAAACGGATCCACAATAATTACCAGATCCACGTTTCCGGGATGTTATTGGTCAACCAAGCGCCAGCAATGTTGTGGAGCTCCACCTCCACTACAAATGCAGTTACATTTCATTTTTGACAGGAAGCTGATAAAAGATAGTTTTGTTGCTACAATTGATTTTACCTGCCCGGCTCCATGTTGGACACAGCTTCAACATCGGTGAATTTCACTCAAGTGGATTCTACCATTTAATTTAATATTTCTTAAGAACAGAACCATTCTTAAGAACCATTGCCCTGGGATAGGCTGCAGTCCCCCCGCGACCCTCAGTGGAGGAACAAGCGGTAGAAGATGGATGGATGGAGACTCCCAAAGAAATGAATTTTAGTGAGCTACTGGTCACTCTGCTGAATGTCTCATATCCGCCAGGACCCATGAGTGAGGGGAAAGATGCTGTTTCATTTCAAATCATGATTTAGCATCAAAATTGCCAAGATAACTAGACAGCCTCCCCTGGGTCTTATCATCCTAGAGCCATTGAATCTCTTCCTACTCTGATGAACCTTTTTTTGCCCCGCCCTTTAAATCTACAGCATTAAAAAGATGCCATAGTAACCTAATAAGAAATTAGGTTCTCACTTATGCCTGTACTTAATAAAAGTACAGGCATAAGTGAGAACAGGTATAAGTATTCCATGGGGTCTGATTAAGGGTTTAAAGGTTTGGGTCACATTAGCTCAAATTTAAGTTGTTCCATCACGCTGCAGGCTGATTGTGACAATATGTACTTCCACAACTATCTATTAAACATGGAAGGAAAATTAGTGAAACACTTTCCTTTTTAAAAAATTACCCTAAATCACTTATTTTTTGTGTGTGTTAGTGTGCTACTTTAATCTTGCAGCTTTAGTTAGCTACCAATTTGCTCGGATTTCTTATAAAATGCACTGTTTGGTATAAAACAAACAGTATACTTTACACTTCATTCAACATTGTCCTTCATTTAGTAATACCAACATCCATTTTAGAAAAAGTCATCACATTTATTTCCATGATAGTTAACCATATATTATTACTAACCACTTTGATTTTCACGTCAAATGTTCTCATGCATCAGTGATGCGCTCTGTCATCTCTCTAGCCTCGGCATATGTTTATTACAGCATAAAAGGAAAGACACTTGTGCTACTGGTTGTAGCAAGACTTGGCCGATCCTGGTTGGTTGTTGATTTCTTTGTCTTTCTGCACCAGAAATTGTAAGAGTCTCTGTGAGTCCAGTTTCTAAAACATAGTCCAGGATCACTGTGCTGGTCCGAGCTGTGAGGCGAAGGGCGACTCCGGGAGCAGCCAGCGCCACTAGCCGATCGTGATCCCGAAGCCACACTGGAACTTGTTCTTCCGGTGGTTGAGGAAAGCCCCCAAGGCCAGCGTGAGAGGGAGTGGTACCAACTTCTTTTCCAGGGTTGCCCCAACCACCCAGTTACTGTCAACCGTTCCTATTAGAATGGAACAGAGAGAAGCATCGAACAATGAGAAAGTTTCAAATAGTTGCGATTAACCCTCAACTCATTCACGTGTTTATCTCAACAACTATGGTCTGCTACAGTGTCGCGTTTCTGCTGCAGGAGCTACTGAGTTTCAGCACTGCTACAGCAAGATTTTTTGCTTCACAGCTACCACCATTCTTACACTTGTGTTTGTAGCTTGCTTTGCAGGTACACCGATATGCCTGTGCCGTTTCTTCTCTTCGATTTTGCCGTGCTGATGAGGCTATGTTACAGCGACACCCACAGGCCAGTTCTCTGTATTACAGACTTTCAGTAGTTTCATGTGGATGCAAACATTTCTTTACAAATTCTCCGCGTTTATGGGAAACTTTTCCCGGCTCCATTTCCTTCTGGACAGGCCTAAATATGGAGCCCAACAACTACTAGTAACATCTACATTTTGTGAGGCAATCCTTCTAGTGATCAATGGACCAGATTAGAAAATGCAAATCAGGTGAGTTAGGTGAAACAAAGCACAAGTCTGGTAAGCAGAAATGATATAAATGCTTGATCTCAATCCATTTGACTGGGACTACAACTACACTGACCTCTTTGATACTTCAATTGATTTCCTTTGCATTGACAGGTGACAGCCAAACCTAAACAAGAATGCTTTTTTATTTAACCTTTGAAGAGTAGGTTGGCTTTAGGCAGGTCCAACTGGTAACCAAAGGAAGTTGTAGTGTCTTGCATCCTTGTGCTGGCTTCAAATTCTACTCCGACCTGCAACTATAGAAGATAAAACGGTAGAGAAAAAAAAATAATATACAAAAATCTTATGTATCTTGGTAATATAGTAATGTTGGTACCTGATCATTAGCTTTATGGTAGTATGAGGCGTGAGCTCCAGCTCCTCCTAAAGTCAATGTTGCTACATAATTATCACCTGTGAAAAAAATCATTATTTCAATAGTTTGTGCAACAACAGTTCTGAATTTAGGCAATTTGACTCCTCGCTCCTTTCATAATTGCGTTATTAGATTATTTAAATTGTCATGTGAGCAGCAAAATGCTATAAACATGCATTTCTGTGCATGTAGGGGTGCCAGATCCTATTATTAAAATGATCAATTATATTCCCAGTTATTTTGATGGTTTGTAAACAGGCTTACTGGTCATGTTTAATATTCCCTAAATAAACAGTGCCTCATCTGACACACACATAAGTAAGAAGGATAAAACACAATATCCAACATCGCAGATGTGCAGATTTTACCAGAGTATCTGCCCAAAAGTGAGGTGACAGTTCCTTCCTCTCCTGGTCTCCTGTGGTACACAAGCTCTCCTCCCAGAGCCAGTGATGGAGTAATAGACTGGAGATAGTGGGCCACCAAAATCCCTGATCAAAAATATTTACAGCGCCTCATCAATGCCTGGAGTCTTTACATTGTTAGTATGCCATAAACTTTAATAACTTGTATTATAACTGTTTAGCACCCTTAACATCAGCATGTCCGCAACGATGTCGTTAAAACAGAAAAGACGTACCAGAGCCGACGATAACGTCTGGATTTCCCAGCGTCATGGCGGTGGTGAAGTCCTCACCACGGTACTCCAAGTCACACTGCCAATTCACAAACTTGTGTTGCTGGGTCTGCAAAACACATGCAAAGAATTAAAAAAAAACAAAAACATTTATTCAGGTATGACACAGCATTGGAAGACTATTCCCTCCATTAATCAACATACCTGGATGGCTATTTTGGAGCGCACTGCAGTTGTTAATTGGTGAATGATTTGGGCATTTAAACTGCCAGTATTGTCCATATCTCCAACCATCACTGGGAATGACTGAGTAAAGAAATAAGAACAATATGTGTCATGTCAGGCAAACAGCATCTTGAACCTGGACAAATGACTACACCAGGCCAAAAATATCATTAATAAATAAAATTATATCTACTAAAATAATTAAAACAGAGCCTTCATCCAGCTCTCCTCATTAGTTACAGGAAAGATGATTTTTGTTTGAAGTTCATGACACAACAAAACACACCAAGCTGCATTTGCCAAGACCAATAATTCAGGAGTATCAAACATCAGGTCGGCGTGATATGAAAATGGATACCTCGGCCGGTCCAGTCTGCTTACTGCCAACGTACGTGGAACCAAATCGGTACCCAGATTCGCCGAGGGTACTGAGGGTAACGGTATGGCTGACCTGGAAGTGGTTACTCAGGCCCTTATTGACAACTAACCGTACCCCTTCCATCTGCAAAGGGAACACCTCTGAAACAGAATCCACACATTAGACAGTGCCCTTTACCCCAAATGAAAAACAGACAATTAAACCCGTTACTGTAATTATGGTTATTAAGAGATTTCCTGACCTTTACATTTGCGGTGGCACTCTTCGTATGAACCTGGATTTGGGAGAGGAGAATCTGAACCTGAACTTTCCTCGGCAGAAGCAGATGTCTGGGGGACGGAAGACACTGAGGGCATAGAGAACCCTGGAGGGACTGACACCAATCCTGGGACCCCCTGGCCTCCTGCAGCTGGGGCAGGACTGGGGGACGCAGCCGCCAAAACACTGCCCATGTTCTCCGACTACCAGATCAAGAAAAGACAGACAGACATTGCATGAGCACTTCAACTGAACCAAACCACTGTCTGGAGGTTAAGGCATTCAAAAAAAAAAAAAAAAAGTCGTTAAAGTTTGCAGCGATGCCGATTAAGTGTTTTGATTCTAAATGCACGCAATGTTACGGGCGGAGCGACATACTAAAGATAAAAGCAGCGTGTATATCCATCTGAGAAAGGTCAGCTCACCTGCTCCTACTTATCTGTTAGCCAGGACCAGGCTGTCCTGCCCTTATAGCTGTAGCAGAATGACTTTAACTAAGGCCCGCATTAGCGGAGGGATTCTCCACGCATGCGACCGGCCACAAAAACGACCGTGCAATTTTGAAACGTCGCGAATGTTCAGGTTTCGGCCTGCGAGAAGGTAAAACGTCGGCGCGCAACATTCAGACCTGCGAGGATTAAACGTGATGAGGCTAACGCAGGCTAGCAGGGGTTAGCCGCTAGGTTTCCATGTGGAGCGGACCACGAGACCCGCTCCCGTTGACGGGGAAGGCACGAAGGACAGCGACACGGCGACCGACACGTGAAACTACCGACCGATATCGTGCGGCGGAGGTCGTGAACGGTTTTAGTTTACGCACTTACGGTGACGGCCTGTGTCCAGGGGGGGGTAGTTAAACGCCGGTAAAGTTCAATATAACGTCCGAGACCCGGAGCTTTGACGATTCCAGTGACGCCTCCGCTGATTGGTTAAGGAGTCTGTTACGTCAACCCTCATTGGTCCAAATCACAGCTGGGCCAACCCACTCACGATGACGCATGTCTTCTTACGGTCATTAGCGTTCCCTTCATTCAATCTGAGAATTGAATGACATTCCAAGGGTACACCGATTTAAACAATAAAATACAGGTGTAGGCCCAAAATTATAAACACAAATAATTACAATTACACTTTGATGTAGTTTCAGTATTTAAGGGTGTAATTCTTCTTATGAGTGTAATATATTAATAGGTGAAAATAGCTGACAACCATAAAAAAAGGGAAGAAAAAACACACTCACAACAGTAAATTTATTCCAACATTTATTTGTTTGCAGGGCAGGCATTAAGACACTCATCTGAGGATTTTTCCCATGTTTCCTTCACTCCAAGATGATTAAAGATTGTAAATTGATACAGTTGCAACACCAACACTAAAATAAAACTAAAGCATCAAGATGTCCACCTACACTCTGATGAGGATGTTCTAATTATGTCCACTTCAGTGGTGGACACACAGAAGGGTCCAAAAGCCTGGCTCCTGGACAATGGTCAAGACACAGGCTTTGGCTCTGTATAGGTTTTGACAGGGTCTATTGTCAAAGATCAGATGTCATTAAAATTAGTGAAAAATGTACTGATCTTTGTGCCGTGAGCTGCAAAAGGATCAAAATACTGAGCTTATGAGTGCTTTATTAACTGTAAACCTGTATACTGACTTCTTCCAGATATACTGACTTTATCCAGATATTATTTCAAAATTGTCCAAACACTATAGTCAAATGTAATTCTTACATAGCCTCACATTTCTTTGGAAAGGTTCATTTGGATTTACTATACACGTTATGTTTTCAAAATATCTTTCACTTAAGTTGCCCGGGACAGAATTAAAACAAAACACCACAGCTACACAATTAATGACTGCCTAAATTATACTTTCTCCTATACTAAAGCAGCATGTGTGTGGAAAATCCACATTTATAGACAATAATACAAAGGCAACAACCTCAATTTTAGTTTTATGGGCAAAAGAATGGCCAAACTGGTTAATGAAGTAACAGAAGAGTGAAAAAGAATGGCATGTACTTAAAGAAAATTTGGCCTTAAATTTGAAGCCAACACTATGAAATGTCACAAGTTATTCAGCAGATTACACTTAACAGTGGCTTTGGGGTCAAGCTAAATATACTGGAAAGTTAATCAATCCTTCCTTCTATGAACATCCTTCCTTCTATTAACACTTAGACATACTAGCAAGATGGTTAAAGCTTCTTTGGATGTGAAAACATTCACATGCACATCCTGGAGATCAGGTGGTCCCTTTAAGTTTCAAGCGTGTGCTAAAAGTCTGCCGAGAGTCTCTAATCCCTCTGACAGTCCTAATCAAGAGCTAAATCACACAAAGTGGCATAGAATTAAACTCATTATTGTAGCGGGTTCAACATGTCTGCCCGCATCTGTTTGCTACTGTAACAGGTTTGAAGGGAAACTGGACACGTATCATTTTGAGAGTAGGAACATAAGAGAATACTTCAGTGAGAATCTTGTGTTATGCCTGCCCAGCACGAACAACGGACGCCAGCTGCCAGATTTATTCTGAAAAGAAAAGAGGAGAAGAGTCAATGCTGATGAGCACAGCGTGAATGAGTCACCTATTGAGAAAATCTGCAGACGGCAGGTTGTGTTGATCGGCTCGGTTCAAATCTACAATCTGTTGACGGTTGCTGTGCAGCCTGCAGAAGCCACCATTAACCCTTCACCCGTAGATGATGAAAACAGCTTTTAATGCATCAGGACTGTATTCTTAAAAAGTTTGTGAGCATTTCTTTTCCTCAATGCCAGACTCTTATTGTATTAAAAATGCATTGAATACACATAAGCGTGATATTAAAGATATATATATTAGCCTTTTAACACCTGAATCAAAGGACTGACCATTCAGTGAGGCAGCTTCCAGATGTTTAGTTGGTGTTTGCTTCATCTCCAATGTCATCTGGGGCAACGGAGTGATACTCTGCCACATACAGGCTCTTATCAATGCTGCTAGGGATAGGCTTGATTTCAGTAGCCAGCTGTTCCTCGATGTTCTTCAGGTTGTAACGGTCATCTGATGTAATCAGGTTGATGGCCAGACCCAGGTGACCAAAACGTCCTGAGGAAGAGCCGAGGTGTCCCGTTGTTAATAAAGTTATGCTGTAGGAGTGTGACGTTTTGAATTTCCAAATAAAGCAACCCTCACCTGATCTTCCAATACGATGTAGGTAGGTCTCTGAACTTTTGGGGAAATCAAAGTTGATGACTACGTTAACGGCCTGAATGTCGATTCCCCGGGTAAACAAATCTGTCAACAAAAAGATGCATCATGAGTCAACATACTGACGGGCCATCACGTAAAGGTCTCAGATTTCCCACCTGTGCACACCAAGTTTCGGCACAATCCATTTCTGAAGTCGTGGAACACGCGGTTTCTGTATTCCTGCATCATCTTTGCATGAATATAGAAACATGAAAAACCCAGCTGGGTGATTTTCTTGGCCAGAAGCTCCACCCTCTGCGTGGAGTTACAGAATATGATGGACTGATTGATTTGAAGCTGTATGGAGACAATATCAAATGTATTAGTTTCCAGAGAACACAAAAATGTTTTAGTAGAAATAATGAAATGCATGGGACGTTTTTAAATCAAATAAATCTTCTATCTTCTATTCTGTATCACAATATTTTAAAGAATTTGTGCTTCAATGGATCGACTTGTTAAAAAAAAAAAAGTCCTTCAAACCTGACAGAACAATCCAAACCCTAATACCCACCACAAAAGCCTGCACCACTCCTTTGGTTTTCAAACTCAGAAAAGAGGACACACACACAGGCCGAAATGACTTTCTGCTGTGCGTGATATTTCAGTGTTTGTATATGGAAAACACTCACCCTGGAAAAGAGTGTGTTGAGACAGTGGACCTTCTGTTTCTCAGTCACATACGCGTAATACTGAGTGATGCCTTTCAAAGTCAGTTCCTCCATCAGGTTGATTTCATAAGGTTTCTTCAAATGTTTACTCTGCCCAGACAATCATTAAATCACTCAATGTACAGGATTAAAAATAACAATAATGGACAAACAAATCAATGTTTTATTTCTCACCATAAACTTTTGGACGTTTACAGGAAAAGTGGCAGAGTAAAGTAGAACCTGACGATCCTTTGGCAAGAACCGGATAATATCTTCAATAATGAAAACAAAGTCTTGGGACAGGAGCTTATCTGCCTGAATAAACAAGAATTCAGTGAGCCTTTAGAAACACCGCACAAAAATGTAATAACAGAATCTTAAATAAGAAAACCCACCTCATCCATCACAATCATTTGGGTGGTGTCCACTTTAGCGATACCTTTTTTTATCAGGTCAAGGATTCGGCCTGGTGTGGCAACCACTACATGAACTGTAAAGACCAAAAATAAATGAGTAAAAAGCAAATCACAACATGTTAAATGGAGAACAGTAGCACAAGGGTCTCTACTTGTCTAAGGTCAGCCAACCTTTGTCAGGTTTTTACAAGAGTTGAAAGAATATCAAGTTAAAAAAATATATATATAAATTGCAGTGAACTGTGTGTAGGTGTGTGTGAGCGCACGTACGCTCACACAGCTTTGGAATTTTATTTCAAGATGTGCAAGTACCTGTTTCATCAAGACGCATGATGTCATCTCTCAAGCTTGTACCCCCAGTGGTAGCCATGACCTTCACCCCTCCAAGGTACTGGCTGAGCTGAATGGTAATCTGGCTCACTTGCAGAGCCAATTCCCTGGTGGGCACCAGCACTATAGCTGCAGTGGCAGAATTGGAGCAACTAATGAAATGTATGAAGAAACGCCCCCCCCCCTCCTCATTCAAAGGTTTGAATGTGATTATTTAGTTAGTATTATTATTATTGTTGTTCATAACAACAGCTTTTAAAAGAGAAAAGCACAAATTCACCCTGGATTTGATCCTTTGCCAAGTTGATTCTTTCCAGCAGAGGGATAAGATAGGCTCCACTTTTCCCTGTGCCATTCTTGGCCCGAGCCAGTACATCTCTGCCCGACAGTGCAATGGGGATGCTTTCCTCCTTTTAAAGACAGACACCCCAATCAAAACAATGAGAGATGCACTGATCCGCAACAACAACAAAAAAAAGATAATCATGAGGATAATTCTATCTCAATGTTTTTTAAGTCTAGCTTTCATTTAAGCAGACCTTAAACAATCCACTGAAAATTTGCAGTGAAATAGTTTTAAGCAACCATACCAAACATATATAATCCAAAAGCATTGGACCTAAGCATTCATTCCGACTTACCTGGATAGGGGAAGGCTTCTCCCATCCCATTTGAAAGATTCCCATCAGAAGTTCTCGTTTAAGGCAGTAGTCCTCAAATTCATTTCCCTTTGTTGACGTCACATCCTGACACAGTGAAAGTATATTTCTTTATGAGGGTCTGTGGTTTAAATTAAATCTACCTTAACTCTAAACTGTTTGTCGTGCCGGATCAAATATTGTGAAATAAATTTTTTTCCATTTTTATGATCGCGTGTGAAGTCATCCGGTTTCAACAATGCATAAACACAACTTGCTTTTCTCCTGTAGCGTTGATATTTAAATAATGAACACATTAACACAAGAGCATTACTGAATCAAACTTAGTTCATTGTCAGGAATGAGTTGCTTACAGATGTTTTAATTCTGTTGTCCTTTGAAGGAAGTTCCAGATACGTTTTCCAGTCATCACCAAACCTTTAAGAGTAACAAAGTCCTCTGTTAACAATACCAAACATATACATCGATCTAATATACTTATAAAGTTTACATAGCATTTAGGTTTTATTGTACTCTTTTAATAGATTCCTTACAGAGACTGACGTATCTGCAAGTGTTTATTGCTTTGAATTTGGGTGATCATGGCTTACAGCTAATGAAAACCAAAATTTAGTGCCTTATAAAATCAAATATTTAAGACAAACAAAGAGATCCAATGCAGAAATACTTCCACTCAGGGCTAGTTTTTCATTAATTACTACAGCACTGTTGTGTGGTATGAAGGTGATCAGGCACTGGTGAACTGTTATGGAAGCCCACATTGCTGTGATTGTGGCAATCAGCTCTTCTACATTGTTGGGTTGGTGTCTGGCAGTTTGCTATTCACCCCAGAGATTCTCTATCTGGGTTTAGGTTTAGAGTTTGTCAATCAAGTACAGGGATACCATTGTCCTTAAACCAGTTGGTAGTTTTGGCAGTGTGGCAAGTGCAGTCCTCCAGGAAAACAAAATCATCATCTCCATATAGCTGGTCAGCAGAAAGAACGAAGATTTCTAAAGCATCCTGGTAGGTGGCTGGAACTGACCTTTAACCTGATAAAATACAGTGCACCGGCTCTTCAAAACAGCACTGGCTGTGGAAACTTTACACTGGACCCAGAGGAGATTGGGTTCTGGTGATCTCCACTCCTCCAGAGTACCAAATTAAATACAAAATTTGTCTTTCTCTGAAACAAAGACTTTGGACCACTGAGCAGCAATCATGTCACCTCTGACATTCAAGAGTGGCTTTACCTAAGGAACGTGACAGCTGTATCTTGGATACATCTGTGCATAGTGGCTCTTGAAACACTGACCATATGCTTAGATACCTTTTACATGCCACCATCTTTGTGCAGGGTCTCAATGACTTCTCAGTGTCTTCTGAGTGACTGTCAACCAGCAGTCTACCCCATCATTGTGTAGCCTACTGAACCATTTAAAGGCTCAGGACCGTGTGTTCCAATCATTCAATTACAGTGGGATACCATGAGGCTCCGATGCTGAACTTTTTCCACAATACTATAAATTTCCAGGACACTGAATTTAAGGTTTTCATTAACCATAAGTCATAATCATCAAAATAATAGAAAACATTTAATAAATTGACCTTTTAATATTCCTATTTAAAATGCACAAGTAGATAGGCCAGATTTATACGAATCACCCATGAACATTTTAAAAATACAAGGTCTAAGTAAAAATATTCTACATAAGAAATTCGTAGCTTACTGAATGTCCTTGTTGCTCTGAGGAGTGCTGGTTATTTTCTTTGGGACATTAGGCTGTTGTGCATTAGCAAGGAATCCCAAAGGCTGGCCTGCTGGTTTAGGTGGTCCTCTTAAACTGCCATTTGCAGATTTGCCCAGTGAGGCCACTGGTGCTGGGTTTGCCATTCTTGCTGTAGCCATGCTTCAAACAACTAGTCCTTTTCCCTTTGTCTGCTTTAAGTAATGCACTTATGTATAAAAACTGAAACGTGAATTTTTTTTTTTTCCTGAGTAAAGACTATAATGTATTTGCAACTGGTTAACACCTCTTAAGAAGTCTATGTATAATATTTACAGTCAACTCTCCAAAAAGAAGAAATTTAAAGGCATTTGAATAAATAATTCAAACATAAAAAGAAAAATAGTTCTCTTTTTGAGGATGATCCAGATTTTCTTGCATGAGCTTGTTTTGCTCAGTCCAAGCACCGTAAATGTACTCAAAATAACAGGTAATAAAATAATCTAGTCACTGCAGGTCTGAATTATTCTTATTCTTCAGATACGTCTGTTAGAGGTCAAATATCCCACTGCAATTTTTCTAATATGAACAGTCTGGTTCCAGTTGAGAGCTGAAAAGTCTGTAAAGTGCTTTTGGTTTGACCAATGAGCAAAAATCCAGGTTACCTGTAAAGGACCAATGGACAGTTCTTTAGTGGTTATTCAAAAACATCAGGGGACAGCACAGTTGAGTAAAAAAGATCAATTAACACTAAAGTGATTAATATCTGTTATATGTGCAAAAATATTAAATGTCAACAACTTTTTTTTTAGTAAGTTTCAAATACGATATGAGCAAGAAGCCTTTGAAACAAACGTAGTAAAATGTGCTCAAGAATGATTTAGTTTGTTTGGATGACCAAATGTAGTTCGAATGGTTTTAATGGTCCCCCCACCCCCAAATCAGTTTGCTGACAAACTGCGTAATTCCGATTTAAAAGCTCAACAACGTGGCTCCCCACGTCGTTGTCCGGGCAAGCGTTTGTAAAGTTTCACATTCCTGTGGATCCCTGTACGAGCCCACGCCGTCCCTTTTGCTCTCAAGCAGGAACCGTTTTAATCAAACTTAAAAAACAACAACTTGACATTACGCGCTAACGACGAGGTTAGCGCGCCCTAGCTTAGCCCGACGGCACACAACAACAGAAGTCCTTAAAACTTTACTCCACCTAGTCGACCACAGGCTTCGGCTCCATCGTAGCTGGACAAAGGCACGTCCTTCTCTGCATGGCAGCTGCTCTGTTCCCTCTCAGGTGTGTGACTAGTGGAAGCATTTAGAGCGACATCACTGAAACTGTCACTCTTTTGTCTCCGCTCAGAATTTCGAAAATTCAATATGGCCGCGCGCTACTTTTTTTTTGACTGTCGTTTCTCCGAGGCCCCGCCCCCTCGCAGCCAACCGACCAATCACAGCGCTTCTGTCTGGGCCACCCCGGCCGCCGTAGTGTCACTTTGCTGGGGCATTTCGCTTTTTAATGCGTTATAAAAAAAAACGAGTCGAATGTTGATTTATTTAATAATAATGTAAAAAAGAGAGGCATTTACAAAGAAATTATACAGCAAAACTTTGGGTACAACACGCAAGCTGTTATGAACATCAGGGTCCAAAGCTAAAATTGCTGTGCAAATTAAGCAGGTAAATTTTACATTCTAAAGCCTCACAGTAACCAAAACATTCACATACATGGAACTCTTTTTTTATTCTCTCTTTTCCCCTTCGTGTCATCTTTCTCCAAACTGAAATGATATGTTTCATAACTGACATTAAGTTCAAAAGCCATCACCCAGAAATGTCACTTAAATTAAATTCAACAGTCCGTGTTGCATACAGCAGTACACACTGTCTATTAGGACATGAACTTCTGAAGTAGTTTCCTTTCTCATTGCAGCAATGTCTACAGCTGCAGCTGAATAGACAAAGTTGAAAGGAATTCTTTGGGTAACCAGTTTCTTCAATGTCAAGGGCAATACAGCATAAAGAGTAGGTCTGTTCTTTGGCTCTCCATTTGTTCCCTCTGACAGCAGCAGCTCCTGGATTGATGCACCAGCAATTCTTTGCTGGGTTGGTCTGAGAAGATAGTAGCAACGCACAAGAGAATATATCCTGCTAAAAATATGGAAATACAAGAGTGGATGAAGTCTTTGGTGAGTGGGAGGTACTGTGATGGGGAGTGTGAGGTGTAGTCGACGGTGAACATCCACGACTATGACTGGGAGATGGGGATCCTGCAGAAAAGAGGAAAAACAAAAGTGCAAGAATATAAATTAAGTGCTATACTGGTGATTTTATGGCAAGGTCAGGCATGCCCCCCAAACTTACCTGTTTCTGTTAAGCTGCTGTCACTGACAATCGTACTGTGATCTTGAACCTTCATGTGGTGGGAAGCTCTTCCTCGTAAGACATCTGCAATCTACATTGAACATTTCTTGTTTTGTTGTTTCGTTTGAAAGATCGTGAATTTCACAATTAAACTCCAAGCAATCAGTCTTATTTGAATAAAACATAATGCAATTCCCAGATATTACCTCTAGGGGGAGTATAAACATTAAACTTTTACTTGTAAGACCTGTTCTTACAACTCTAACCAGGGTTATGTGAAACCATAACTAATGCTTTTATCTTGACATTACTGAAGTTGCAAATGAATGTGAATTTCCAATCAGTAAAATCTCAGATAATCAATAACAAATGTAGTAACATTCTTCTCATTTCTTTTGTTTTTTTGACATTAAGTGAAACATCTATGCAAAAATATAGAGTAGTCAGATTGTATAAGTGAACGTTAAATTGTTTAATAAGTATGTTTCCACTCACTTTCTTGTTCTTGGTCACCATCACAGGAGTATCATTATGGTAATTCTTGAGGCTGCTGTCAGCTCCACTCTTCAGGAGCAGCCACACCATACCAACCTGATCTCTTCCACAAGCGCTGTGAAGGGCTGTGTTCCCACTGTATGACTGGCTGTTAACATCACAGCCATTCTGCAACAGAGAGACAAGACAAGTTGCCACAACTTGTGTGTGATTCAGAAAGAAAGGCAGAGTAGGCCCAGTTCAGTGTCCAAAGTGGTATAAATGTATAAAGAAATAAAGAAGAAAATGCTTTCAATGGAGCGATGAGGGAAGAGATGAGAGAAGAGATGAGAAATAATGATGTGATTTGAATAAAGCATCTTTTAATATACACAATGACACAGCATATGACTCGGACAGAAGAAGAGTACATTAAAGTGAGCTGAGTCACAAGTCTTCCCTCAATGCCCACACATTACCTCAACAAGGAAGTGAACCATGTCTGCATTACTGCTCTCTACCGCATGCATGAGAGGACTTTGGCCACTTTTGATATCCTTAGTCACAAAAAGAGAACAATTTCAGGAACATATAGATGACACAGAGACAGGAAACATCTACAGTAAACATTGGTTGTCAAAGCTGCTGAGTCAGTGAAGCCCAGGGACTGACCATCGCATTGATATCAGCACCTGCATCCAGCAGCATTCTGGCCAAGTGTTTGTGTCCACGCTGTACAGCCAGATGAAGGGGGCTCAACCCTGGGAATGGTGAGACAGAAGGTGCTTCAGAAGATGGTCAAATGATGAAAGAATACAAGGCACATTGCTCATAAATGGAATGGAGATATAAAATGAGGCCTTGTCAATAATCTAAGTCCCAGAGAGAAACAAAGAGAAATATAGTCAAACCTGCTGGATTTTTCCCCTCTCATCTTGTCTGAACATGCATTTTCTGAACAATTAGAATGATGAATACTTTCACTTGATGTGGCTCTTTTTGGATCTTAAAAACTCACCTCCTGTAATAAACTAAGTCAAGCTATGCTCCTATCAAAGATATCCAGCATGCACTTGCATTGCGGGATTTCGCTTTTATTTTCCACATTAAAAATGTTTACTGTGATTTATTTTTGCCAGACAGGCAAACTGGTGCTCAAAACAACCAACCACTACGAGCAAAGCCCATCAATACTGTAATTTATTTTATGTGGAATAAAATGCAATTGATATAAAAACTGAGTCTCTTACAGGACTGTATGGTCCAGTTGCAAAAATAATGCCTGACTGTTTTCACATTGTTAGACCCCAAGAAGAGAAGCATCTGCAAGGGAGGGTCATAACAAAAGGAGTTCATCCAGTGTTATCAAAAATATGTCTTTGGGGTTTATAAAATGTGCAAAAAGCTTTTTATTTTTTATTTATTCAGTTGACAGTTAGCTGCTTGGTTGGGTAAATTGCATTATGAACTGAAATTCATAGAATGGAGATTTGTCACTATACAATAACTTACCCTCATAGTTCCTGATTTCCAAAAACGTGGAAGCTGTTGCGGTAGATAGCACCACTGACATACATTCCCTCTGGTTGTATTCACAGCAGAGGTGCAATGCTGTTTGGCCATTGCGGTCCAGGGTGGAGGGGTCAGCGCCTTTTGTCAACAAAACCTCCACCATGTTTGCCTGGTGGGTGATCACTGCCAGATGAAGAGGAGTCTAGGGGTGGGGCACAGAAACACACAATCCAGTGTATTCAGGGTGAAAACCACAAAAGTCTGCACACTCTCCTATAAACCAGCTTCCACTTTCCGTCTCTTCACAAATACCTGTAAATGCAAAACCATTCTTCCACATACAGAGAAACTGCAATCTAAAGTGAGCATCCACGTAAAAATGAAATATATAGAAAAATGGATATATATGGGGTGGCACGGTGGTGTGGTGGTTAGCACTGTCGCCTCACAGCAAGAAGGCCCTGTACCTCTCCGGGTAAAAGGCCTTTCTCCCTGTACCTCTCCGGGTACTACGGCTTCCTCCCACAGTCCAAAGACATGCACAATTGGGGATTAAGCTAATCGGTCACTCTAAATTGTCCATAGGTGTGAGTGTGAGTGGTTGTTTGTCTATATGTGTCAGCCCTGTGATTGACTGGCGTCCAGTGTGCCTTTGCCCAATGTGCTGGGATAGGCTCCAGTCCCTCCGCAACCCTCTGTGGAGGAATAAGCGGAAGAAAGCGATGGATGGATGTCTAGGAAGCACATCCAAGCACATCTCCACACACACACGTCCACAAGCACTGACAAAAACATATTTGTTAACACTTGTACCTCAGTGGTTGTGTTTGTTAACATTTGTATCTCAGTGGTTGACTTGTAAAAGAGGTGACCTTTGCACCACATATCATAGAACAAACACCAGTAACAGTATGAGCCAGTGTGATTCATTTAAAAAATATAATCCAGAGACAAAGCGTCTTCAAAGACAGGAAAAAAACTAAACGGAAATTAGACATAGTTCACACAGATAATTGTATGGATAAGCTTGGATAAGTGTGAATAAACCGAAGAATAAAAAGACTTGTGCAATCTAGGATATCCCTTTGGCTGAGATCACCCTGTGTCATCACATTGATCTTTACAGTATGTCAAATTCTATGGGTCAAGCAGATGTTTAAAACAGACAATCCGATAATTTGTCATAAGAGGAAGTCTTCCAATCTGGACTTTTTACCTTCTGATAAAGTTGCACAACAAACACAACATTCAGGAACAGATATCTGCTCCAAGTTTCACTTTTGTTCTTTTTCCTTCTGTGTGAGTGAGAGATTGTGTGTGTGCACGTGTGTACGTGTGTGTTTGTGTGGGGGTTCTTGAGTTAAATAAGAATGTAACATATCATTGGGAGAGTGTCAGTGCAATTCCTAAAGCGTGTCATTGCCCGCATTCCTCCCTTTAATTTATTTCCCTGAATTCTGACTCACACACATGCACATGCATGCATGCACGCACACACACACACACACACACACACACACACACACACACACACACACACACACAAACACTCAAAAACTAGAAGTTATTTACAGTAAATAACCAGTCATTGTTTGGTCTTTCACTTCTTACACAAATTACTTTCATTCATTCCGAGAACATTACCTCCCATGAGCAATAAAAATAACCAAAGATAAGAGGAAGGGGTGGAGGGAGGATGGGAGGGAGCGGAATGAGGAAGAAAGGAAAAGAGCAGAGGAGAGTCCAGGGGAAAGACAGGATACTAAGGGAAAATCCCTTCTTTTTCCCCTAGGTCTGTCCTCACACATTTACATTCCTCCAAAACGATCAGATTAAGTTGAAGTAAATAGACGGGAGGAGAACATGACGCCACAGCAACTCACATGCACATGCAAATACCAGCTAGACGAGGTTAGTCGTGTGCATTAAAGATAAGAGTTTTTTAATGTTGTGAACAGAAACGTCTTTGTCAGTTACACTGATAGCATCAGTGGTTCATCAGTTGGATTCAGAAGCAGCAGTTACGACACATGTAGAGACAGAGAGATATAAAAGTAGTGAAACCAATGGAGGCATCATAAGACACACGCGTGCACGCACGCGTGCTGTAAGGGAAAGTCCCTCGAAACCACCCGGCGCAAGGTATGTTGAGAAACAAGCCCAAAGCAGGAGGGCGGAGGGGAGGCCATGTGACTTCTCAGAATGAGGACACTAAAAGACAAACTTCTCACGCACGTGTACGCACGTGCACACACGCGCACATACACACACACACAGCACTAACATGCGCAGTACACTTAAAATGCATTTTGCAGGTACTCTTAAAATAGCAGACTTGTACCATACATGCAGCATTGCATACTTGTGTTGGTGGTTGCATGACTGGCAAGAGAGCACCGCCAGCTGTGTGCACTTTCACAGCAGTTTAGGGAAGCCAAATGAAGCACACGCACAATTGTTCATGTGGAGTAGTGAGAGTAACACTCTGTCAAAAAGGTCCACAGAAACTGAATTCAAAGCCACAGAAACTCAGGATTTCTCAGCAATATTGGAAATGTGTTTGTATTTAGAAAAAAAAAATTGAGAAAAAAAAATATGTTGAAGTCCCTTATCTAAAGGCAATGGCATTTCCAGAAATTTGTTCTTTATGCTTGGTATTGAGCCAAAACCACAGGGTTTGGTACGCAAATGACTGTGACCAGATGTGTGCATGAAAATCTCCCTCGCTGCAACTGCATATGGCAACAATGCATGTGAATCCGTGAGAGGTGATGTGTGTGACACCTAAGCGATGAGGAGACGACAGGCAGTGATGGTACCTTCGATATTTCTGGTAAGCAAGCCTGTGGCGTCCTGTGTGGTGTGAAGCCTCAGCTTGAACAAGTAAAACAATGTGAGGTCAGGTGTTCTCGCTGCTGAAGGAAGAAACGGGAATTTTGCACAGCAGAGCATGGTGACGTGAAAGTGTTTACTGAAGTTTTGTGGTCACAGACATAAATGAAGAACAACAAATCCATTTTTTCCCAAGGCTGTAGTTACCATGCAGGGAATTGAAAGACACAGGATAATCATATATTGGTCCTTTTCTTCATCACTATCACTGTAAACTGCAAGCAATGAGACAAAGTCTCTCTGTACACCAGCATAGATATTTCCCAAATCTATTTCTATGACTATTTCAAGCAAGGTCAGGTGAAGGTTGCAACGAGGCCACGAAAAAGTAAATTCCACTGTGGCTTGTGTCACCATTACTGTAAGATTCTGCAACATTCCTGAGAAAGACAGAGGGAAATCAAGGCACTTCCTCTTAGATCTTTTCCCATGTTACTGTTATCCGAAAGGCGAGACAGGGGAGTGTGTTTTTCATGCCTCTGTTGACAGAGTAGACGTTCCTGTCACACTTTAGAAATTGAAGTGAAACCCTTGGAATGGATTTTTACACACTGACAACAAAACTGTGAATAATTAGGGGCAATGCTGCAAAAATATGATACGCACTCACACATGTGAATAGGGTACTTGTTTACCTGCCGTAGGTTGTTGTAGATGTCGAGGCTTTTGTGCGCCAGCAGAAGCAGATCAATCAGTTTGTAGGCAATGGTCAACTGCCCCTGCACCACAGCTATATGAAGTGCTCTGCAACAAATCAATAGAACACATAGGTTTATGAAATGTCAAAGAGAAGAGCTCCATTTCAAAATGCACTCAAATGGGTCAGTTTTGATATTGTAATTGTGCATTACTAATGCTAATACTAATACTGCTAATGATAACCTGACACAAACCATTTAAAGATAATGATTTTTAAAATTCTCATAATGACTGAGCGGTTTGCAAAAATAGAACTTAGCCTGCGCTGTAAATACTGAGAAAGCAGGAATTTTTCCCCCCTTACGCAACTCAATGGATCCCCAATTATTTGTACAACAACATTTTGAAATACGACTTTGCCTTTAAGGCCTACAGCAGTTGATTACAGCAACAATCATGAAAAGTAAGGTTTTTGACAGTCCAGTAAATGCAAAGTCAACAGAGCTGATGCCTGAACTCGTCATACCACCACCGCCACCTTTGTAGGATGGATTTAGAGTTAACCAGTTAAAAGAGAAAATATCATGTCACCAACTGAGGGAGAGACTTTTACTAGACACCATGACACTAGTCGATGCTTTAGTAATTGGGCGACAGTCAGTAACAGCCCTAATGGAAGCACGCAAGTTCATCACGCAGAGGCCCAGGGAGAGCCAAGAGCTGTAGTAAGCATGACTCCTCTAATCAGACAACCAGAGATCAGTCATACCCTACCCACACAGAGTGTACTAAAGTGTCAACCCTGAACATAAGCACATATGACCACTTCTTCGGTCACGTGCCTTTGGAAACAGGGCTGTGGGCTGAATCTTATGTTTCAAATTTTCCAAGGGGGTGGGTGGGGATATGTTGTGCACAGAGAGTAAAATGTTACTGTGTCTAGAAGTGATTGATGGCAAGGGTGGTAAAATGTAAGGTGTGCTTAAGTTCTGTAAATGTAACATCAATGGAGCTGCACTGTGCGGTTATTGAGTCCTACACAAACGGTTTTATTTTGTGCCACATCTGTAATAGTACTATGACTCCGGGTTTAAAATCTAATTAAAGTGAAATGAAATTTTAATGGTCAATAAAGTTTTACTTGATTTTGATCGCTCTATGTAGTGGTCAAGCAGGGAACAGCATGGAACTTCCTGATTTCTTCTCTCGGAAGTCTTTGCTGTTCTTTCACGTTTCTACATGCAGTTTTTGATTACATTTTTGTATTTAGTCTAATGATTGAAACTGATTTTTTAATACTTTTGAACAAAGGATGAAAGCATCAGCAAAGTGTAAATCAAATCTGGATCTCATTACATCGCTGAAGAATCACGAGTTTGCAAAATACAAAAACACTAGAATTGAGGCCTACCTTGAGATGCCTCCCTTGAGATGCCACCAATGCACTGATGGCTGCTGAGCTAACCCAGCAAAATACACAAAATCAGTCAAAGTTGGACCTATTTGATAAGACAAACCAATACTTCTGAATACTGAGAGAGGAAAGATAGAGCTCATCTTGACCATTGCTATATATGGCTCCTTCCCTTTTTGCATATGTCCTAAATTGTTTCCAATAACTTGATATTGTTGACTTGAAACTAAAAATAAAACAAAAGCACCATTCATCCCCAATGAAATATACTAAGACAGAAAGTATCTGTGTTTTGGACTAATGTTAACTTTTCAAGTGGAACTAATCAATGGATTTTATCCCATCATGCATAAAATATTTACAAAAAAACATCCCACATTTTCTTCACCACTTAAAACTCTAACACATCTTGGGATTACAGCTAAAATAATCAGACTGACAGTTCTAAAACCCAGCTCTGCAGCTGAACGGACATGAGTCACAATTAGCTTATCACACCCTTATCTAGAGGAAAGGGGAAACCACAATCTACATCTAAGTGAAACGCAGGCAATGGTTGAACCCAGGGAACAGACGTCAGGAGTACATGCTAGCAAAAACACTTTTCTTAATGTTCTTTGTCATTCAATGGTCTTACTTCCAGTAACAGGTAGACGTGTTTTCTGTCACTTCCTGTTGTCTCGATCATGTGTCTTAGTCTTGCTCGGTATGCTGAAAAAAAATCTGACAGGGGCTTTTCGTAGGTTCACTCAATTAGCTGCATCCAGTCTTGTGAATCATTGTACAATCGTGCAACAGGAAACAAGGAGGCTTCTTGAGAAGTTAAAAGTATCTTTGCTTTAACTTTGTGATCAGAAGGTAAGTTGACAAAAAGACTCGCAATACTTCCTTTCAGAGATGTGACCCATTGACATGGAGTCATAATGAGGGTAACTTCCTGCCTGAAAATAGTCATAAAACAACTTTTCTGCACCAACACGAAGTACATGGTACAAGTCTCTGTATTTGCAACTACATTTTTATTTATTTCTTCAATATCTTATGGAATTTCATGTCTCCAGAAAGTTTTTATACACTTATGTATGTTGGGCTAATTACTTTAATATTAAATATACATAGCTTTCTGAGTAAAGGAATTTTACATGACAAAACATGACATTATGTTTTTAAGCTGTTAAAGAAGATTTGGAGCCCTGGGACTGGTCCCAGTCTTTTTTTGTCATCTTCATAAACAGAAAATAAAAAAGACAATTACATCTAATAAATTCAGATAAACAAGACAGCAGCCAGTTAAAAATAATTGCACAGAAACAATGCCAGTGTATCCTTAATCCTTAAACCCTAACCCTTAACCCTTAGCCAAATATGTGTGTGTGTATACATGCGCACATGCGTGTGTGTGTGTGTGTGTGTGTGTGTGTGTGTGTGTGTGTGTGCCAGTACAGGCCCAATGTGATACAAGTTGTTCCTTCTGAGTAAAAACACTGGCAGCTGCCAACAACTGCAGAAAGTCAGACTTATTAACATACATTCACGCACGAGCACACAAGCATGCACACACTCACTCACACACACACAGTTTTGAACAAATGTGAAACCCAAAGGTCACTAAAGCTCTCTAAAATAGATGTGACGCTTTCAAGCAGGTCATCTGATTGATTCTTTATGTGTCAAAAAGGTACTCCTCATTGGTTTGTGGAACACTCACCTACATCCCACTTGATGAGCTTCATTGACTCTGTTTTTAGTGATGTTTGAATACAGATAAATATTCATAATTATTGATTTTATTCTCTATTAACATTATTCTTCATTGCAGTTCATATTGCTCAACAAAAGCACCCTTTATGTATCTGTATAAATTAAGACTTTTATTCACTTTTTGTGTTTTTTATTGATGTGGTAGCCTGATGCCTGCTGTATCTATACATAACTGAATTGCTCGTCTATCATTACGCATACAGTGACGTAAATAGACATAAATACTGACAAGCATATGGTGTGAGTTCAGCAAGCTCAGATGTAAGGGTAACCACAATCAATAACTCATGTGATTTGTTCCTGTCAACAACAGAAAAGCAGAACAGGAGCTAGTGCGATGGGTCTTTCCTCCGCTGGTCCCTGTTCCTGTAACTAAGCAGCATGCTAAAAAAAAAACAACTGATATTACACATTTATCACATTTACTGTTCACATCATAGGACTCCGTACTGACAGTCAAATTTCGCCTTCAAAAGTACGCGATGGTGAGGGATCCTCATTTAGTGTATATTTTGCACACTGGTTGCAATCATGCTGCTGACGTGCATGTCTGTCTAGATTAATACAATGTTTTTAGAGGTAGAAGGGAGGTTCACTCAATTTTCCTTTATTAAATTGAAATGGCTGCAAGTCAGTTTACAAGGGTTGCGTGCAAAGTTAAAACTGGAAAGCACAAAATCTAATCTTACTTCTGAATTTCTTTCTTATGTCTATCAATAGTCAGCATGGAATGGTGACACTGGGATGGGCCTGATGCTGGGTGGAGTTGGTCATCATTGTGTTTAAAGGGCGATTGTTGAACTCTGCAGCACAGGCTACAGCGAAATATGAATCTGTGTGAAAATTGATGATCATTTCCATCCATAGTCTGGAATTCTGAATCTCTGATTGAAGGATTGAGTCACAAGTGAACATATTCCCTTTAATTTGTCAAGGAGTCACAAGCTGACAACAGAAATGGAACCCATCTTTCTCTGTACTGACGATGATCCAAGTTTGAGCTATTTTTTTACAAGCAGACCTCAATCAGAATTGCATCCTCTCTCTGTCTGTCTATTTCTACTTCTCTTTCTCTAAAGATGAAACTATGCCACTTCTAGTTAGTGGAAGTGGGTCAGACAGCCCAGGTTCACCTTAGCATACACTCCCAGCAGAAGAGAGAAGGAAGGCTTATGTGGTATCCTGTTGGGTGTGTAAGGTGAACTTGTAGCCAGGCTGAATTCAAGTTCGATACATCCTGTGGTCTGTGGCACCAGCTGAGTCGTGCGATAGTGCGTCAGTGTCACTGAACTGTCACACCGCACAGTCTCATTAGCAAGAAATGACGTTTCAGGTCACACTTTGTGTTCATAACAGGGAATGCTGGGACAGCAGTGACATAATTGAATTTCATTTAGGAATTTAAGTTTGAACCTGAACAGATCTTCTTGCTGGTTCAACTAAATCTATACTAAAGTAATGTCTGGATATTCCATAGAAGACGCCATTAATGGGGTGGGTGGTGGTAGCTGGCTAGTGGAGGGTTCCTGGTTCAATGCCCATGTTGGATGGAAGGTGTGTTGGTAGCAGGGGAGGTGCCAACGCATTTTTAGTTATTTTTCAGTAAAGGTTTCAGAAAACCGCCACATGTTGTGGTGGCTTCTTCAATTTTATGAGGTAGAAATAAACCACGCAAGGCATATCTTTTCGGGCATTAAAGATTGTTGGGGGATGACAGGTGACAGCTCTACAGAATATGAATGAACATCCATCCATCTTTTCCTTCTACTTTTTCGTCCACAGAGGGTCGCGGGGGGACTGGAGCCTATCCCAGCTGCCATTGGGCGAAAAGGGCAGGGTCCACCCTGGCCAGTCAATGACAGGACTGACACATATAGACAAACAACCAATCGCTCTCACACTATGGGCAATTTGGAGTGACCAATTAACATAAACCCAAGTGTCTTTGGACTGCGGGAGGAAGCCAGAGTACCTGGAGAGAACCCACGCAGGCATGATAAACATATGTGCATACACATATCTATCCACATATATACACATACATATGCATGTATATGTATACTGTGTGTTAATAAGTACTGTATACTTATTAACTGTACTTATTAACACACACACACACACACACACACACACACACACACACACACACACACACATACATTTGATTTAATGATTTGGGACCCAGATTTATGAGTTTTGATTTGTTGTTACTAATAAAGTTAAGTGGCATATCATTCATTATACAGTCAAACAGTTTTGTCCCCTACAGAAATTTGTCAGGGGGGCCTCCAAGTAAAATTCTGTCAAGGGCCCTGATTTAGTCAGGAGCGGCCTTGCACACACCATTAACACACAAGTATTGACAGTTCAGATTCTCCAGTCACCCAAATGTTCACGTTTTTGGTCTGTGGGAGGAAACCAGGTTGGCCAAGGAAAACCCACAGACACAAAGAACACGTAAACTCTACATAGAAGCTGGAATAAAACCCACAACCTCCTTGATATGGGCTAACTTTCCAACTGCTCACTTTGCCAATTCCTTACATGATTTTTTTTTAAGTAAGCTACAAACTAAATGTAGTATCTTTAGTTGTACATAGCGAAAAGCTAAGCTTATATGGCTGTATTTATAAAATGGGCATGCGTGCGCTGTTGGTGTAAGCATTTATTTGCATATGCTGTACTTGTAGCCGAAAAATAAAATGGCCCAAACCTGGCAACACTATACACACTGTAAAGGGCAGAGAAAAGGGGAAGAAACTATAAATGGGGAAACTGATCAGCGGATGTTTGGGTTTTCTGAACCCATTCACTTAAAAACACAGAGACGAAAAGAGACACAGGTACCTGAGAAACCACAGTAATGTTTGAACGCGAAGCACTTGCTGATTTTCCCGAAACTAAGGACTGGCTGAGAACAAAAGATGCACACAAATTCTCTTGCATGCTCATCAGCACACACACATACACACACGCATATGATGTCAAAGGGGGGCTGATAAATGTGTTTTCTGCAGAATTCACACCAAAGTTCAGGCAACCGCAAAGCAATGATAAACACATAAGCAGTGGCAGACATAACCGAGCCCCACACTGAAACGAAAACTGTCTCTGCTCTGCAGCATCAAGGCACTGAGTCGAGACCAAATGCACGAACAATCCCTTTAATGTCTTCACTTTGACGTCAAGTGTGGTACCAGTGGGTTTAAATTTTAGCGGCAAACTGAAGATAGGAGCAGAAAGGAGGCTTTAAATGTGCAGATGTCCTTATCACTGCTGCTGCTTCAGTAAGCAGCTGTGGCATGTCATGGGACTTATGACTGTTATGACTGCAAAACATTGGTCATCACGGGTTTCATTTCATCAAATGACCCTGATATGGCAGCACCAAATGGTCATTATTTTATTTTCCATTATATTACTATGTGTGTGTGTGTGTGTTGTGTGTGTGTGTGTGTGTGTGTGTGTGTGTGTGTGTGTGTGTGTGTGTGTGTGTGTGTGTGGCATGTGAGTGTGCGTGACTTTCTATGCCACTTTGACTTTTCAATTAGCACATGAGCGCTTTTAAAAGAAACCATGTGTTGTATTTTGCATTTGCATTTAAGCAGTCTACAAAACGCTGTCTTCTGAGTATAATCTCATTCCCTCCCCAAGGGACCCACGACGAACTCGCAGACACCCAGAAGTGAAAATATATTCATATCGAACATATCAAAGTGCCAGCAAACAACACATGTAATGTCACAGTTCCTCTAGGGCATACATTTACGGGTACCAATTACTATTATTATGCAAATGACACGTCATTATAATTACTTTAGAGAAAAACAGATTTCAGATCGTGACTCAGAAACTGTCTAAATAGAAACCAGACCAATTTTTCTCACACAGCAAAATTCCGCAACCTTTTAACTTTTTTTTGCCATGAGTGACACAGCACACAAATTTGAACTTGAATTAAAGGCAAAGAAAATGCATTGTAGTGTGTCGTAGCAGGTGGCTAGTACTTAAGTTAATTTCAGATATTCCTGCATACAGTATAAAAGGGATGTATCCTGATGGTTTACTAACGACCACTGTTGAGCATCAAAGACTTGGTTACCCAGGATTCTTGGTTACCTGGGAATGTACTCGTGGTCTTTGGAGTGCACAGAATACTCCTGAGAGTCTTTTACGAGGGGTCAAACAGGTGAAGACAGCCATTGTTCCGGGCTGTCAACTTAAGTCAGTGGAGGCTGCGGGTGAGGATGCTGGTGAAGCTTTAATCCCTGATGGGAAATATGTCCGGTCCTCATAGAGGAGCAAATACACACAGGAGTAAAATATGGACAGTGACACACAGTCCACATCACCATGTGTGATGTCATTCTCTTGACCCAGTTTGTCGTGGAGCACCAAGATTCATCTCACTTCATTCAATCACTGTTGTCTTCCCTGTTATTGGGTTGGTGGCCACCTTTCTCTTCTCAGCGTTTCAGTCACTGGCATTCACTCTTCATCTACAAACCATGGCAAGGTCTCCTTCCATCTATCTACAGTCACACATCACCAAGAACCCAACCACCGACTACAGCCTTTGATCCTGGGACTGGTTTCTCCTCCAGTGCCTCTAGACATTGAGGTTCTCTACCCCTTCACACTGCAAGTATCTTCATTGTTAAAAGACTTGGTAAATAGCTGTGGTAGATGTAAATGTTTTCTGTAAATGTATAGTTTGAATTCACTTCAGATTATATGTAAATTTATTGTGATTAAATGTTCCCTTTTTCTGCTGCTGCCTCTTGTCCAGGTCATTCTTGTAGAAGAGCTTCTTAATCTCAGTTTGGTGCTGTAAGCCTGTAAAGTATTTTAAATTATGTATTCTTCGCTTATATGAGAGACTTTTGTTGATGTTTTTTTCACTTGAATTCATGGCTGCAACAAAAGAGTCTTCTCTTCAATTTTATTATCTTATTTGCGATTTATTTTTACTTTTTGTGAAGTGTACTCTAAACAAATATTCTTATTGTAGTTATTTTACTGAAGTGCCATTAAAGACTTTCACATAAATACACAAACTTGTAATTGCTGGAACTGTTCTCTCTGTTCCACATACAGTTCTATTTTAGTCCTTCCCCTCATCTGGGAGAGAAAAGGGCCAATCAAGTGGATGTATCAGGCTCAGATGTTTCACTTTTGATTCTGTCTTAAGCAACTTTTATCTGAATGAGCAGATGCCATGACTGGCTTCTATCATTGTCATCTTTACTGGATGTTAGCCTACTACTTTCCGGAGATTTCCTGGTTGAGCTATGATGCGTCAACCATCTTGAAACAATTGAACAGTAATGACAATGCTGATGTCTTTGTTTTGATTGTCTCCACCTATTTTCCAAACGTAAGACACAGTGTATGTTGTGGCTAGTTTTGCTGATGTGTTTAAAAACAGCTGAGCACAAAGTATAAGTCATATTTATGACGTGCAAATGTAGGCTTGAGTGCTAATGTGTAATCAAAAAGTTTACTCAAAATCATCTTCAAGTGCACTCAGTACAGAATATCTTTGGAACATACAGAGTTTCAGCTGTGTCCTAATCTCTCATTAGTGACCTGTCACCTACAGTTTCTCTTGCAGGAAGTGGAAAAACAAATTGAATAAAAGCCTGGTGCTGACTCTACCTGTTTGATATGCCAGCGAGTCAGAACTGTTGTATCGAATGTATCACTCATACAATGCATGATTGGAAATGGATCATGTATTTGGAAAATCTCAACCAGGTTGTGCAATGACAGAATTTTCTCTTTTTAAGAGGTCAAACAGATGATTGTTGTGGAAAATACTGGCATTAGCAGTGAGGGACACTAAATTTTGATACGGATCATGATGAACAATGTTCAGGACAAATAGACAGTCACATATAAAAATAAAAAGCTGCAGCTCTGTTTATGAATTTTGGAGTGTTGGTGAGAGAAGTTTTTGAGATTAATGACAGATCGAACAGACGGATAGACAGGTAGGTTAATGGGTGATGGATGGCTTGACGGACAGACAGACAGACAGAGGGATGGACAGGTGATGGAAGAGTTGGATTCAACTTCAATGAAATGCACATACGTGTCGCCGTCCTCATCCTGGTGTGTAGCCAGAGAAATGCCAGCCCACAAGTGCTCGTTATGGTGGTTCCAGTGATAGTTCAGGTCTGGGACAGGGCACAGACATCGCATTGGATATTGGGCTGAAAACAAAGAGAGTTAGCAGGAAATTGATTGAGTCTGTTCTGTGGCTGGGAGACTGGCCGTAGGGGGATATGAGTGTGACATCACTGTGATTTTATAATACCTGTGAGGAAACCAAGGTGTGTTTGACAGTTATTTTTATTGGCATTCACCTCAAGGCAAATCTGAAGATTGTTTGACAATGGATTTATCTTTTCTTGATATGTGTAAATGAAAACACCAGAGGAGACGCATGGATGACTTTCAAGTTTCGATGACCCTTCAAGTTTTGGGGTACTTTTTGGAGCTCAGTCAAACTCTTCCGATGGAAAGTTAAAAGAAAATAAGTCTAATGATTTGAAACAACGGCATTAATCTTAATTCTAAAGAAATAAACTTACCGTATAGGGTGGCCACATCAGTCGGGTTTAAATAGGGGACGGGATATTCAACTGGAATCTGCCGTCCGCCTTCGGATGCCGGAACGAGTCTGTTTTCAGCTGCGCGCTGGCCGGCAACACTTTGCCGGATTGTCGACTCTTCCGAGGGAGAAACGCGGTGTTCTGAAGCGGCCGGCTGTGGCTGTGTGTCCGGTTCGACATATATCCGACGTTTCCTCAGTGGAAGTTTCCAGGAAGGTTTGTCCGTTGTAGGTCTGAGGGAAGCGCCGCTTTCAGCGAGCGGCGGCGCGTCCCTGACGCGACTTCTGCAGTTGAGCGTCCCACGCTCTCGGGTGGTAGTGCGCAGGTCCAGCGGCGCTGCAGCGTGCGACTGGTGGTCCCCGTTCATGGTCATGGTCCTGGGGACGAGGACGCGCGATCTCCAGGCGCTTCAGGTGTTTGCGCGGAGCCGGCCAGTGACAGATCCAAAGTGCTCAGTGTTGCGCAATCGCCATCCCATTTAAATGGAACGGACATCGATCAAAAGGCCAGCTCGTTTCCTTTCTGTGTCACTGGCGCACTTTGATTTGGAGTAAGATTTCATTGATCCGGAGGAGCGGACATGCTCTGGTCGCCGATCGAGCAGTAAGTAGTAGACGCAAACCCGTCCCCTTGCGCGACCAGGTAAGAAGTGCAGGTGGAGCGCAGCTCCGAAGCTGCGATGACTGTCCTTTCCCTTTAAGCGATTGTCTTACCCAAGAGCCAGTTATTCACAGCGAGAAAACAAAAGAGAAAACACTGGTTTGAATGCACAATAATAAACGTATTTCCGATTTTCACCCCCCCCCTCTCTCTCTCTTTCTCATATTTTGCATATATGCTAAGATCTTCTAAATTTCTACAGAAGTTCAAAGAGGGAAGAGACTTCGCTTTTTACTCGCTGCAGGTGTTTGAGAACAGAAAGATAGAGATGCGAACATCGCAATCATTAAAAAGCAAAAAACAGATCAGCGCAGTTCGGTAAAGGTAGATGATGTTCTTGAGAGATGAGCTGCTTTAGCTACAAGTATCAAAACCAAGCATTTGCTTTTAGAACCATCTTGCCGTGTGATGTTTGATTGCATTGACTACAATCAAACTTACATGAACCTCCAGCCAACACTCGCAAAACGTGACTTTGACTCGTTGTTGCAGCTGGTTGTACCGGAGGAGGGGGGATGCGGATTATTCAACTCTTCACATTGCAGATAGATAAGAACATGTCAAGCCCTCAACGCAGTTCCTCAAGGAGTTCATCGGCTGTCTGGTTGCTGATGTTCCACCAGCAGCTCCAACTCCAACTAATGGCAGTTCACCACTAATGCCACTGGAGCATGGCCTGATTCAAAGCACGCACCCACACCCACACGCACCCACCCACACACACACACACACACACACACACACACACAGAAAATGACACTCCTCCACTGACACCATCCTCAGACCTGACTCTGATTACAGGGTCATTTTGGGACTTTCCTCATTCTACTGAGGCGTGGAGCTCAACGGCAATTCAAGTCTAAGGTGACTAAAGTCCCTAAAAGACCCTGATGGAACAAAAACATGCTCTGATGGAACAAAAACATGCTCTGCAGCTGCCAAAGCACCCAGCCATTATTGGTCAACACTGATCAGATATCAGATATCGTCAGATATCGTTATCTTGGTGGTGGGGGGGGATGGGTAAAAACCGTCGACTTGAGACGTTAAGGAAAATAGATGGTGAGAGATACAGTATACAGTAGATTTGGGTTTTCTTTGATGAGGAGAGGGAGGGAGAGAAAGAGAGAGAGAGAAAAAAAGAGAGGTGGGGGGGGCACCTCAGTCAGTGACAGAGAAATGGTGCCCCCTTACGTTAGAAGACAGAAGGTGCAATTCCACGTCGGATTTCCAGCGATATTGAAATGCAACGCATCACAGCCTTCTGTGGCAGGAAAAGCTGGTGCCTCTGAGGTGTGTCTGCATGGCTTACAGTAAGTATTTCAAACTTGAAATATTATATAATTGCTCTTCGTTAAAACGAATGTTTAATAAACGACATTATAATTCAGCTCGGCAACCTGCGTGTTTCAATCTCGCCATATTAACTTTTTTTTTTTTTTGTTGTTGAAAAAGAATCACTCGTGTATTTATTTGTTCAGTTTTGACTGGGGAGGTAGAATCTCTGCAGACATGCATTCTGCGCTCAAGCGAGACATTTAAAGACATGCGAGTGCATCGTGATGCAAGTTGTTCCTTCAGAGTAAGAGCAAGCGTCTGCACACAGCTGCGGAGAGTTGGACTTATTAACACGCACACACACACTCACACAAGCACGCACATGTCCTGCAAATCATGTGTAACGCCAAGTGTCTTCGTCAGAGGCGAAGTTACGTACTTCTTTAAAAGGTTGCCGTCTAATTTAGATCTTAGTGACACATATAGATTTTTGAATAATTCTCTTTCTCGCTCCGTCATTCCCGTCGGTCTTTGTGTGAGCGGCTGAGAAAGCAAAGAAAAGAGACCTGTTTGGCTGTTGAACCAGGAAACCACTGCAAGTAGAGAGGTAGAGAGAGGTAGAGAGAGAGAGGTAGAGAGAGAGAGGGGTAGAGAGAGAGAGAGGTAGAGAGAGAGAGAGAGAGAGAGAGAGAGAGAGAGGTAGAGAGAGAGAGAGGGCAGTTCCTCGGGCAGTGTCATGCATGTTTTGACGGAGTTCTGGGAGGATATATCACTTCTGAGGGCTGTGACTCTGATGGACAAGCCTGGACAAGTGCATCACTGCTGGTAAGCTTTTCTAAACAATGCGTGAATTAAGGACTGAATGAAAGAGAGCTGGAAGGAAAAAGAGTGGGCTTTTGTGGTCTCGCAAACAGTTTCATGTCCCCCCTCCCTCTTTTTTTCAAAGGCCTTGTCAATCAACCTGTGTGTTGTTGCTTTAAAACCTTTAAAAGATCTTTTTCCTACAGTGGAATGCCAAACCACCTTCAGACAGAAGGGGTTACAGCCAATCTCATTTTAATTGCTGGATGATTTATTGCTGCCCAATTGAGCCCTGTGGCATCAAAAAAATCATTTTGAAGAGAGTAAATTCGAGCTCAAATATTCAGAAACTGCAGTATGAACGATTGATATTATTCAAGCTTATAATCATAAAAAATGATGTTTGGTATAATCTTTCTTCTTCCCAGAAACATAACTGACTTTTAAGATCATTCTGACTTCCAATCTTGAATATGGCAGCAGCCAGTTCCGAGGCCTCCCCAACCCCAAGTAGCGCAGACTTCAGCCTGGTGGAGAAAACCCTCAAAAAACTGGATAAGCTCCATAAGCTGTGCATGAACCCCCAGCTGGGCTTGAGGAACAGCCCGCCATACCTGCCGGACCTGATGTCTGAGACATCGGTGTTGCTCGTGCAGATATGGGAGCCGTACAGCGGCTGCACGGCCGCGGGCGGCCTGGGGCCCCGAGGAGAGGAAGCCAAGTACCTGAGGATCCACATCAAGAACCTGCTGGATAAGGCCAACAGGGCTGTGCTGCTGTTTAGACAAGGACGGGAGAGGATATTTGAGGAGACTTCCAGCTGTAGGTGAGAATTTATCAACACACACTGGGTCCTTTAATCATAAATATTGTTTGCATTTGTGTGACACACACACACACACGCATAACTGTATGCGTATACGTATATAAATCTACAAATACAAGTAGTAGGTGATGCGCACAAACACATACATATGTTATAAACGTTGTGATATGACCTGCACTTTCATAGATTCAAAAGGTTCATGGCTGCATAGTTATTTGATTGGAATAAATTGTATATAATTTCTTATAATTACTAACACTTCACCCAGACTTGGCGCTACTGACAGTGATAATTGATTAAAAATGTGTTTGTATTTTTATCAGAATATTCTATAATCACTTAATGTTCAATTAACAGTATCAAGCTGTACCCTTTACTAAAGCAGCAGACGAAAACATGACTAAAAATGGAATAGAATAGAATAGGATGTCTTCATTGTCTACAGCAAAATTGGTGACGCAAAACACATGCAGACGCACACACATTCCGATATTTGATATTATTTTGTTGAAACTTGCTGATATGCTGAATATCGGAATTGTCGGATGGAGTCATTTAATTAACTATTTGATGAATTAATTCTATATCGTTTTCATACGTCTGTGTTCATCCGGCATGAAAAAAGCCGCCCATTGTCTCCCCGTTTTCATCATGTCGAAACAAAGTTTAAGAACAATTTTGAATCCAATAAAACAAAAGTAATGATAATAGCCTGACCTGAACAAAAACAAATGCGTACTTTCTGGAATTTTCTTTCCAGTGCAAACATTCATCTCAACTCCTGCATTTCAAGTTCGACAAGAATAGCACCTCTTTATTTGTATATCTTAAAGTGGTAATCCTGATACATGATCACATTAATTATGCCTAGATGGCCTAAACCATCTCTTCTACACATGTTATAAAGTTGTAGTTTAGATGTTTTGTTGCTAAAGGGCCTATTTTGGAAGTGCTTTTGGAGTCCGGGCTGCATCCCCTGCTGCTGTTGGGAAGACTACTAATGATGGAGGTAGAAAAAAGGGCCAAAAACGTGTCTTTGTTATGATAATCCAGAGGGACTGAAATAAATTAATTGCAAAATCAGTGTGTGAGCAACTTTGAAGACAGTGTGCATGGACTTTAGACAGGTACAGATATAAGAACTTACGTCACGGATCTTAATTTACTCAAACAGGTGGAAACATCGCAACATCACAAACATCACACACACACACACCCAAATATACACACACGTTTATAAAATTTCCACTGCACAGTCTTGGCCGTACTTGGGCTTGCATGAGCAGTCAAGTGTTCAACAGAGCGTATTGTTACCGTAATGTTCAAATGTTAATATTAACAACATTGTTTCACATGAGGAGATTTTCCGGCTTGACTGCCCGGTATATTTGGCAGATTGCTTTTCACCAGACTCCAGACAGTTGCTAATATATTAATAACAAGAGTGTCTAAAAATGAAAGCTGACATTTAGTCTGGATACAAAGTTAAAAAGAGAAGTGAGAAGAGACACAATGCCACAGCCTCTAATGGATACATTACCATAGGTAACATAATGTTTGCTTTGGCTTGGCACGCCTGAGATTAAAAGACAAAAAAATGCTACATACAGCCCAAATCCCATAAGCACATGCAATAAAATCAGCATGTTTAACATTTTGTTTAGAGCGTGGTGGAATGATTAAAAATCAATATCACAATGCTGCTACAATTGCAAAGAAAAAGTGGTGTTTTATCAACGATGGGATCCTTGCAGCTCAACATTATTTTGTAATGACGTTCTTTTTGTATCACTGGAATTCCACAGGGGTCAATTCTTTGACCAGTTTTATTTCGATTTGGTTTATTTAGTTTTTACGTATTTTATCTGTCTATGGTCTAAATCCAGATGCATGCAAGTAACATTTTTATTTGTGGGAAAACAAGAGCACAAGCTGTTTTCCAACTTTTCAGATAGCTGGGTGAAATATTTGAAGAACTGTTTAGTTACTGTACAGTCAGTTTGTTGTTTGTCACTCTGTTGTTTGTCTGTTTTCTGAAGTGTTTGACATTGTTAATAAGGATTTGTTTGTTTGTTTCTTTGTTCTTATCTGTTTCTGTATTTGTAGGTGGAAGAGATTGCCTCAAATTCAGATGTAGATTATCAATATCAGCATATAAAAGCCATTGTTTTGACCCCAGACCTCTGTGTATCACAAGATGCTCTAAAAGAGTATAGCACTATAAAATTGATTTTTTTTTTAAAAAAAAGGTGTGTGTTAAGTGTATGAATAGGTGTATAAATGATTATTCCTGCAGCCATCGGTATGTGTAACTATGTGTAAAAGCACTAATGTATATAACGGAAAGCATTTAAACCACAGGTGTCAAACCGGTTCCACAAAGGGCCGTGTGGCTGCAGGTTTTTTTTCCAACCCAGCAGCAGCACACCAGACAGACATTTAATCAACTCACCTGAGTCTTCAGATAGCTGATTGGTCAAACTGGGTGTGCTTGACTGGTTGGAACAAAAACCTGCAGCCACACGGCCCTTTGTGGAACTAGTTTGACACCCCTTATTTAAACCAATGGTCTCAGATGTCTAAAAAGGGCAGTCTATATAAAGACAGTCTACTATTTCACATCAAGGTCCTCTGCAGATACATCCTGCAGCATCACAGGGTTTTTGTTTTTTTTTTCCATGATGAGGTGGAAAATTGTGTCCCCCGCCCACGCACACTGAAGTTTCAGTCAAAGATCGAACATCTGCTGCTTTTGTATGACAAAACACTGATACTGGAGGCTATATTCAGCTCTGGCATACTGAAATACCATATACTTTATTTGTTTCACTAGTTTTATTCAGTCCATTTTGACTTTTTTTCTTCAGTTGTCAATTTCACTAACTCAGGTGAGAATCCTTGACATTATATTTGTGCAGTTTGTGGATTTTTTTAATGATGCTTAATTAGATCAATGTAATTCAACAACAACATGTTGCTAGTATTATGTCTGTGCAGATTAAATTGACTTAAAGTGAAATTTTTTTGCAAATTTCAGTCCTAATTATGGATTGCTTTAGACAGACAAAAGAGGAAGTAGAGAACTATGCCAAAAACACTTCTGTGAAAAAGTGAAATATCAATTTTATAACTGACTCCAGAGGGCATGCTGGTCTTAGTGACGCATTGGTCACTGGAAAATGTTGTGGTATTTGCAGTGAGCGATTTTGAGATGCTGAGAGCATCCTGTCTGTTGGAACTTAGCAGTTTGTTTTTCTTCCCTCTTTCCGTATCTGGAAACTATCAAAAGCAGTGAAGTGTTGAAATGAAAGAAAACAATATATAACACACAACATTAAGTTGTCAAATGCTGTAGAAATATTCTGTTATGGCCTTTTTTAGTTGTTCTATTCACTACTTCCTCATGAAACCTACAGTGTAGTCAGACACATCCTTTTTTTTACTCGTTACAAAATATATATTATGTAATATTAGTGTTAGATAGTGTTATTAAATATAGAGTGAGGCAGTCTTTCTGAAAAAAAACAAGATGTTGCACCATCATCTATCATTATAGGGATGGTGTGGGGCAGATGAGGAGCAGACAGAAATTAGAATTAAAGCCCACAAGTTCAGTCTCTGTTTCATCAGCTGAAAATCCTGTTCCTCAGAATCTGAGAGTTTCCATGTGGGTTTTCAGGTGCCTATTACTGAGGTCACTAAGGGTCGCTCTTCAATATAGCTCAGATTGGTGGAGTGCTGCAAGGACGGGTGACCTTCTGGATCTCACAGAATCTCAGCCAGAATTACTATTAGGTTCTTCATTACATTTCTTGCCAAGACCCTTGCCAAGATTGCTCACTTTAGTGTGACCGCACACACTCTGGCAAGAGTCCTGGTTATCCCAACTGCCTTTGGGTGAGATCTGGGGTACACCCTAGACAAGCTCATCACAGCTCATCACTGGGCATACACAAACAGTAACAGACTATTCACGTTCTTGTTCTTAACTAAGGCCAAATTTAGACTCCTAATTCACCTATCCCCCAAATTCATGACTGTAGTAGGATGCTGGAATACATAGAGAAAACCCACCCTCAGGGAGAACATGCAAGAATATTTCATTTATTTTGTTTCTGCTATAAGGCTGCAACATTTTAAATCACATTGTGTTAAACAAGTTATAAAAGCAAGGTTCTGAGGAAAGATGGACAAGGGGAAATTGATGATTAAGGTGTAATTATTTTAATACGACACCACACATCCAAACTGAAAGAAGATGATGTGAAGTGATAGAAAATAACAGAATAACAGAAGCTTTTGGTGTTAATGGATCACAGGTAAACAGGCCCATATCTGGTTTTGTTTTCTTTGTTTTCAGGAGGAACTTGACCAAACTGTCCTTACTGTTCAGCCACATTCTGTGGGAACTGAAGGCCATGTTTCCAGACGGTTCTTTTCAAGGTGACACTTACACAGTGAACAAGACAGAGGCCGGAGAGTTTTGGACGCAGTTCTTTGGCAACAAGTTTGTGGAAACGTTTTCATAACCAAAGGGTTATTTCCTCACCCCCTGGTGACGTGAATGTGACTGTTGTGTTCAAACAGATGCATCGTGCAATGGAATCATTTTAAGGAGAAGTTGCAGAATGTGCACAAATTTGAGGATGGAATGGAATCCATGGCTCTCAAGTCAACTATAGATCTTACCTGTAATGACCACATTTCCGTGTTTGAGTTTGACATCTTCACTAGTCTGTTTCAGGTAAGTAAAATTATTTCAATCCATAATAATACAATTCTTTAATCATTCTGTCTAGCTTAACATAAGAACCAACTATCCACCCATTGAAACAGAGAGTGAAAAAACAGGTTGTGGTTAAAAGCCACACATTTATTTGTAACCTGATTTTTTTCAAGAATGTAAACCACAGTCCATAACATCGGAATGCATTACAGCTTTGGTATTAAGATTAATGCTAAGCTTTTTTTTGACTGGATAATTACATTTCAGACATAATTACAATTTAGTAAAGAGATACAATGAGCAAAATGTTCTTGTTTTAGCCCTGGAGGTCACTTATAAAGAACTGGAACCACCTCGCAGTCATTCATCCAGGCTACATGGCCTTCCTCACCTATGACCAGGTTATTGCTCGTCTGGAACACTACCTGCACAAACCTGGAAGGTGAGGATCAATCCATCCATCCATCCATCCTCATGTATGTGTGTGTGTGTGTAGCTGAACAAATAGCTGAACAAATGTAGTTTAACACATTTGTTTCCACTCAGCTATATCTTTCGTCTGAGCTGCACAAGAATGGGCCAGTGGGCCATCGGTCACGTGACCTCCGAAGGAAACATTGTACAGACCATCCCCCAGAACACCCCTCTGTTCCTTGCTCTCATTCAAGGCTTCAAGGAAGGATGGTAAATAAAAATACATGTGGATTATTTTTTTACTTTTTCGAGTGTGTGTGCATGTTTGTGTGTGAGAGAGAGAGAGAGAGAGAGAGAGAGACTTAAAGTACTGTGTGTTTCTGTTCTTGCAGCTACCTTTACCCAGACGGTCGCGACATGAACCCCGATCTGACGAACTTGTGTGAACCAGCCCAGAGGAGCAAAGTCAAAGTAACAGAGGTAAAGAGATCCATTTTATATCCCTTTATATCCCTTTGGTTCGCTATTGCGCTGATAGCGTTTTGAAACTAGACAAAGCCCACTCTCAAATGTTTTTTTTCTGTCTGCTTTCCATCACTGCTGACCGCATCATAACAGGAACAGTATGAGTTGTACTGTGACATTGGGAGCAGCTTCCAGCTGTGTAAGATTTGCACAGAAAGGGATAAAGATACTCGTATCCAACCGTGCGGCCATTTCCTGTGCAGAACATGCCTGACAGGATGGCAGGTAGGAACCTGAAATCGCTATTATTTCCTTTACTAATTTAAAAAAAACAACACCAAACATAAATATAGACACATTACCATAAAAGCATTTAGCGGCAAGGAGCTCTCGCAATTTTCACTGATCTAATTTGCCATAGATTCTGTGTAACTCAAAATGTGTTACTCAGTTTTTAAGTGCAAAGGTGCTGCAAAAGTCCTGACATTTGGTTGAGAACTTCCTGTGTGTGCTCAGGCTCACATCCCCTCACAATGAGTCAGCCACAATCAGTTAAATAAATGTGTAAGTGTGTGTGGGCGTGTGTGTGTGTGTATGTGTGTGAGAGAGAGAGAGACAGAGAGACAAAGAGAGAGAAGATGAAAATCGGAAATAGGTTTTTTTATTGTGCTTTCAAAGTGGTGTTTCCTCTGCATCCTTTCCATCGTTACAATGCATTGGACTCATAACTTGCGATTTTTATGTACAGATACATTCCTTCTGTCTATTTTAAAGTATACATTCTTTGAAGTTTTGTAGGCATATAGTTACATTAGTAATTCTTTAGCAGAAGTCAGCTGGCCACACGTGTCCGTACTGTCGCTGTGACATCAAGGGAACAGAAACCGTTCTTATCGAGCCCTACCAGCCAGACAGCCGATCCTCAGATGACAGGGTCAAGGAAGACACGGACGAGGACGACCATGAGGACATAGAAGTTATAGTCAAAGAAATGGCAGCCTTTCGGACAGTGAGTAAACAGGCACATGACCGTTTTTGGGACCCTGGTGCAAACTGAAATATCTGCAGGTGGACAACCATCAATTTGGAAAGGATATATATAATTATTTTTGTTTGTTTGTTTTAAAGCATAAAATAACAATTAGACTTCGGGAAGACAATAAAAATTCTTTGTGGAAGTGTCACGTCCCCTGATATTCAGATTTATGTTAAAGGAATGGTGCAGCCTTACAGCATGCACAATCACTTGAGTATAAATGAACTCTTTATCCTCAGAGGTTCTGTTTTTCTAGGAATTGTACTCTTTTGAAAACACTGTGACACTGCATTTGTCTCTCTTTTACCTCATGAAAAACTACCTCTCTTTTTCTTTTGCAGCAATCATCAAGTTTGACTTACCAAGTTCCAAGCTCTAGTCTTAGTGGTCCACCTCTACCCCCCAAAACCAGCACAGGTCCATTCATTTCGCCCCCCTCCATTCAACCCCGAACATCAGAAATCACGACACCAGTCAAACACTCCCAGTCTTTTTCAGTAAGTACTTTGCATGCTGTTGGTGCCATCAATCCAATTTCCTCCGTCTTTGCAGCCTGTAATTTGCGAGGACTGTTAATATTTATGCAGTGGGGTAGAGTACAAGCATACACTGAATATTTAGCTGTACCTGCTGCTCAGTCTCTGTGATGTTTCATCTGTTCAGCAGGTTCACGATGCTAATGAAGGGCAAAGGAGACACAAACAACAAAAAAACACAAACAGGTGAGGCAAGAAAAACAGAAGAGGACAAGTTATTTATGTAGGATTATGCATATTCTAGAAACTGTCAACCATGAAATGCAAACATGGTGCATTAATTTCCTCTAAATATTGATGTTTTAGTGTCAGTCATTGTTCTAATATTTTGTTTATTATACCTTGCTTATGTAGCTTCCAGTATGCAATCATTATTATGGATGCCAATTCAGTATCCAGCGATAATATAATAATCTCAGTTATTATTTATTAATTATTAGCAAATAGAAAAGGCAAATAAAATATATAATCATTGTATTAAAAGATGTTCTGTCATTGTCTTTAGGTGTGAGGCTCAAGAGTCACAGAGCAGGGACGAAGAGAGACCCAGTGATTGGAGACGTTCCTTGCCTTGTTTACTCTCTGACAGGTGATGTCTCCACCGAGATGTTACTAGATCTAAGCATGGATGCAGTGGTTTAAAGGTTTTTGTCCTCTTTTAATCAGTCCTGAATTCACCACAGAAGCCATGCTTTCTTCTTACTTTCAAAAGGAACTCAGTGGTAAGTTATAGTATATTTACATTATACATGATCTTTTTGTGGATAGTACACTGACAGTGTACAAACATGCAGAGGAGCGTGTGGAATTTTGGTGGGGGGGGGGGTGTTAATAGGGGTTGTAGGAAGAGTTGTATGTTGTATGAGCAAGTAGGGCTTATTCTACTTTTCATGCTACAAGGAGAGACCGATAGAGGTCGGTAGTAAAAGTTGCATCGGGAAAGTTTATGCTGGCCAAGTTTTTCCTGTTCATTTAATAACCAAATAGCATTTTCCTGAAAGATGCACCTTTTTCTGTTTGCTTGTAGGTGGGGTAGCGTGGATCGGACCTTCCAACCCAGCCAAACCGAGAATGGCAAGAGAGCGAGATAGAGAGCAAACGAAAAAGATAGAACCGTCCTCAGGGAGATGATGAAAACACAACCACACTGGCTCAAAGGAAGCAAAACACAATTAATTTCTTAAAAAAAGTGTTCTGCTTCACTGTTAGTAAGCATGTGTGTCCGCAATGCACAAATTTCACAGGAGGCTCAGCATAAATGTAGCTGTCATCTCAAACACTTTGGAGTGATACTTTGCTATTATTAAAATTAATATAACCCTGTTTTTAACTCTCAGGATGTGATGAAAAATGCAACATGAAGACGAGAGATGGATCCATTTCTCTGTTCTTATAAATTAATTTAATGAAATGTGTATAAAGATATAGCTCATATTAAACATGAATGAATAAAAAACATCGGAGTCATAATGAGCGTGAAAGTATATTTTTATTTATCAGGATTGTTTTATTCTCGGTTTTAAAACTGACAAAGGAAAATAAAGATATATCCAGTGGCTTGATTTTATTGTATTTTGGCACACATGTTGTGTTTTTATGAGGAGGAAACTTGGAAAAAGTTGCCAGAGAAAAACAAAAACATGGAGGGTGGTTTGAAGATTGACTGATTTATTTAAGAGTAGGTTTGCATGACTTCTTCAATCCAGGGGAGGAGTTCACACACTTTGACGTAGACTCCAGGATAGTTGGGAACAGCACATCCTTGACCCCATGACACCAGTCCATGGACTTCTCCAAAACACACCAGGGGGCTGCCGGAGTCTCCCTGTGAAAGGCGGTGAATGAGCGTGAGCTGGCACATACTCACTTTCCCTCTTTCGCCGTGGTACTCACATTGCATGCATCTTGGCCTCCATCCAAATATCCAGCGCACATCATCCTGCGTGTGATCATGCCAGGATAGGCCTTGTCACAGTCCGCATCACTCACAACGGGTACATCCAAACACTGCAGACGGTAGGGCATGTTCGCTACAAGACACACAGTTACAGTTTAATACATTCATTCATTCACTGCTGTGAGAGTGAATAATGTTACTGCAGTAGTGCAAGTCCATGAGCAGCAACTTTTAGAGTTTACTAAATACAATATGAAAACACATGTGTCTTATAATGTACAAAAATCTTAGCAGCACCAACATCAATAGATTTGTTTCCTTTCCGTTGGTGCTACAATGTTGCTCCAGGTGTGCCACATGTACATTACTTCTTAAAAAACCTCAATTTCGCATTCAAATGAGAATTTTGCCTTCTGCTATGATTACGCTTTGGACAAATTGGCTTCAGACATTTTTCCAGGTTTTACATAGAAAATGTGACTCTAATAAAAATCCTTGCATCCATCGAGAATTCATGAGCAACGCACCTTCGCCACTAATGGCGGTGTTACCCCATCCAGACACAGAGCAGGGCATGCCCTCGTAGGGACACCCTGAGGGCAGAGAGATGGGTGCCACTGACTCTGTCACCTCCACTGGGTGGAAGAGCTTTATGAGCATGATGTCATGATCCAGAGTCTGGTAGTCATAGCTGCAAATAGAGACATATGGTGTTGGGGGGGGGCACTTTTAATTAGACACTTGCACCTTCCACCACTGAGTCAATGATTCAGTTAATTGTAAAATTATGCAAAGGAGGGAAAGGACTATTTCTGCTCACTCTGGATGCCAGATGATGGTATCAGTTTTCATGAGCTGCTCAGAGCCCTCAAACACACGCACGTCGTGTTCACCCAACATGATCTGCATGGCGTAGGGGCTGAAAGAAGAGGTTGAAAGCATGGGGAAAATGCAGACTCTTATAATATCGAAAGTATTTAGTATGAATGTTCCAAGCAGACTTTAACCTTCAATAATTTTCATCTTTTTTTTTTTTAAAGAATGTAATGTTCATGTCAAAATTAATACTATTTTTTTTTTCTAAACTGAAAAGCATGGGTCTCCTACTCTAGATGCTTTTGTGTAATTCTAATACTATTGAAAAGTGCAGGGTTAAATAAAGCATGCTCATGATATTTCAAACCTTTTTTTCTCTCTGTCAGTGTGTACTTACTTGTACCAACAATGGGCCACTGAGAGCACCCACTGTTTGTTGATGAGCACCCCACCACAGAAGTGGTATCCATAGTTGAGGGACGCCATGTATGGACGAGAGTTTGCCTCGCACTCTTGCCCGCCGATGATCCTGCCATCTTCACGTGGAACTGCCGCTGTAACACACACACACACACACACACACACACACACGCACACACAGAGGTCGAGTGAGATTTGCGTTTCACTGCAGCTTAAACTGTGACTTTTTGTCTGTGTTCATGAGCCTTTACCAGCAGCCCCAACCATCAGCAGCAGAGCCAGCAGTCTCATGGTGTCAGGTTAATGATCAGAGGACACCCAGTAACATGGGGGCTCATATTTATACACCACCAGCCCCTTTGCGTGCAGCTCGCCCTCCCTTCCCATCAGCCTGTTTTTGCTTGCCCCCCATCTGTTCTTACCTGTTGGGCACCGACAGAAACCAAAATCAACTCTCTTATCACACTCCTGTATCTATGTTTGTCCACTTCTGCCCTTTGCGACACACACACACACACACCCTGTGTTTATATCACCTGTGCACCTCACTGATGAATCGTGAATCAAGGTCTCCATAACCTCACCAGCTGTTTACGCTCACTGTGTGGGACGCCCACTACAGGCAAATTGTGAGCCAAAGACGTGAGAAATAAATCATCTGTAGCCTCAAACAAAATACAAATAATCCATGATAAATTATAAGACTTTCTATTTTCCTGTGAAAAACACCAGAACACCAAACAGTCCACAAGGCCAGAAACAAACAGGAGATAAGAGTATTTTTGAGGTCAGGAGTTGGGCCAAGAGGGGTGGATAGGTAGACTTTTGTGGCTTTATGGACGATGGGCGGGTGCATGGAAAGAGGAGTCGACCTATAAATGGAGCGACTGACAGGTATTTCTTGTCCAGTCTGGTCGGAGGAAGGTTGAAAGTCAAGATGATTGGCCTGGTGTTGCTCACAGTCCTGGGAGCTGCAGGTAGCACAGCTGCACGACTTCAATGATACTCAGATATTTGAAAAAAAAAAACATAAATAAATAAAACAAATAATGCGATGACCTCTTCTTCTTTTTTTTAAAATCACAGCTGCAGCCCCTACGGACGACAGGATCGTGGGTGGCTACGAGTGTACAGCCCACTCTCAACCCTGGCAGGTGTCCATCAATATTGGCTACCACTTCTGTGGCGGTTCTCTCATCAACGACCAGTGGATCATCTCTGCTGCTCACTGCTGGCAAAAGTTTGTATTACCTGATGTGTTGCTCATTGAATCCTGCTCGAATACAAAAATATCACTGTCACTTTTGCACTCTGTTTGTGTTTTAGCCCTTATGCACAGATTGCCATCTTGGGCGATCACCACATCTGGATGCATGAGGGCACCGAGCAGTACATGTCCGTTGATGCCATTTACTGGCACGAGAGTTACGACTACACGACCCTGGACTATGACATCATGCTGATGAAGCTGGCACACCCTGTCACGGTGAACCAATATGTCAAGCCCGTCGCCCTTCCCGAAGCCTGCCCGGCGGCCGGAGACATGTGCACAGTGTCAGGATGGGGGAACATTTACTCTGATGAGGGTGAGAAGTTCCAGAGATTTAAAATTGTGACACATTCTCATTCAATCCTAGCCCCAAACCAAAGACCAACCTAAATAGGCATTTATGAATTTAGAATTGGTTTCTCATGGCATTTTGTAAATACAGTCAAAGTGCAGAAAAAATTCGTCTTAGACTTTCTTCATAAAATGTTTTTTTTATTAAACACAAATTCTAAATCAATAATAAATTATTAATCATTTCAAACAAAAGGGTAGGATTCTGCTTCGTAGTAGATGGTGTCTACACTTTCTACACCATCAACGGACTCTTTACAACTCAAACGCAGCACATAAATGTTGAAGAATGTCAAATAATCCTTATCTCAGTGACAGAATTATTGACATTTATGCAACTCTCCTGGGTCGTCTCTCCATCACGCTCTGCAGTGTTCAACCCATTTAACCTCCAGTGTGTGGAAGTCCCCATTCTGTCTGAGAAGGAGTGTGAAAGCTCCTACCCTGGCAAGATCACTGAACGCATGGTGTGTGCCGGGTACTTAGAGGGAGGTAAAGACGCCTGTCAGGTATAACTGCACAATCGATCATCACACATCATAGAAGCGGAGAACATGTAAACCAACTGGGAAAATGGACTGACTCAACTTTTTCTTCCTCCTACTTTACCCAGGGTGACTCTGGCGGTCCTCTTGTGTGTAACGGCATTTTGCACGGTATTGTCTCCTGGGGCTACGGCTGTGCCCAGCCTGATCACCCCGGTGTTTACACCAAAGTTTGCTCTCTTCTGCCTTGGATCCAAGATGTTCTGTCTAGGTATAGCTAGACTGTCGGCTTCATCACGGGACTGCATGAAGGAGTGGGAGCAGCAGGAGGGATTTCAAGTGAATGTCACAGAGAAAAGATGATGTGGTGTTGAAAGAAAACACAAAGGGAGTGTGGTGAAGACTCCACAGCACGTAAAAGATCAACGATGTGCTCTAGTCTTAGTACAATCAATAAAAACTGAATTTTGTGCATCACACCATATCAGTGTTTTTGTTTAATACTTTGGTTTTAAAATTTAAAATTAAAAAATTTTGGCACATTTATGATGCCCTTCTTCATATCAGCAACGTGTACAGAATTTATCAATGCCAAAAGGAAGGCCACAAATGTAACAACAGCTTGTCAATCACTGTTAGCAAACTTCTGAGTGGTGCAGTGATAATCCAATAGTTAACAGTCCAGTTAATTAAAAAGAAAAGTGAAATTAAAAAAAAAAGTGAAATGAATAATTTAATTCCCATTTTATATTTCTTTTTTTTTTAACAAGCTTTTCCTTTAACAAGCATCAAAAGTCATGTGAGAGAAGATGCCATCGTTTTATTTTTTCCTACTGCAGACCTTCACAAAAGCAAATTATTGCTGCATTTATAGACCCATTTGAAATGTTTGAGCCTGAAACGTTTGAACCATTTTTGGTCATCGAGAGGTATGTATGTTAAAATCTGCCATTTTAAAAGAAAACCACCAATTATTCCTTAATTCCTTAAAAATGAAGCTTGGTCATGTGCTGCTTTAGGCTTCACACAGGATGCAAACAGTACAGCTCCATTGCCTTCCCAATCTAGTCATTGCAAAAAAAAATCTCGGTGTAGACCAGACTCATATATTTGATGCTCGTCAACTAAGTACACAAATAAATAATTAGAAGAAGAAAAGAAAAAATCATGAACCTTTTGAAACTTGACATTTTTTATTGATTAGACTGTGAATTTTGTTGTAGACAAAATAAAGTAAATATGAGATGAATGGATGGTCTCTTGTGGGACCTTCTTCTCAACCTGTATTAGGGCATCAGTCAGCTCTTTGACAGTCTGTGGTGCATCCTGGTACCAATGGATGTAATGATACATTATGTCCCAAAGGTGCTTGATTTGTTTAGTGAAATCTGGTTCAAATTATTTAAAAAAATAGACAACTTCGCTCACTTGCTTTAACACTTGCGTTGAACAAGGCAGAAGCAAACCATATTACTCTGAGATGAAACAGACAGAACTAGAAAGCACTCAGAGAGCGCAAACCTCCGCCAACAATTCCTTTTGGCCCCATTTACCACAAGGTTAGCAAAAATTTCAAAGTGATCCAGAATTCAGGATTTCTTCCAGATCACCCCCAAAATGAAATCAGTTCCTTTTCACATTTCCAACAAATCCTGAAAATTTCATCAAAATCGGTCCATGACATTTTAAGTTATGTTGCTAACAGACAGACAAACAGACAAACACCGGCAAAAACATAACCTCCTTGGCGGAGGTGCTAATACAGAATGCAGATTTGGCATGATCACACATGTACATGAGACATGAAATGAGACCTAAGATGTTTTATTAATAGACTCTAGTCAGAATACCAAACCTTCATGCTCCATCTCTTGAGAAGATAAAAAACTAAACTAAACTGAACTAGACCACTAAACTAAAATTTGGAACAATATTTTACACTCTATTCTTTGAAAGGATCTCATAAAAAAGATTAATGATGGATTTTTTATTTTTTATTTTTCATATTGTCCAGTGCACAAGATGGAACATGAACAGCCATATTTTTAATTAAGCTGCTCTACTGGATTTGACTGGATCACTTAGTAGTTGGCCATGGTAGACTCCAGCCACTCATTGAAGATGCAGACCTAAAAAAACCCCAACAAAAAAACAGTTAGCTCAGTCAGTCAGCACACTATTTTAGTTCAGGGTTCTAGAATGATTACCTTGGCGTAGACACCAGGGTGGTCTCTCTCAGCGCATCCATAACCCCAGGACACAACACCCTGAAGCTCATTGTTGCACACAACGGGGCCACCGGAGTCACCCTGATGGAGAGTGTAGAGTGTGAAACAAAACAATCTAGCACCATTATATACAGTTCTTAGTCTCCTGCTTAAATATTCAGGTGTATTACCTGGCAAGAGTCCTTGCCTCCCTCAAGGTAACCAGCGCAGAACATGGCATCAGTGATCATGCCTGGGTAGGAGTTCTTACAATCCCTGTCGGACAGGATGGGGATGTTCAAGCACTGCAGCTTGTTGCCGTCAGCAGCTGGTGAGCAAGAGAGAGCAACAGATATCAGAACATAAATATAGACAATATGTATGTATGTGAAGAGAGAAATGAATGAAAGTGTTTACTCACTGGAGCTCATGGTGTTGCCCCAGCCAGAGACTTTGCACATGGTGCCAGCAGGAGCACAGCTGGTGGGCAGAGCCACGGGCCTCACATACTGGTTGATGGTGGCAGGCTTGCTCAACTTGATCAGCATGATGTCATTGTCAATGTTGTAGGAGCTGTAGTTGGGATGGCGGATGACACGAGAGGAGCTGATGAACTGCTCTTTGCCCTCAGTGACCCTGATGTTGTGCTCACCAAGACGCACTTCAACGCGTCTGTAAAGGAAAAGTGCGCATCAGATGACCTTCCTAAAAATCAAATCAGCAGCAGCAGGGAAAAACATATTGACATCTAAAGAAGACACGTACGACTTGTAGCAGTGAGCAGCAGACACAACCCAGTTCTCATTGACCAGGGAGCCTCCGCAGAAGTGGTACCCAGAGTTCAGGGACACCTGATGGGGCTGGGAGTAGGGTGTGCACTCATACCCTCCGACGATCTTGTCGTCGTCCGTGGCAACTGCAGCAACAGATCAGGTGCAAAGGAGCAGATTACAGTCAAGTTGGTGCTATTTATTAAATTACAGAATATTCCAAGTCAGTGCTCCCAGATGCACTTCATCTGTTCTAAAAAAAAAAAGTTTAGAGGAAAGAAATAAACGGAGTTAAGAAGAACTTCAGACTCACAAGCAGCTCCGATGAGCAGAACAAAGACCAGAGACCTCATGATTGCTGAGTGATCCTGTAGATGATGCACTCAAAACCTGGTTTATATCTCCAGACCGAGGAGCCACCCAAGTCTATTGCTGTCCTCATTGGTCAGTCAGGAACCAATCAGCATGCTGGGAACTTACCAGCAGGTGAGTAGAAATTTCCAGGTATAGAGATAAAAAAGTCGGGTAAAGTTTAAGTCGGAATAGTACATAAATATTACACATCTCATAGAGCATTGCAAATTAAATATAAAAATACTGTCTTAAGTGCTAAACATTTTTTCAATGTATAATAACATGAAAAATTATATAATTAAAGTTTACTTTAAAGGTAAAAAGGTGTGTGTGTGTGTGTGTGTGCGCGCGTGTGTCTGTAAAAAAAAATTAAATGTCTACTGCAATAGATCACCTCGACAATATAATCCTTAAAGGCTAAATCAGGTTGGAAACATGGAAACTCCTGTAAATTCCTAAATCAAATTCTGATGAGAATAATGACAAATTTTATGACACTGAGCAAATGTTTCATTTGTGAGACCACCTGTTATGTTTCTCGCAGCATGTAATTCACGCATGGTCTTTATAAGCTCAACACATTTTGACGTTGCAGAATTATATTCCTCAAAATGACTACATTTTCAGACAGTCTACAAAGTCTGCTCTCTGGATGTAATGTTTCTCTATTCTCTAATGAATGTATATCTTATACCTTCATGGCTGATGGATCAAAAATTGTTTTTACTCACTTGTTCAACAATGTTAATATTGTGACTTTCATTTTTTTTCAGTGGGCAGTAGATGGGTCATTGTAGTTGCTGGGTTAGAATTTTAAAAAGCACTCTAAATTGAACAAATTCTGAAATATGATCTGATATATATTGGGAAAAATTATATCAATATCACTTATGAGATGATATCCCAAACAACTGACCTAATGGAGGGCTGGGAGGTGCTTCCCTTAATCGATTCTGCAGGACTTCTTCAAGGGGTACTGAGCTGCCTAATGATTCCGAGCACAGCACCAGCAGCACTTTTTACCCTGATTTCTAAATTTAAGCTCCTCTTTTGAGACTTTGGCAACCTCGCTGCACTGACTGATGTAATATCCACCACTCTGACAACAGGAGCAGCAAACTTTCCCTCGGTTTCTTCATCCCAGAATGTGGCTTGGATGTGGAGGCATCCCCAGAAGGCTCTCTGAGGCCATGTAGGGCTTTTTTCTGTGGTTTATACATAATGACCACATTTTGTGTGTTGCATACATACCCGTGCTTGTGTGCATCTTCGACTAACTCTAGCATGAGCAAGCATAACTCTTCTAAGCCATGCTTTGAAAGTGTGGCAGGCTCAATAGTGCTTGGAATCATTATGGTTGACTAGCATGAATGCTCACTAAGACACTAATAATCTTCATTAAAGTTTGTTGGTGAGGCTGTCTAAGATATTAGCTTAACTTTGTCAAACTTCAAGTTATCCACCAATATCTGCTATTTCAAGTGTTGTGTGGAGCCAGGTAGGGGTGGGTTTTCTAAGGCAATGCAAAGTCTAGCAAATGTGCTATATTCTGCAAATTCATTTAAGGCAGAGTTTAGTAAAATTACGTATTGGTAAAACAAGTATTTATACTCCACAGAATTCCACATGGTCTTGATTCAGACCTCCTGACATGTCTTGAAGGTTTTGTGTCTGGCACTTGCAAGTTCCTTATTCAGGCAGAGAGTAAAGGTTTAGTTCCTAGATGTGATATGAGGACCATATTAAATTGAGACGCTTTCACCTCTTCTCCCTATCTGGTGATTATTAGAGAGAACTGTTTTTTTTCCCCATGCTAGCAACAGGTCCTTTTAAGATGAAGAACCAAAATAGAGAACGAGAGGGCAAGATTCTTCCATGTAGAAGAATTTCCTAACTGCTTACTTGAGAAGAAAAAAAAGGGAAAGTTGGATGTCACTGTACAGTAGCTCAAAGAGCACATTCAAAGCCAACTATGTGACTGTGAGGAGAACGTCCCACTTGGTTTGCCAGGACATACCCCTCATCCTACTGAGCCTGAATATCAGACACCATACCACCCAGGTGGACGGAGCAGATCAGGCAGGTGGGAGACAAGGCAGGATCTGCTTCATCAACAGGGCCAAAGTGGTGTGCCCTATGGTGCCGAACCCTGTGAACCTGGACAACTTGTCATCACTTTAGAGTGGACTAAAGCAGTCCCTATATTCATCCTAAGAGAACAAGATATTCTTCTTCTCAGTGATGGTGAAATGAACAAAAACCAATACTTATCACTGTTGCCTTAGAGTTTGTCCACATCCTAACCTGCACCCAGAGCTTGGTTTCAAAGCACGTTAGCAGTTTTCAAGTCTGCTATATCTCTCCTAAAATACATTTCATAAAATCATTGATGGGCTTTCACTACTGATAGAACAACATGGCTGAAGTTTTAGAAGGCTGTCCATAACCAAACTGTCACACAATTAAATGCTTGCCACTGTCATGAAAAAGCTCTGTCTGGTGCTATCAATTCATTGTTACGCCCCAGTCTAGGGGGTCTGAAGCATAACATAAGTGGCCCCACCTTCCCCAATCCCCAAGCAGCCACAGACTCCAATCTCCGGTTAGGACGCAAAAGCCAAATTCCACATTTATTTGTACGGGAATTAACACAAACACAATGGTGAGCTTCTAGCTTCAGGGTGGGCCAAGGCCAATACAACAAACAAAAGGTGTCCTAATAGTAAGGTAAAGTCTCTAACCAAACAAAAGAAGCGAAACAAAAGACAGGCAACTCACTTACTTAAACTAACAAAAAACAGGAGAAAACGATATAAAGAAAATGGCGGCCCACCCCTACTGCTCTCGATTATCAAACAAACAAAATAACCCATACGCTACGGTACACTCAAGGCTGGTCGGAGTTTGGGGAATGATGAGCACCGCGCCTGTTGTCCCGGGTGTGTCCACTACCGCCATCTTGGGCTCCTTTATTTCCCAGGGGCCCCCAGCTGCAGCCAATCCTGGAGCTGGAAGATCCGCCTGCCAATCAGGGTGATGCCGCAGCACGTCCTCATTCGAATACCTGATTGACAGGGGAGGAAACACCGGGCACAGACAACAGACAGCAGTGCACAGATCAAAACACAGCCGTAACACCCCCACACCCAAAGAATTAAACACTCCCCTAGGGTGTTTAATTCACAAATGAGAAAAATACTAAATTCAAAACCAACAACAAGACAACAAAACAAAAAAACTAACATCTTGACAAGGTGTCGGCGATTACATTTTCGGTCCCTTTTTTATGTACAATGTCAAGATTGTAATCCTGGAGCAAGAGGGACCAACGCATTAACCTCTGGTTCGAATTGCACATGTGTGCCAAGAAAACTAACGGATTATGGTCAGTGAAAACTTTGATTGGCTGGGTGCTGGAACCTAAATAAACTTCGAAATGCTGCAAACTAAGTAACAGGGCGAGGGCTTCCTTTTCTATGGTGCTGTAGTTTTGTTGGTGTTTGTTGAATTTTTTGGAAAAATAACAAACCGGATGATCAATATTGTTTTCGTCTTCCTGAAGAAGAACAGCGCCTGCGCCGCACGCGCTTGCGTCTACCTCTAGTGTAAAGGGGCGTGTGAAACACGGCGCAGCGAGGACCGGCGCGTGGCACAGGAGCGCTTTAGCGGACTCAAAAGCCGCGTGACAAGCGGGGGACCAGATGAAGGGTTTTGACGGGTTAACCAGGTCGGTAAGGGGGGGAGACAATGTCAGAAAAATTACGGCAGAAACCACGGTAATAGCCACACATTCCCAAGAAACGCCGTAAAGCCCTCCTAGTTTGCGGAACTGGGAACTCGCGAATGGTCTTGACTTTGTCGGCTAGTAGGCGCACCTGTCCCTGGCCAACCTGTTTACCCAGGTACGTGACCGTGGCCTTACCGAACTCACACTTGGCAAGGTTGAGCGTAAGTGAAGCCTCGCGAAAACGCTCAAAGATGAGGGACAGAGTTTCTAGATGTTCGGTCCATGACGAGGAGTATGCGACAACGTCGTCTAGATACGCCTCGCAATTGCTGACGCTGGACAGCACACGGGCCATTAAGCGTTGGAAAGTAGCAGGTGCGTTGCGCAGCCCAAATGGCATTACCGTGTATTGGAGGAAGGCGTCGGGCGTAACAAAAGCGGAAATATCAGAGGCACGAGGTGTTAGCGGGACCTGCCAGTAACCTTTTAACAGGTCCAGCTTTGTGACATATTTCGCGGAGCCGACCCGATCAACGCAATCTTCCATTCTAGGAAGGGGAAAAGAGTCGGGTCTGGTTATGGCATTCACTTTTCTGTAATCGTTACAGAAGCGGCTGGTGGCATCGGGTTTCGGAACCAACACACAAGGGGAGCTCCATGGACTGGTGCTGGGTACAGCTAGACCATGCTCTCTTAGGTAACTCACCTCCTGCTGCATGATTGCGCGTTTTGTTGGGTTTACCCGGTATGCATGCTGCTTAATGGGCCGGTGGCCTTCCACATCGATATCATGACAGAGGACTGACGTTTGACGAGGATGGTCAGAGAAAAGTATTAGGTTATTTTCTATTAAATGTACAATATCAGAACGAGGGGAATCAGGTAAGTGGGCGAGAAACTCTTTTAAACTTCCCAAAATTTCAGAATTTCTCAAACGAGCGACGGGCACTAAACCACTTTTCTCCTCTAATCCATCATCGGCCAGGTGATATTGAAGGGGCGCAGCGGACACTGCCATAACGGGCGGAACAGGAGTTGGCGGGGGATCGCACTCCCTGGGAAAGAAACATTTTAACATGTTAATATGACAGACTCTTTTCTTTTTTTTTCCTATCTGGGGTGTGAACAACATAGTTAGTGTCGCTGAGTTTTTTCTCGACTGTGTAGGGACCAGCAAAACGAGACTGCAAACTCGATCCAGGTAACGGAAGCAGCACCAGAACTTTTTCACCGGGCTGGAAGAGACGGGACACAGACTTTTTATCATAACATTTCTTCATTCTTATCTGACTTTCAGATAGCCTGTCACGGGCTAACTGGCACACATGTTTAAGCCGATCACGAAAAGAACTGACATAATCCAGCACATTATGTTCAATTTTTGGCACATCGGAAAGCCACTTTTCTTTCACCAACTGGAGGGGACCACGCACGGTGTGACCGAAGACAAGATCACAAGGACTAAAACCTAAAGACTCTTGTGGGGTTTCTCTTACAGCAAACAGCAAGAGAGGAAGGCCTTCGTCCCATTCCCTACTGCTTTGAAGACAGTATTTGCGAATCATGGATTTTAAAGTTTGGTGGAACCTCTCCAGCGCACCTTGGGACTCCGGATGGTAAGGGCTTGATTTTATGTGTTTGATTTGTAACTCTCTTAAGACTTGCTTAAACAGATTTGATGTGAAATTAGTACCTTGGTCACTCTGAACTACTTTTGGCAACCCAAAGGTTGAAAAGAACTTTATGAGCGCTTTCACAATCTGCTTCACTCGGATTGTGCGTAGCGGAATGGCCTCAGGGTACCGGGTTGCTGCGCACATGACTGTTAAAATAAATTGGTGCCCTGATTTAGTTTTGGGTAGGGGACCCACACAATCTATTAGGACCCGTTCAAACGGTTCGCCGATCACTGGGATCGGAGGCAACGGAGCTGGGGGAACGGTTTGGTTCGGTTTCCCAATGAGCTGGCATGTACGGCAGGTTCTGCAATATTTGGTCACGTCGGATTTTAGTCCGGGCCAAAAAAAATTGCGCAAGATACGGTGATAAGTTTTCTTCACCCCTAAATGACCAGCTAAACCGGAGTCATGTGCCAGACTCAGGATTGACACGCGATAGTCTTTCGGCACAACCACCTGGTTAACAGAAAGAACATCTGTGGAGTCAGGACTCCAACGTCTCATCAACACACCGTTGTCCAGAAAAAACACACAAGATTTTTGGCCATCATCGGCAGCTACCACAGACGAAAAACACACTGTCAACGACGGATCATTTTTCTGGGCAACAATTAACATTTCCTTTGTCACATTTAAACACAGTTCGGAATCATCAGGGAATATGGCAGTTTCATTGGCACATTTGACATATTCGCTTTCAGTCGTGGGGATCAGCGATAAAGAAGGTTCCCCCTCATCTAACGTAGCTAAAAATGATTCGGACAAATCCACTGTGTTACTCATTTTCCGAGCCTGTGCGCGTGTAACCGCACACACCGGGAATACTTTGGACATTGACTCCGAGGTTACCGAGGTGGGACAGCGGGCAGACGCAAATGAAATGGGATCTCTAATCACCTCGGGAAGCGGAAACACATTTCCCCCGGCCAAATCATTTCCCAAAATAAACGTAACGCCCCTAATCGGGAAGCGAGGAAGAACAGCAACTTTCACATGTCCCGTAACGAGTGGCGAGAACAAATGGACCATGTGAAGGGGGGCGTTGAGCTCACTCATTTTAATTCCCCATACTAACAGGTCAGAAAAACATGAAGTCTCATTTGACAGAGGCAAAACACTGGCCAGCATGAACGAATGATAGGCGGCGGTGTCGCGAAGAATTGTAACTGGCACTTTCTCAGAGTCAGCGGTGACTGAAACAAATCCGGAAGAGAGGAATGGTTTGAATCGAGAGTCAACCTCCGTGCTTGCCTGTGAATCAGGTTGTGGCGGAACAATTTTTGCTGGTGTGAGCGCGGTGTTAATGAACCCCACACCTGCTGGAGGTTTGCTTGTTTTACCCTCTTTTCTTTTCAGAACCGGACATAAAGCAATTAAATGACCCGGCTCGTGGCAGTAAAAACACTCCCGGCTCTCACCCGTGGTGGTAGTAGTGTTTTTCCTCGGTAATTTAGGTGACCGGTTTTTTCGAGGGAGGACAACAGTTAAAGCCCGAGGTGCTGGCATAGAAAAACGCCTTTGTGCGTGAGCACAAACTCATCAGCCAGCACGGCTGCTTTGGTTACTGACGTCACCTTTTGTTCATTTAGGTACACATTTATGCGGTCTGGCAAACAATTTTTAAACTCTTCCAGCAACATCAGCTCTCGCATGTCTGCCACAGAACCCACATTACATGATTGACACCATTTATCAAACAACACACTCTTGTCACGTGCAAACTCGACATATGTCTGATTGGTAGTTTTTTCACTTTTCCTGAACTTTTGCCGGTATGCCTCTGGAACAAGCTCATAAGCCTGCAGAACCACCTTTTTTAGTTTCTCATAATCCAGGCTATCTTCAATTGACAGGCTGGTACTAACCTCCTGGGCTTTCCCCACTAGCTTGCACTGGAGAAGAAGTGACCAGAACTCCTTAGGCCAACTTAATGCCGCAGCTATTCGCTCAAAAGCGCTAAAATATGAGTCCACCTCAGACTCACGAAATGGCGGAACTAATGCGATGTGTTTCCCGATATCAAAATTAGGAGCAGAAACAGGGCTATGGCTAGAAAATGCAACGGGTGAGGAAGCTACAGGAGCCTGTTTCTCCAACTCAAGCGCCCTGATGCGCAGATGCATTGCTTGCACCTCCAGCTGTTTACTCCGTGCCTCTGCCTCTTTTATTTGCAAGGTGATGCGGAGGTTCTCCGTGGTCATACCTGGACCCACCAGAGGATCTGTGACCGGCTGAGACTCCACCCCATCGGAGGGTTTGGGAGCGACCTCCCCCGCTCTCATCTCGGCCGTTGGTGCATCGTCTGCCACGTCACTCACGGCGGCCTCGGCAGCTGGTTTGGGGAGAATGCCCTGCTCCAGCAACTTCGCACACAGCAACCGTTTGAGCTCTGCTTTTTTTGCACTGTACGGTACCTTAATATTATACACACTTGCCACTATCAATAATTCTGCCTTTTTGCATTTCTCGATCCTATCCCAGGACGGACTGGTCACAAACTCATCCATGGAGAACTCCATATTACCCCCCCCACACTCAAAAGAAAACTACCAATCAGCAAAAGTGAGTTTTTTTTTTTTTTTTTTTTTTTTTCAACGGACGCAAGACGAGATATCCCGGACGAGCCCCCAATTATGTTACGCCCCAGTCTAGGGGGTCTGAAGCATAACATAAGTGGCCCCACCTTCCCCAATCCCCAAGCAGCCACAGACTCCAATCTCCGGTTAGGACGCAAAAGCCAAATTCCACATTTATTTGTACGGGAATTAACACAAACACAATGGTGAGCTTCTAGCTTCAGGGTGGGCCAAGGCCAATACAACAAACAAAAGGTGTCCTAATAGTAAGGTAAAGTCTCTAACCAAACAAAAGAAGCGAAACAAAAGACAGGCAACTCACCTACTTAAACTAACAAAAAACAGGAGAAAACGATATAAAGAAAATGGCGGCCCACCCCTACTGCTCTCGATTATCAAACAAACAAAATAACCCATACGCTACGGTACACTCAAGGCTGGTCGGAGTTTGGGGAATGATGAGCACCGCGCCTGTTGTCCCGGGTGTGTCCACTACCGCCATCTTGGGCTCCTTTATTTCCCAGGGGCCCCCAGCTGCAGCCAATCCTGGAGCTGGAAGATCCGCCTGCCAATCAGGGTGATGCCGCAGCACGTCCTCATTCGAATACCTGATTGACAGGGGAGGAAACACCGGGCACAGACAACAGACAGCAGTGCACAGATCAAAACACAGCCGTAACATTCATCCTCAACCAGCATCTGATTTGGCCCCTGATTCTGTATGAAATCACAACCACAGTATTGAAGATGGATGCCAAGGCTTACAGTTTCATTCACAACTGGATGGGCCCATCTTGGAGCCTTTCCAGCATTGACCTTTTTCTAAGAAACACATCCCAGCCTACAGCTAAGCCCATCGACCTAGGTGACAGACAGGAGAAGGCAGGGGTCATGCTAGACCTGAGATACGCAATTAATTAATCTGTGACAAAACACACCAAGGACCCATTGTCAACAGAGGGCAAGTGGAAGGCATCAACTGAAACGGTGGGATGTATGGGCCCAAATGCAACACACTTGAAAACAGGAGTGGAGATAGTAATGACCTTTATTCAGGCTAGCAGGGCAATCAACCTGACTAAATGAACAGATAAAGATAACTAAGTTGTCCCTCCAGAGAACCAACAGGGAAGCGCTGAGGGAGGAGAATGAGCAGGCAGGTTGGCAAAAGTCGTTACCAGGGCTGAGAGGAAGAAGTCAGGGGTGACAGGTGAACCCAGGGTGACAGGTGAACTTGGAGGAATGTGACCACTGTAAAACCTCTGAGCTTAATGTAGCAGGTACAAACAGGCGATCAGGGGAGCAAGCACTGGGTCCAAGTTGGTTAACAGAAGCAGCTTTGACCTTCTCTTCAATGTCCCAGGAGAGGGAGGCAACTAGACAGGAAGGGGGCAGAAGAAAGCCAGCCTCAACAGGGGAGTCTTCCTTGGAAAACTGACGGGACAGAGCATCAGGCTTGACATTCTTGGACCCAGGGCGGTAGGAGAGAAAAGTTGAAGCTTGTGCTAAAGATTGACCAGCGGGCTTGACGTGAGTTTAAGCATTTGGCTGTATGGATGTACTCAAGGTTCTTGCGATCCGTCCAGGCCAGGAATGGAACCTTAGTTCCCTCCAGCCAGTGCCGTCATTCCTCTAGAGCTAGTTTAACTGCTAGCAGTTCTGTTTCCAATGTCGTAGTTCCGTTCTGCTGGGGTCAGTCGGCAAGAGAAGAAGGCACATGGGTGGAGCTTCTGGTCTGATGCTGCGCGTTGAGACAGCACAGCCCCCACCCCAACATCAGAGGCATCCACTTCCACCAAAAACTGCCTTTCAGGGTCCGAGACATGCAGAATAGGGGCAGTGGTAAAGCGTGCCTTTAACAGTTCAAAAGCCCTATTGGCTGCAGGAGTCCAGGAAAACGGGACTTTGGATGAAGTAAGGGCTGATAGGGGTGAAGCCAGAGTGCTGTAGCCACGAATGAAGCGGTGATAAAAGTTGGCAAAACCCAGGAAGCGTTGTAGTTGTTCTCAATTCTCAGGGGTGGGCCAGGCTGTAATGGCTGAAATCTTGTCGCGTGCATCTGTAAACTACCCTGAACCATAATGTACCCAAGGAAGGTGACTGAGGATGCATGGAACTCACACTTTTCAGCCTTGATGAACAGGGAGTTTTCTAGGAGCCGGGGTAGGACTGCCCTCACATGACAAACATGTTCCTCCATAGACCTGGAGAAAATCAAAATATCCAGAAAAACAAAAACAGAGTGGTTCAGCATGTCTCGAAGGATGCCACTAATGCGTGGAAGACAGCAGGGGCATTAGTTAATCCAAAGGGCATGACAAGATATTCATTATGGCCTGTGGAGGTGTTGAACGCTGTTTTCCATTCAGCCCCCCCCCCCGATGCAGACTAAATGGTATGCATTGCATAGATCCAATTTCGTGAAGACACTGGTCCCTTGCAGAACTTCAAAAGCAGAAGACATGAGTGGCAAAGGGTACCTGTTCTTAACAGTTATGTCATTGAGGCCTCTGTAATTGATACAAGGTCTGAGGGTTTTATCCTTCTTTTTCACAAAAAAGAATCCAGATCCAGCAGGGGATGAAGATGGTCGAATGATACCAGCTGCCAGGGAGTCATGGATGTATGCCTCCATGGCCTCCCTTTCAGGGCCAAAAAGGGAGTACAAGCGCCCCTTGGGAGGGGTGGTGCCTGGCAGAAGGTCAATGGCACAATCGTATGGACGATGAGGGGGTAGAGACATGGCCTTAGCTTTACTGAAAACCTCACCAAGGTCATGATACTGGGCTGGGACCCCAGAGAGGTCAATCTGGCCACAGAGGGGTGGGGAGCAGAGCCGTGCAGCTGCCTGGTTCAGGGATGACAGGTGGAGCTCCAACCACGGATGACCCCTGCCGACCAGTCAATATGTGGGTTATGGCGGCAAAGCCATGGGTAACCCAGTATAAGAGGGAGGCGGAGTGAGGGCAGAATGTAAAACTGGATGGTTTCATGGTGATTATCAGACATAAGTAGACAGACTGGTGTGGTTTGATGGGTGACCGTCCCCAGCAGATGATCATCAAGAGCCCTGGCAGGCACAGAACAAGGCAGGGGTGACAGACCAATCCCCAGCTGATTAGCTAACTCCTTGTCAATTATGTTAGCATCCGCTCCAGAATCAATGAATGTGGACAGGACTTGAGACATTTCAGGCAGAAGGAGCTTGGCTACAAACAGAGGACAGTCAAATACAGAGGAGGCTTTAAAAGAGGATGGACTCACCAGTAACTCCTCCACGACTGATGAGCCCCCCCTTTTACTGGACAGTGAGCAATGAAGTGGCCCGGTCGACCACAGCACAGGCAGAGGTTAGACTTGCGGCGTCACTCTCGTTCCTCAGGGTACAAACTGGTGCGGGTTCAGGACTGTTGGTTAAGGGTTCGGGTGTTGCTATAGACCTGGCCAAATTGGGGGCAGAGCCTCGTGGTGCAGGAACAGATACGTGGGCTGAGAGTGTCTGTCTCTCCCTCTTGCGAGCCTGGATTCGAAGGTCAATGTTAATAGCAAGCGCAATGACATCAAGAGAAAGGGGTAGGGGATAAGATACCAGTTCATCCTTGATATAATCAGCCAGGCATGCAGAAAAGCATCACAAAGAGCACTTTCATTCCATCCACTTGCACGGCCCTTGGTGCGGAAATCTACGGAACACAGACCGACCCTTCTGACATCGACTTAGGAGGCCCCTAGAGTCAGTTGACTGGACGCCCTGCCCAAATACTTCGCGTAACTCAGCAGCAAATGACTCGAATGAAGACCAGGCAGGAGTCTGTCTATCCCGCTCAGCTGTACCCCACAGCCTTGCTCTTCCAGTTAATTGATTAATGACGAAAGCTACTTTAGCTCATTCAGAGGCAAAGGTGAGCGGTTGCAAAGCAAAAAAGATGGTGCAGTTTGTAAGGAACGGGTTACATCCTTCAGGCTCACCAGCATAACGTTCAGGGGCTCCAATGCGTGGTTCAGAAACTGGTCCAGAGGGCAGAATGGAGCTTGTTGGTGGAGCAGGGGCAGGGACCGAGGCAGCACTAACAGGGGCTAACTGGGTGATTACTGCAGTGAGTTGCTGCACATGGTTTGCCAAGGAGGCGAGAGCCTGTTCTTGAGAGGCTGCGGCCTGTTTGGCCTCAGCTGAAGTAGAGGCCATGAGGGCCTCGTGTTGCTGGAGGACTCCTTCAATGCGTTCAAAACGATTTTGGGCGGGGGAAGTGTGTGCTGGATCCATGTTTGGCCAGATTGTACTGAAACGGTGGGATGTATGGGCCCAAATGCAACACACTTGAAAACAGGAGTGGAGATAGTAATGACCTTTATTCAGGCTAGCAGGGCAATCAACCTGACTAAACGAACAGATAAAGATAACTAAGTTGTCCCTCCAGAGAACTAACAGGGAAGCGCTGAGGGAGGAGAATGAGCAGGCAGGTTGGCAAAAGTTGTTACCAGGGCTGAGGCGAAGGGAAGAAGTCGAATCAGGCAGGGTCAAGGCCGGGAAGTTAGTCCAAGAAATATCGCTGGAGAGTTTGGCAAACATGCGTTACAATCTGGCAGAGAACAAAGGGAGAGGGAGGCCTATATAATGTGGTGACAGGTGCAGGTGATTGAGACTGATTGGCAGAGGGAGCGAGTGATGCGTTCAGGGTGACACCGAGAACCCAGTGATGAAAACAGTGACCCATGACATCAACAGGCTGATGCACACAGAAGTCTTTGGCAGGACACAGTCAAGGAGAGCTGGCCTGGGGTGAGGAACAGCTATCAAATTTTGGTTGAAAGGCACAAGACAGGAGAGGGAAAGACCTTGCAGTTGCATCAGTGGTCAGTACAGAAGAGGAGCAGTATAAGAACTGAGTGCTCAGTTAGCGACAGCAAGGAAATTGGACAAGTTGACAGGTCCATCAAGTGGACCAATAAGTGGAAGATGCCTCAAGCAAAGTTAGTCCTCCTTCTTCGGGAAACCTGTAACATCATTTCCACTAATCCTGTGTGGATGGCATGGCTCTGGGGAAAACAACCAACTCTACAATGCCCAATGCCCAAGAAAAGGTAAACCAAAAAAAGGTAAGTCTGTAAAAGGAAAACTTATTTAATTTAAATATAAATATCTAATAAGCCATTGGTCATGAAAGGCTAAACCTGCCCTGCATTTGGGGCAGTTTAAACTATGATAGTATTTAAAGAGTCTGATCAGTCTCAATGAAGTAAATTAATACTCCTCTCACTTGAGCAGATAAATTACGATACGATAAAATCTCTGAGCTACAATTGCAGTCTGCATTTTCTATCATTGCTTTGTAGAAGCAGGTCATGAAAAATTTGAAAGGATTTAACAAAAAAAGGTTAATGATGTATTTCTTTATTTTGTCCAGTGCACAAGGTGGAACATGAACAGCCATATTTTTAATTAAGCTGCTCTACTGGATTTGACTGGATCACTTAGTAGTTGGCCATGGTAGACTCCAGCCACTCATTGAAGATGCAGACCTAAAACAAAAAACCCAACAAAAAAACAGTTAGCTCAGTCAGTCCGTACACTATTTTAGTTCAGGGTTCTAGAATGATTACCTTGGCGTAGACACCAGGGTGGTCTCTCTCAGCGCATCCGTAACCCCAGGACACAACACCCTGAAGCTCATTGTTGCACACAACGGGGCCACCGGAGTCACCCTGATGGAGAGTGTAGAGTGTGAAACAAAACAATCTAGCACCATTATATACAGTTCTTAGTCTCCTGCTTAAATATTCAGGTGTATTACCTGGCAAGAGTCCTTGCCTCCCTCAAGGTAACCAGCGCAGAACATGGCATCAGTGATCATGCCTGGGTAGGAGTTCTTACAATCCCTGTCGGACAGGATGGGGATGTTCAAGCACTGCAGCTTGTTGCCGTCAGCAGCTGGTGAGCAAGAGAGAGCAACAGATATCAGAACATAAATATAGACAATATGTATGTATGTGAAGAGAGAAATGAATGAAAGTGTTTTTACTCACTGGAGCTCATGGTGTTGCCCCAGCCAGAGACTTTGCACATGGTGCCAGCAGGAGCACAGCTGGTGGGCAGAGCCACGGGCCTCACATACTGGTTGATGGTGGCAGGCTTGCTCAACTTGATCAGCATGATGTCATTGTCAATGTTGTAGGAGCTGTAGTTGGGATGGCGGATGACACGAGAGGAGCTGATGAACTGCTCCTTGCCCTCAGTGACCCTGATGTTGTGCTCACCAAGACGCACTTCAACGCGTCTGTAAAGGAAAAGTGCGCATCAGATGACCTTCCTAAAAATCAAATCAGCAGCAGCAGGGAAAAACATATTGACATCTAAAGAAGACACGTACGACTTGTAGCAGTGAGCAGCAGACACAACCCAGTTCTCATTGACCAGGGAGCCTCCGCAGAAGTGGTACCCAGAGTTCAGAGACACCTGATGGGGCTGGGAGTAGGGTGTGCACTCATACCCTCCGACGATCTTGTCGTCGTCCGTGGCAACTGAAACAACACATCAGGAGCAAAGGAGCAGATTACAGGCAAGTTGGTGTTGTTTTTTAAATTACAGAATATTTCAAGTCACTGCTCTCATATGCACTTAATCTATTCTAAAAAAAAAAAGTTTAGAGGAAAGAAATAAACGGAGTTAAGAAGAACTTCAGACTCACAAGCAGCTCCGATGAGCAGAACAAAGACCAGAGACCTCATGATTGCTGAGTGATCCTGTAGATGATGCACTCAAAACCTGGTTTATATCTCCAGCCCGGAGAGCTGCCCAAGTCTATTGCTGTCCTCATTGGTCAGTCAGGAACCAATCAGCATGCTGGGAACTTGCCAGCAGGTGAGTAGAAATTTCCAGGTATAGAGATAAAAAAGTCGGGTAAAGTTTAAGTCGGAATAGTACATAAATATTACACATCTCATAGAGCATTGCAAATTAAATATAAAAATACTGTCTTAAGGGCTAAACATTTTTTCAATGTATAATAACATGAAAAATCATATAATTAAAGTTTAATTTAAAGGTAAAAAGTTGTGTGTGTGTGTGTGTGTGTGTGTGTGTGTGTGTGTGTGTGTGTGTGTGTGTGTGTCTGTAAAAAGAAATTAAATGTCTACTGCAATAGATCACCTCGACAACATAATCCTGAAAGGCTACATCAGGTTGGAAACAAGGAAACTCCTGTAAATTCCTAAATCAAATTCTGATGAGAATAATGACAAATTTTATGACACTGAGCAAATGTTTCATTTGTGAGACCACCTGTTATGTTTCTTGCAGCATGTAATTCACGTATGGCTCTATATACATCACTGTATAAACACATACAGCTAATATACATCTCAAATTACATTTAATTTAAACTAATATGGTTTTCCTTTTAAGAGTTTTTTTTCAATTTCTAATAAAATCAAACAAAATATAATTATATATACTTTAAAAGTAAAAAGGTTTGTGTGAGTGTGTGCATGTAGTTGTGTGTGTGTGTGTGTGTGTGTGTGTGTCGGTAAAATTAATTTTTCATTAGAAAAGATCACCTTGATTTCAGAATCCTTAAAGACTATCTCAGGTTGGAAACACGGAACCTCATAAATTCTTAAATTAATCTTTAATTAATCAAACATTTGACAAAAGTTCTGTTTGTGAGACCACCTGTTATGTTTCTCGTGCTACACTTCTCTGTACTTCATGTACAACCTTTGCAAACTCAACACATTTTGACTTTACAGAATTTTATTCCTGAAGTTACAGAACTATATTCCTGAAAAAGAGCACATTTATAGAGTGTTTACACCCCAGTCTACTCTCTGTCTCAAATTTTTTGTCTACGTATATCTAGAGTGTCATCTTCATTAGAAGACTACATGAAAGAAGGAAAGTATTGTAGTGGATGTGATTTTGAAAAGAACCAGGGAGTGTAACGAGGTTAGTTTATTTTAGATTTAAGCAGGAAACAAGTTGATGTGTCAGTTAGAAAACAGGAATGATGACAATTATTGGAACTGAATTCTTTCTTTCCCAGTAGAACCAGTAGCTATGATGCTTTATTGTACTTTTCTTTCTCACTCAGACCTCGAAAAGGTTATTCACACATTTCTTTCTTCACACATTGAGTACTGCAACACCCTGCACTTAACTTTGAAAGACTTTTCTTGACTCCCAACAAAACCAAAAGTTACTACAAGCCTGCTGACCCACTTAAATAGATGTTCCCACATCAAATGGCAAACTGGACTTTTAGGATTGATTTTAAAACACTGTTACTAACCGTTAAAGCACTTCATAGCATAGCAGCCAGTTATTTACATTATGTCCTATTTCCATATGTGTCTGCTTGCAACCTGAGGTCGTCCTCCACACATTTCCACCTTCCCTGCCATACTAGATTGGGTGATGAAGTGTTTTCAGTCAGGGAAGGTCAGTTATTGAACTAGCCGCCTCAAGATCAACTCTGCATATTCTTTTAAAGCTGGTCTAAAAAAAACATTTTAATACGCTTACCTTTTCTTAAGTATCTTCCAGCTTCAGTATTGGTTATGTGTGTAATTTTTGTTCTTTTGCATTATTGTGTTCTTTCATTTGTGTTTTTTATTACCTCCGCCAAGGAGGTTATGTTTTTGCCAGTGTTTGTCTGTTTGTCTGTTAGAACATAACTCAAAAAGTTATGGACCGATTTTGATGAAATTTTCAGGATTTGTTGGAAATGTGAAAAGGAAGAACTGCTTTCATTTTGGGGGTGATCCGGAAGAAATCCTGGATTCTGGATCACTTTGAAATTTTCATTAACATTGTGGTAAATGGGGTCAAAAGGAATTGTTGCGCTTGGCGGAGGTCTGTGGTCCCCGAGTGCTTTCTAGTTAAATAATAATAACAATAATTCATCCATCACTTTCTTCCGCTTGTTCCTCCACTGAGGGTCGTGGGGAGACTGGAGCCTATCCCAGCACATTGGGCGAAGGCGGGGTACACCCTGGACGCCAGTCAATCACAGGACTGACACATATAGACAAACAACCACTCACACTCACAGACAAATTAGAGTGACCAAGTAACTTAATCCCCAATTGTGCATGTCTTTGGACTGTGGGGGGAAGCCGGAGTGCCCAGAGAGAACCCACGCAGGCACAGGGAGGACATGCAAACTCCACACAGAAAGACCTCAGCCTCCATCCCTACCGGGATTCAACCCTGAGGCCTTCTTGCTGTGAGGTGACCGTGCTAACCACCACACCACCATGCCGTCCAATACTAGTACTACTACAGTTCGTTCTCCTCTCACATAAAATGTCAAAATATGAGAGATGTGATATTACTTACCCAATATATTTTTTGGGGGTGGGGCACATATATTGTGTCAGTTGATATTAGCATCAGTAATTAAGAGTTGGACAATATATCTATATGGAATACCAGTAAAATGGACCAAAAAAGCTAATATCGACCATGCCTAAAAGTGATTTTATTAATTAAAATGCTCTGGTAGCCCTCGCAGTGAGGTCATTCATAACCACTGAAAATAAACTATGAGTAGTAGTATGTTTTTATTTGTATTTATTTATTTTAGTTCATCTACTTGATTCACTTGTAATCCAAAAAGGTTGGATAGCATGGCGAGCATTTCCAAATTTACATGTTTTCCCCAATTGTTGTAACTGGGTGGTACACCTAAGGTAAATGGAGATTTTTGATGTTAAAAATTTAGGTTAGGTTGCGGTATGAAAATTTAACTATTTTACTAAGAATTTCACAAAAGCTTTCATGGTTTTTTTTTATTTTATGTTTTTTTTATATATCACCTAATGCTCAAGATAGAACAAAAATAGCAATATGTATTATGCAGCTGCTTTACTGGATTTGACTGGATCACTTAGTAGTTGGCCATGGTAGACTCCAGCCACTCATTGAAGATGCAGACCTAAAACAGAAAAACAACAACAAAAGAGTTAGCTCAGTCAGTCCGTACACTATTTTAGTTCAGGGTTCTAGAATGATTACCTTGGCGTAGACACCAGGGTGGTCTCTCTCAGCGCATCCATAACCCCAGGACACAACACCCTGAAGCTCATTGTTGCACACAACGGGGCCACCGGAGTCACCCTGATGGAGAGTGTAGAGTGTGAAACAAAACAATCTAGCACCATTATATATAGTTCTTAGTCTCCTGCTTAAATATTCAGGTGTATTACCTGGCAAGAGTCCTTGCCTCCCTCAAGGTAACCAGCGCAGAACATGGCATCAGTGATCATGCCTGGGTAGGAGTTCTTACAATCCCTGTCAGACAGGATGGGGATGTTCAAGCACTGCAGCTTGTTCCTGTCAGCAGCTGGTGATCAAGAGAGAGCAACAGATATCAGAACATAAATATAGACAATATGTATGTATGTGAAGAGAGAAATGAATGAAAGTGTTTTTACTCACTGGAGCTCATGGTGTTGCCCCAGCCAGAGACTTTGCACATGGTGCCAGCAGGAGCACAGCTGGTGGGCAGAGCCACGGGCTTCACATACTTGTTGATGGTGGCAGGCTTGCTCAACTTGATCAGCATGATGTCATTGTCAATGTTGTAGGAGCTGTAGTTGGGATGGCGGATGACACGAGAGGAGCTGATGAACTGCTCCTTGCCCTCAGTGACCCTGATGTTGTGCTCACCAAGACGCACTTCAACGCGTCTGTAAAGGAAAAGTGCGCATCAGATGACCTTCCAATCAAATCAGCAGCAGCAGGGGAAAACATATTGACATCTAAAGAAGACACGTACGACTTGTAGCAGTGAGCAGCAGACACAACCCAGTTCTCATTGACCAGGGAGCCTCCGCAGAAGTGGTACCCAGAGTTCAGGGACACCTGATGGGGCTGGGAGTAGGGTGTGCACTCATACCCTCCGACGATCTTGTCGTCATCCGTGGCAACTGCAGCAACAGATCAGGAGCAAAGGAGCAGATTACAGTCAAGTTGGTGTTATTTATTCAATTACAGAATATTTCAAGTCAGTGCTCCCAGATGCACTTCATCTGTTATAAAAAAAAAAAGTTTAGAGGAAAGAAATAAATGAGTTAAGAAGAACTTCAGACTCACAAGCAGCTCCGATGAGCAGAACAAAGACCAGAGACCTCATGATTGCTGAGTGATCCTGTAGATGATGCACTCAAAACCTGGTTTATATCTCCAGACCGAGGAGCCACCCAAGTCTTCCGCTGTCCTCATTGGTCAGTCAGGAACCAATCAGCATGCTGAGAACTTGCCAGCAGATGTTTCATTTCCAGGCACATTAATACAAATGTAGATGTAATGAAGTAAAGATTAATTTGGAATGGTAGAAATTTTATATTGTATAATTCATACAACTGTACAACTGAAATGCAGCAGTTAATATAATTAGTATTATTTACATTACTATACTTACTATACTAAGAAATAAGTTATGATCATTAAAGGAACCTAATTTTGGAAACATGGAAAATCGAGTTAACTGTTACTAATTCTATTCTGTGAATAATGACAAATTTGATCATTCTGACCAAAAGTTGTCTTTTTAAGAACTCTTACTTATTTACATGTTTGTCTAATATGTTTTCAGAGGGGAAAATGGGGCATGTCTGTGGAACTTCATTTACTGACTGGCTGTAAGATCATAAATTATTAATTTTGTGTTTGATGTCCTCACCTTATTTGACTCATGTTTATCCAGTCAGATTGTTCAGGTTCAGAATTCACAGCTATATACTGCCAGAATGTCTCAGCTGTTTGCTTCTCAGTGGCTACCTAAAAGAACAAGAATACTCTTGTCTTTGGAAAAGCTGTATATCAGAATACAGTGTTTTTAATGTCAAAATTGTCATATTGGCTTATTTCATTTCTACAATGCCTAATTTTTTTTATATTTGACACAACGCTATATCTGCCAAGTCATAGTTTCAGTGGTTATGTCATCACTGAAAAACAGGAAAAAACGTAAACACGGTTGCGTTCTTCCCTCTTTTGCTCTTATTTTCCAATACTTCATGCATGTACTCATGTGGATCAATTTCCTCTTCAGCGAAACATTCCACCAAAGACAACTTTTAAAAGTATAATGTGAAGTGGAAGTATGAGGGCAGGCACAGTATTGTGGAAAATGATTCAGGTGGTAATGCAGTCTTGGTTGAATCACCAGCATGGATATTGAGACTTTTTCAACTTTCTGCTCGGGGCTCCAATCTCATTGACCCAGGTTTTCTATGCTGGACATGGGGCACTACAACTGGGGTGGTCTATTGCTCATATCCACCTTCCAGTGACCAATTGGTAAAAGTGATCTGCCCTGTCCCCACCATCCACCCATACAGTCAGGCCCTCCAGTTGCAGGTGCCTCCATTTGTTCCTCAGGAAGAAGTGGGTACTCAGTATGACCCTGATCATTATGCATCCTCTCCTACAGTAAAATGTCTTTAATTCTATTTATTCATCCCTGCACACTGTAGTACCAGAACCGTGAAAATGAAAGTTTTAAAAATACAACAAAGTCCGCTCATTAGCAAACAGCAGCTGCATCTATGGACACCATAGATGCCAGAGACACAATCTGAAGTGGTTAAACCCAGGGAAAAGACCTTTTTGAAGAATTTTTGAAAGGCACGGACGAAACGAAAAAAGTGCATAGATAGCACATCCTCTCAAGTGAAGAGGAATAAGGATGCCATATATTGTATTCTACTGCATCTTAACACCATGTTAGTGCAAGATAAAACTGGGTCTGTGAGATATAGTTCTGGCAAAATATAGTTTAACGATTCAATTCATTTTTATTTATATAGTGTCTGGAAATTTCTAAATTGTCTCTAGGCATATTAGAGAAAGCCAAGGCCAGATCACAAACAAGCAACAGTGGCAAGGAAAACCTCCCTTTTAACAGAAAGAAACGTTGAGCAGGACCAGGCTCATATGGGGGATCCTGGACCAGATCAATTGTTCTTTAGTGACAGGTTATGTATCCCACTCCTACAAGGTGGCAATGAGTAAGCCCTTGCTTAAAAAATCATCACTGGATCCTGACGTGTTAGCAACTTAAAGGCCAATATCCAACCTTCCTTTTATTTCTAAAATTCTTGAGAAGGTGGTGGTGACTCAGTTACTTGAGCACCTGCAGAGAAACAGTCTGTTTGAGATCTTTCAGTCAGGCTTCAGAGCTCACCACAGCACAGAAACAGCACTTCTTAAAGTTACTAATGATCTTCTTATTTCTTCAGGTCATGGGCTGGTCTCTATGCTGGTTCTGCTGGATCTCAGTGCTGCTTTTGATACAGTTGATCACAGCATCCTGTTACAGAGACTGGAACACGTGGTTGGGATTAAAGGGACAGCACTAGACTGGTTTAGATCATATTTATTAGATTGATACCAGTTTGCTCATGCCCATGGCATTCCCTCTTCATACAGTAGGGTTAGCCATGGAGTTCCACAAGGTTCTGTACTTGGAACAATCCTTTTTATCCTGTACATACTTCCCTTAGGGAACATTATTTGGCAGCATGGAATACATTTTCATTGTTATGCTGATGACACTCAGCTTTATCTATCTATGAAACCAGAGGAGACAGAGAAGTTAGTGAAGCTTCAGACCTGTCTTAAGGACATAAAGTCTTGGATGTCTTCAAATTACCTCCTCCTTAACTCAGGAAAAACCCTCCTCTTGACCTACAAGGTCCTTAGAGGCCTAGCTCCATCCTACCTGGAGGAGCTAGTAATACCTTACCAGCCCAATAGACTGCTCCGCTCTCAGAACGCTTGTCTACTTGTGGTTCCCAGAGTCTTTACGAGTAGATTGGGGGGCCGAGCATTTAGCTACCAGGCCCCCCTGCTATGGAACCAGCTCCCTGTCCAGGTACGGGAGGCTGACTCCATCTCTACTTTTTAAAATTAGGCTTAAATCCTACCTCTTTGAAAAAGTTTATTGTTACTAACCTTGTAGTTCCAGTTACTATCATAGGCAGACAAATTATCATACTTAGGGGGTCGTCTAATCACCAGGTTAAAGATACTAGTTATGCTGCTATAGGCTGAGGCTGCCAGGGTCCAGAAACATGATCACCTGACAGGCCCCTGTCACCACACTTCTCATGGTTCGGTTTCCTCTCCTCTCCTCCCCTCTCCTCTCCTCTCCTCTCCTCTCCTCTCCCTCTCCTCTCCTCTCCTCTCCTCACCTCACCACTCCTCTCCTCTCCTCTCCTCTCCTCTCCTCTCCTCTCCTCCGCTTCATCAGTAGACTAGTGATGCTATTTCCTGTGTAATTTTTCTGCCCCCCTCTTCTGTATTCATTTACAGGTATCACTGCCTTCAGAGCTGCATACCGACCTCTGACCCCGCTGACCCACTCAACCGGCTGCTTATTTAATAAAATGTATTTCTATGTGTATTTCTATGGTCTGTGCCTCTCCTCTCCTCTCCCCTCCTCTCTCTTCTTCTCTCCCCTCCTCTCCCCTCCCCTCTTCTCCTCTCACCTCCTCTCCTCTCCCCTCTTCTCCTCTCCTACCTATTCTATCCTCTGCCTATTCTATCCTCCCTCTCCTCCTCTCTCCCTACCCAGCCGGCCATCAGCAGGAGGGTCGCCCTACATGAGCCTGGTCCTGCTCAAGGTTTCTTCCTGTTAAAGGGGAGTTTTTCCTTGCCACTGTTGCTTGTCTGGGGTTAGGCCCTGGGATTCTATAAAGCATCAATTTAACAATTTTTGATTGTATTTTTGATTGTAAAAGAAGCTATATAAATAAAGATTGATTTGATTTGATTTTCAGCAAAGGAAAAACATAAAAGTCACTGCAACAGTAATGTGTCAAAGTATTCCTTGGTCCTACTGGTCCTCTGGAGTTTAATGTATTATACAATTTGGCTCCCAAGAGAACACTTTAGCCACAGGGGGCAACCCCCCCCGCTACATCATGCACACCACCACTGCCCATGGTACACTTCTTCCTTTCAGCCAGTCTTCAAAAGATAAAGGGCATGTCAGGGGTAGAGTGAAAAAAACACACTTTTTTTAAATTGTGCATCAATGGGCACACTTAAACACTTTGCCCCAACATATTTTGCTGTCAACCACGTTGCCAGGGTCCATTATAGTAAAAGCCAGTGAGTTTCATGGCTGGTAAACTCTTCCAGATTGATAAATGTATTAATTCAACATTACATTTACAGAGATAGTGCATTTGCCCTTCAGCCTCATTCCCATTTGTTCCAATAAAAGTACAGAGTGCTGTGGGGGAAAATGGTTTAAATCCAGCCACAACCCAGTTCGTGATGGGTTAGGGTTGTGGGTGAGCTGAGGCTCAGTGAGTTTCTTCTGCTCTTCTTGTCCCTTCATTGTGTTTCAATAAGAAAAAATATCAAGATTATTTGAATCATGTAGAAAAATAATATTTTTGACCAGATATTAATAATGTATAGTTTTGATTACCTTTTATATTTAGTTTACACTATACAGTGTAATTGTGCAGCACCATCTCCTGCCAACAGGGGGTGCTGCAGAATCCTCGGCACCCAGCTTCTGGCACATGAATCAGGTCCAATGCACTGCTCTCTGACCTTCTTTGTTTTCTCTCTCCTCTCTTTTCTATCAACAACTTTAGTGTTAACATGGCATTAATGATACGTCGGCTTGGATCCATACAGCCACTCACAAACGTGACTTAATTCCTCTGTAATTGCTACAACTCAGCATACCCCCTTGTTCTTGAAGAGCAGCACAAGCATACTACTTGTCCACTCTTTCACCCTCTAAATTATCGTGACCAATGGATCCCCCTCAATCCCCACCTAACCTCACTTACTACTCTTTCTCAAATCTTCAATACTCTTTTCTCTGTGACTGTATCAACTAAAGTGATAGCAGGTTAGTGAGTTAGTACTTTACAAGATAGTTTAGCATGATATGAACACACTACACATTGTTATTGTCCAGGCTGATAGAATTAATTATTATATGCTTAATTAATTACATAATTAAACAAAAAATAAAATAGAAATTAAATAAAATTCCAGCATAGCTAGCATCTTTCACAGTTATTCTCCTTGTATACATCTTAAATGCTGTCAGGTATGATTTCACCACATTTTTTCAATGAGTAAATGTCTTTTTAAAAAGACCATTAAAAAGCCCTTTAGCACAGTTGTATTCACACCAAGGTTAGTTCTTGACTGCAGATGGCAATAAGGTGATTCAGAATATGTATTGCATGAATGGTTTATGGGGTTCTCAGATAGACAGGGGTGTTCTAAGTCCGTGAAGCGGCAGACTGAAAAGACTGATCTCCTATAGAACTAGACAGTAAATAATGACATTGTGATCATTAAGTTGAGAATTGGGACCAATTTAACAACAATGTGATGACTGTGGCTCTGCTCACCAACATGCACTCGCTGATGTGTGTGGAAAGTGGCTCCATGGGTGGCCATGCACTTAAAGACTATTTGAAGCTTTTAACGGGTAAAACAAACTACCTGAATAAAATCCATGAGACATTTACAGACACTGCTGCAGACCAGATAGAACAGCATTCACTTTCTAAAAGACACACAGTGTGTTGTTCATCCTGGAAACATGTTCACATTTAATCAGCCCTTAAACCATTCAAACTCTGGTGACTATTAGCTGAGAGGGAATTTTTCAATATTCACAGGTACATATTAATAATGTTGTGGAATATTGGCCTGGGACTGGAAACCCCTCCATGAGTACTAGAATGTTGCTCTGCTGTGTTTCTACAGTAGTCTGAAAGGGGCTTGTGTTTTTTCTTAAATGTTCATTCATCAACTTTATTTATCATCTATGAAGTGTAAAACCTTAATTTCAAAGAGCAGTGCTCAACATGTATTTACATTTTACAACAACCATCTGGACTAGAAATCTCATGATTGTTTATTCTCACCACTAGATGTCATCAATACTTACACATTAGAACTTTCAAAAGATTATGACGCATGCATATTTTAACAGCAATACATTATTGAACGTTTTAATTGGAAAAGATTGTAAATATTTCCAAGAGACACTCAGAGGCGGTAGGATTATGTCATGTAGTGTTAGCGCTCATGTCAAGAGATGATATACAAGCAACCCAAAAATGCCTCTTTTTTTATTCAAAGCTGAGGCAAATGCAGGAACAAAATGCATGAAGATATGTTTCTCACTATGATACATTCAGTTAATATATTGTATAGAGTATATCATAGTCCAAAAAACACATTCCTGTATAATGTTTTAATGTTTATTTCTGAACAACCCAATGCTGATTGGTTTGTAGAATGTTAAGACATCAGAATCAATCACTGAACTTTGTTCAAGTTCTCCTTTTTTGGCCTTGAAAATATTCTTTCATGGTTTGACTCCTTTTTAAGGTCATTAAAACTGGCCAGACTGAGTCATGCAGTCTGTGAGAGGAGTTCCATCTGTCTTGGCATCACAAATGGAGTCAAGGCCAGAACAATGACTAAAACCTGTGCTGAAAGTAGCCTCATTCAGGCCAATGTGAAAACACAGCAAACTGAAATACACGTGAAGTGTCGTTTATTTTGTATTTTTGTCCTGTTTGTTTCAATTTTTCATATTATTACAGATAGCAATTAGTAGATAATGACCCCCACCCCAATCTGAGTCCTAATGGTTAATGATATAATGCAAACAAACTCAGTAAACCCTCAAACAGAAGGTTCCACCTGAGGTTTTAAAAACTAGATGTGTCCCTGCATGTTCAATGTATACAATGTCCTAACATCACTTCCACTGTTTCCAATTCTGTCTCCATACAAATTTTCTTAACCCATTCGATGAATATAGTCATTTATTTCACTTTAAGTGACTGGATATCCTAAACCTGCTGAATGTTGCAAAGTTTTTAAAATATTTTGAACTTATTCATTCTCTTTCAGCACATGTGACAGTCTCAGGAAAATTCCGGTGGACCTGTCGTGTGTATTAGTGGATCGGACAGACATTTTCACATGGCTCCAGTCGTTTCACCAAAGTACCTGTTTCAATAACCAAACCTAGCTCCATTTTATTCTATTTTTATTTTTAATATTTAAGCCATTTATTTTGTGCATCTGGTATAAAAAATCGTGACAAATTTACATTTCCTTTTTTTGTGCCCTTACTTCTGTTCACGGAACTCCCGGCGGAACTGTTGCAGGAACGATAAGCGATCGAGCCGGACACATTAAGCGACGTACCCCAAACGTCAGTCCCTTCCATTGACCTTAAGTTGAGCAGCACGTTGAGATCTAGTGATCATCATCATCATCATAGTGATCATCATCATCGACCGAAACCTGCTGATCAGACCTGTCGGCATCATTCGGGACAAGTTTGGTGTTCGTGGCATCGTTTAATACGTGTGTTGTCGCGGAGCGGGCAAAATGCGCCTCACGTTTCAGCTGCTGATCTCTCACGGTCGGGTGGCCCGAAAAATGGGTCTGGGCCCCGAATCCAGGATCAATATCTTACGGAACATTTTAACAGGACTTGTTCGACATGAGAGGATCGAAACCACCTGGGCCCGGGCCGATGAAGTCCGATTTTACGCCGAAAAGGTAACGTCCACCTCTGGGTGCTGGGAAGTGCCCAGTAATAGTACTGGTGCTTTATTATTTCCTCGTTTTAAGTAATCTAATCTAAATTTGTTGTAGAACATAAAGCGGTGGGAACATACAGGTGTGTGTGGGGGGGTGTTTTAATCAACAGTGTTGGAACACCTCTTGTTTACTTGGTCACTTAGTTCTGTTTTTGGATTTATTAGCCAGGAATCCAGCCTTTTTTTTTTTTCTTTTTTTTTTAAAGAAATCACAAAGTACTGCTACTGTTGGAAATACATCCTATTGTATTAAATTATTGAATTGAACAGTTAGTTCGAGGCTTCGTTATTGACTTAAAATTGAAGTCAAATTCAAACACTCTTATAGTTTAAGACTCGTTTCGTGGCATTGCTGGCTAAAACTGTTCACGAACTCATGAAGTGTGTTTTCTGGCTTGATTCTCCTCAGCTGATTGATTATGCTAAAAAGGGAGACACTGATGAGAAGTCAATGAAGATGGCCAGTTTTTGGCTGACGGTGAGTATCTGAGGCTGGTGGAAGTCTCCAGATATCAGTCCGCCCGTGTGACGCCACCGTTTTGATTTGAGTCTGTTCGCATCTCGTCAGGAAAAAGACCTGGTCCCAAAGCTCTTCAAGGTCCTCGCGCCAAGGTTCGAGACTCACACGAGCGGCTACACAAGGATGGCGCGTATCCCCAACAGAGAGAACCTGGACAGGGCGAAGATGGCGGTCCTCGAGTTCAAAGGCAACCCCTTCCCACCCCTTTATCCTGCCAAAAAACAGAATGAACTCTCTCTCATCAACCAGCTGCTCAAAGGCTACAGACAGGAGCAGGCGGAACGGATACCTTCCAAAGTTGAAAGAAAGCCATAAATGTGTGATGTCATTGATGCTCTGCCTGGAGGGATGACGTCATGACTGCTGATGATGCAGATGATGCAGATTCTGACTTATGAAGACTCAAATATCTTCAACCAAGTGAGATTTTATGAGAGTTTCATTTCCTACTGATAGAGGATATTAATGTCGGATTATGTATTGTATATAATAAATATTGGTTAAAAGCTCTTTTTTTGTTGTTTTATTATTGTTAAAGGACTTGCTCATTTAGACTAAATTAGGATTTTACAATACAATAACTCGACTAGTTTAATACGACAGTACCATCTGTATTCAGTTTGCATGAAACTTATTTTCTAGGGGAACTTAAGAGAACAGCTTCCTTGATGCAGCGTGTCGTTCTTCAGGTCTTCTACAATTCCTTTTTTTCTTTTGTATAATATTGGTTGGGAGCATAACCTTCAGAATGAAAAACTACCATATGCGTTTCTGACTTTCAGGCTGTGACTTATTGTCACGATGCCCAAATAATCCCTTGAAAAGCCTTCAGATGATCAAAAATGCTCAAGTTTTGACAGGAGTTGGCAAGAGGGATTGTGTTTATTCTACATCGCCCTCTCCATTGGCTGCCCATAAACATCCAGAAATAGACTTTGAAGTACTCATTTTGACCTACAAGGCTCTTGGAGGCCAAACACTGTCATATCTGGAGAAGCTGATAGCACCACAGCCTCCCAGTAGACCTCTGGTCTCAGAGAGCAGCTGTACCTCCTGTTTCCAGAATCATTTGAGAGAAAATATGGATAAAGTATATCCAGTCTTTAATTATCAGGCTCCCCTTACATCCAGATAAGACACCATGCCTCTTTACATTTAGAAGTTGCCTTATAAAAAGAAATTTGAATTAAACCACCCCATCAAGAAGCGCCTGAGATTTATCATTAATCTCACTCAGGGCTCATGTTTGACAGACTTTAGTTGTGATTATGTGGGTTTAAATTTGAGTAAATGTGTTGTTTTTTTCCATTTGATAAATGTTAAAAACCCAATTGCAGCATGGGCAAAATTAAAACGTAACCCCCCCCTTGCTTCAGTGAAGAAACATTTCATCTGGCGAAGAAAATGAAATGATTGCTGAATAATAAAAGAAAAGCTAGTCACTCCTCAGAAGCGTAGCAGTAATTAGGCTGTATGCTTATTTATTTAGTGCACAGCCATAGTTTTACGTGTGATGCTGTTCTTCAACAGTCGCGGAGAACTGAAATCCTGAATTAATTAGGCAAGCCCACATCATCTTTGGATTTTATTCCCCAAGGATGTTTTTGGTCTTGTAAGGAGGACACAATCTATATATGATTTCCAGAGAGAAGATACCTGGCCTCGTTTCTATCGAGGAAAAAGAATAAAACCATGACAGGCAAGACCTCTAATAAAACCATCTTTTATTAATTTGGCAAAAAAAAAAAAAAAGAAAAAAAAAAGAGAAGAAATGCATCTGTACAGCTTATTTAGATTTGTCATTTGACACCATTCAAATGCATTGGAACAGTGCGTCAGTGATGTGCTCTTTACCATGTTTGCTCTGAGTGGCCTAAAAGCTGTGCTCGTTTCTGTCATGCAAGTGTGTTTCAGCCCAGCTACTTGCATCTCTGCATACGCTCAAGTTGAGTTGATCCGGTCAACTCACCCCGCGTCCCCTCAGTCACGTCATGGCAACTGGAAGGACAGGCAACAGCAGACAAAATGGCAGACATGGCCGGTATAAACCAGGCATGTAATTAAAAAAAAAAAAAAAAATTCATTATAATTCAAGTATTATTATACACAGCTGACTGCACTCTTCAAGGAAAATTGTAATCCAATACAGCAAAAGACCTGCCGTTTAAAAAGAAAACCTGTGACTATAATCAAATACTGGTTTAATAAAGAAAAACAGGTGACTGAATTAATGTCCTTTTGCTGTTTTTACACTCTCCGGTTTGCAGGAAGCTGGTAGGAAACTCAACAACACTCTTACAGGACTGTCAGAGATAAACACGACACTTCCTCTAAAACATCCCCACTTGGAGACAACATTTTCAGACTGCATTTACACATGTCTGGAACACTGCTGCATGTGATATAAGAGCGATTCTCTAAGATGTAATCAGCACGGATAAACAGACTAGAACCGGGAACATTAAAGTGCTCCATGCAGGACGGACGTTCATGTACAGATGTGAGTGTCACAATACACCCGCAAAGCATAAGAATGACAGGCAGATGTAAAGCAGGAGGATTTGTTCGGCTTTATACACTTTGCTGACATCAAAGTGAGATAAAGGCAACAAATATTAGGCAGATGCGTCTCCAGGGTTGCATTTCTAAAACAGAAAAAAAAAAAAAAAACCAAAACAGCTCTTTGAATAGAATTCATGAAGGTTTCAATGGAAGGAACAGTCTGTGATGCAGACGCTTCAGAATCACCTCTGTTGTTGTGCTGTATTGCATCACTACATTCACCAGTGTCCACACACACACACACACACACACACACACGAAATTTGCCCACAGGCAATTCTTTGAACTCCAATTAAAATTGATATATTCATACTGAGTTTGAGTGTATCGATCGAAGTGAGAATCGGCACATTATTTCCGCTCAAAACGAAATGCTATTGTATGCATTTAAGAAATTATACATTTCAATACACACAATAAGCGATTATCGTATGGTCACGTGGAGTACATACATTAGTTTTTGGGACAGGAAATACGATACAAACATGCGTTTTTAACAAGTTCCTACAGTAAACATGACATTTACATTTAAACATCAGCATATCAATTTCCAACAGTGATGAAAGCATATAAGAATATAAATGAACCAGCAAGTTCCATTAAATATTTATGTTTTATCAAAACATGTTGAAACAAAAAAAAAAAAAAAAAAAAAAAAAAAAAAAAAGCTGTCTGTCATTGTAATGTCATGGCATGAGACTCTTTTGACGCTCCCAGCACCAACTGGAATTAAAACTACGGAGACAAAAGGGAAACCCTTTTTTGTTTTGTTTTTTTAAAATAAAACCTCTATAAACTTGTCGCTCGCCCCAGTTTCAGCTATTTACACACTTACAGGTGCACATTTATCATCTCATGTATTTTTGAATAAATGTATTTCCGGAATTCCGTTCATTTCCGCATCGTGCACAGCTGTCACCGGCTACATCCACTCTGTCATCTTCCTTCTCCTCTGCCTTGGACTGGTCAATATTAAATATTTATTGCTTCTTTATCTTTAACAAGTTCAGCACTCCTGTCCCCCTTTTTCCTGAACATTTCCCTTTTTTATTATTAACAGAAACACTTCCCCCACTTTGTAATTCCGTTCACCTCTCGTTGCCAACCTCCCCGCCGTCCTTCGCTCCCTCTCATGCCTTGGTCCCGAATCCCCCCCTCCTCCCCCTCCTCCTCCCTGCATGCTGAAATACTCGGTGAAGGATGGGAGGCGAGGCGGCAGCGGGGGCGAGCGTGCGGCCGGGCGCGGGGGGACGGGAGGAGGGGGCAACACAGATGTCAGGTCGGCAGCGGTGGTGATGATCTTCTGCTCGCTGTTCCTCGGCACCTCGGGTCCCTTGCGGGCCACCGTCTCCTCCACCGTCTTCACGGGGTCCTAGGACGAGAGATAGGGGTCAATTGCGTTTCTGGGGACGTGATGGTTTAGGTGTTCGTGTTTGAATCCCGGTGTCACGACATTATCGTAAACATCTCCTGATCGGGTGCACAAAACATCAATAACAACAAAAATATTTAAAAAAAAAAAAAAAGAAGTAACCCATGAAACAGTGGCTTCTGTTAAAATCAATCATTTGATGGAATTACTGATTTGATGGAGTCCCTTTAGAACCCCAGATTTCTTTATTAAAATCCTTAAAATCAGTTGGGTTTTTTTTGTTTTTTTTAATGGAAATCCACAATTACTGAATCAAGCATGCTGCATTTTCAAACCCAGGCCATCTGTTTTGTCTTTTTTTTTTTTTTTTTTTATTGTTCGCCAAAGGGAATTACCACAAAATGAAACCTTGTGGCGATTGCTGCAGAAATAGATTTAACACAGTTGTCAACACAACACCAGTAACAGTGTGACAGTTGTCAGCCTAACACAGGCAACATTTTCTACAACAATAGAATTTGATTTGTTGTTTTGAACCCACCACACTGGCAGTGCAAAGATAATTTTTTTAGCCCTCTTTCATGAGCAACAGATTTTAAAACCATAATTTACTCTAGTTGTGTTAAATCGTTGTGTTAACATTTTTTTTATGTGTTATAATATTTAATAACATTATATTCCTTTACATAACTGGTCGTTACCTTCTAATGGGTAAGCTGCGAATTAATTTGCATCTAAAAAGCAATAAAACGGGATGTAAAATACAGCCCCCGCCTACTAAACTGCCGCTTCATTGTGCTGGTGGAGTTTGCGCGTGATCCTCCTGGGCTTTATGTCCCTGATACGGAGGCCGGGTCCGAGCTGAGGCAACGGGCTACGATGGATTAGGACACTGGTGTCCGTTTTCAAAGGGCTCCCTTGCCTGGAGATGGCCAAGGAGGTCGGGTGCAACGTGAGATGGGTGGTTGCAAAAGTGGGAGACTGTGTGGGTGAGGAATGGGGGGGGGTGCTGAGCAGCAGAGGCTAGATCTAGTGATGTGGAATGTCACCTCTCAGGCAGGGAAGGAGTCTGAGCTGGTGCCGCGCTCGCCTTGATGCCCAGCTTGGGAGGCAACACGCAGATGGGAGCTGTATGGCACAAAGCCAAGGGGCGGTGTTACTCACCCCTCGGCTTTGTGCCAGTGCATTGGGGTTTATTCCGATCTCATAGTCGCCCGCTGACTTGCTGACCTCTGACCCCAACTGACCCGCTCAGCTCTATCTTTGATCGTCATCATGTATAATGTATGTGTCCGCTCTCTCCTCTTTCTGTTCTTCCACCCTTCTCCTCCTCCTTTACCCAGCCAGCCATCAGCAGGAATGAATTGTGAAGGAATATTTCAAAGGAGTTGACACACCTTCCGATGAGAGTGGGGAAGGGTGGGGTGGGGCGGGGTGGGGGGTTTACTTTACAGGGCTGAGGTTGGCGAGGTGCTTAAGAACAGCCCTGTGGCTGGGCATCAGGATGAAATCTGCTCCCAGTTCCTAAAAGCTCTGGACATCACAGGCTTGTCTTGGTCAACATGGATGTCAGCACCTCTAAATTGGTAGCTGAGATGGTGGTTTCTTTATGAAACTGAGCTATGAGAAGGTTCACACCGCTCAGCCTGCTTGGTAAGGTTTTAGGAGTCCTGGAGAGAAGGGTCAGGTGGAGAGTCAAACCTCAGATAAAGGGGGAGCAGCGGGGATTTTTAGTCCTGGCTGTTGAACATGGAACCCACTCTACACCCTCGGGGGGGGGTCTAAGTTCACCCAACCAGTCTACATGTGGTTTGTGGATTTGGAGAAGACGTTTGCCCGTGTTTCTGATTTCTGTGGTGGATGCTCTGGGGGGATCCTTGGGATACCCCTCTGAGAGCTAAAAGCAGGGTGGATGGAAAGATATAGCACGGACTTTGTACCGATGACCTATTTCTGTATCTTCACTTGTGCATTGTCAGATATAGATTTGGCTTTAAAGAAAAACACTTTTTATAAACTGCAACGTTTGCTGACCTCATTCTTCAGCGGAGACAACTTCTGCATCTAAATACTCACGGACTGGATGGAGAAGAGTTCAGTGAAGTTGGGTTGAGAGTCTCCGAGGAAGGAGCTGTTTCCATAGGCGTGATGGGGGAAACTCTCTGCCCCCTCGCCGCTTTTCGGACTAGACAGCAAGATTCCAATTTGGGATGTTCGGACGTGATACGGAAAGTTTTTATTGGCTGCTGAAGGCCGTGTGATAGCCTAGGACAATAGCGAGTAAAGACAGACTGTTAAACTAACAATAAAAGAATCTATTAATACATAGATGCTCAGTATGTACAGCAGTGTTACGGATGTTATATAAGGTACAAATGTATGCAGTGAGCAGGCATAAGCATGTGTTTGGCCCATTAGTACAGAGGGGCGTATATGCGAGCATAAGCAGACAGTGATGAGAGGAAGAGACAATCAGCATGAAGCAGCTTTGACTTGAGCATGGTGAATAATGCATGAATCAACGTTGCAATAATAATTCTCAAGCACTGCGAACTATGTTACAGCACAAGGGCCCGCTCATCATACGAACCAGAAAGACGATGTGAGCGTATAGGTGGATCCCGAGCTGAATGCCATTTACGATCTTCTCCCGGGCCCAGCGCGGAATCCCAAAGTTGGCGATCAAAGCCATAACAGGCACTGCGAAAAACCTAGGGAAGAGAAGCGCGGTAGATTTAGGATAAACGAGCGGATACTGTACTGCGCTGAGCAGATGAGAACAAAGATTGACGATGAGAGGGGAGAGGAATGGAGAGCAGAGGCGAAGCGGAACGATAAGGACTAGAGGAGATGTGTAGATAATGAGGTGGGAGATTGTGGCTATAAAGAGAGAGAAATACAGAGATAATATTCATTTTTTTGTAATTGTCTCCAATGAACTGAAATTCTGATGGACTGAGCCTGTGTAAATGAAAAACACTTCCTTCAAAGCTTGGAGCCATCAGGCACACAAACTGTAGGAGGGGAAAATTATTTGAATTAAATAGATCTCATCAGCTGAGTTAAAATAGAAATTCCCCTCACTCAAGTACAATTATCTGCATCATTAGTACACTACATAGTATGTCCACATAATACGTGAAAAAGAAAATATTTTGTCAGTCTAACGTAGCTTTATTTTCCTGCTTATTTTAGGGAATATTAATTATTCCATTTCTGAGATATGAACCACTGAAAGGTGCATTTCCCTCCAACATACGTTTTTCATCCGGCCCATACTCCTGTCATGTTAACCTCACCATAGCGTGTATGTGGTGAAGAAGGGAACGTAGAAGGGCTGCTTCTCTGGGTAGTGTTTCAGAGAGACCAGGACGGCGTAGCAGAACCACACGTAGGCCAAGAGCTGCAGACCCATCAGGCCATAACCCGCGGGGCTGTCGTAAGCATACAGCACCTCGCCTGGGTCAAAGAACTGTCAGAAAGAACCACGGTATTAGGACAAAACGGTGATATATTAAAGAAGCTCAACGTTTACTGCAAAAGCGGAAATAACTTGTAATCCCTGAGGTCTCTCTTGGTTCATAGTGAGGACGCGGCTGAGGATCCTCCACAAGACTTTGACATTCACACTTCACAACTAGGTCATCGGCACGCGCTGGAACCAGCCCGCGCGCGAACGCGGACCCTAGATAGTGTTTCACAGCGCGGCGAGCGGTCAGTGTTCGCCGCCATACAGGGTTACTCTTCCTACATAATGCATCGGTCGGACATCTTAGTGCGGGACGTTCTGCGACCCAGCCATGCAGCTGGGAGTATTCCCAGCAGCAGGAAGCACTCTTCAGATCTTTATATTAGCTGCAGTAGTAACCTAGTTTGATATATTTTTAGCAGGAACTCCCCTGAGTTTGAGCGCTTTAATAACAGCGACCATGTAAGAGGGCACACAGCAGATAAATCACACTGCTTTATATCTCCACATGTGTGAGAGATGGCTATAGGCTCCAGAGTTAAATATATCATCCTGCTGTCAGTATTCCCATTGGGTAGTTCACAGTATTCATATCAACCGTAATCAATGGGTCCTAAATGTGCAATAAATTCAGCAGTGTTTTCCATGAACTGCCACGAGTGTGCCAGCCCACCAGATCTTCTTAATGATCCTAAAATATTCTTTATCATCACAGAGACCGTTGTGACTTGCCCCCTCGTCTGAGGCGCACAGGTTTTGTTTTCCCTGCTCCGCGGCACCGGTTTCAAATGACCTAATAAGACTCCCACCTCCAGCATTCGCCAGATGGAGGCATTTCATTTTACAACGCGGGATCTCGCCGCAGACCAAAGAAATCCGTTTTGGAAACGGCGAAGCAGCTGCTGTGTGCAGCGCGATGCATGTGTCTGGAATGCAGCTGACTGCATTATTAATTCATGAGCTGGTACACTCATACATGATAGCGGGTGAAATCTGTTTCCATCCTCACACATCCAGGGGTGCGGTATAATTTATGGACGTGAGACATCTTGCCACGTGCTCTTAGCGATTCCTGGAAAACCCCCGAAGAAAACAGTCCGTGATTGAAGATTTATAATCGGAGGTGTTGAAGTTGAAAGCGCGCTCTGGCTGATTCTGCAGTTGACAGTTGCTGGTCAGGATTTACAGTCGGAGCTAAATAAATAAATAAATAAATAAATAAATAAATAAATAGCTCATGTTCAGTAGCCTGTTTCATCTGTGTGAGTTTTCCACACGGTTGTTCCAGTTCAACCGGATGCAGCAGAGTGATGCAACGATAGAAAAACGACCAGCCGCATTTGTCAGTTTTTGACCTTGTACGTTAAATAAAACATATTTAAATAAAGCGCAGATGTGTCGACTGGGTGGGAGGGGTCAGCGTCTGCCCTACCTCTGCCTCGTAGATGAAGAGGATGACATAGGTGATTGTATAGATGGTCATATAGATGCTCAGCTTAACTGACCCGCTGTGACTGATCCTGGCCCTGCACGCACACACACACACACACACACACACACATACAAACACACACACACGCACAGGTCAAAGCTCACACAGAAGTCGCTAGAAGATAGGAAATAATCCTCTACAGGCAAAAAGGCATTAGTTCTTTAAACTCAGTGAAAAGAAGGCTTAATCAATAAAAGCAAACAAACATAAAAACAGCTATTCCACACCAAAGAGTACAACAAAAGCTTGTGCTTGTATCTGAAAAGTCTCTACATAATCTGTTTTCAGACTGGCAGAAATCATAATTCATTTACTTGCACTACATAATTCAACAAGCATAGCACTGTTTAGGTTTCAGTAGCTTTTGAATGGAACACGCTGAATCAAACACGTCGGACACCAAAGAGAAGAGATCAAAGATAGGGGCAGTTAGTTATCCCCAAACCGTACACTTATCACTTCCTCCAGAAAAAACATGTTATTCATCTGATGATGATGATGATGATGATGATGATGATGATGATGATGATGCATTTTTGAGTTTATTCACTGGGGACTTAAGAAGATTGAATAAGTGAGAGAGATCACAGATTTTTTTTTTTTTCTGAAGCGAGAGCAGGATATAATCCAAGAGTTTGAAAAAGCCTGCTTAAATCATCCAAGCTCAGTATTTTTATTTATTTTTTTTTTTGCTTCAATACTTCAGTGTGGGCCTGAAGCAGGTCCGATCTTCCAAATATAAGCAGCGGTGATGAGTCACCAGACATCAAAATTCAAAACCTCTTGAAAGGGCTGTTTTAGCTGCCTCTCATAAAACTTTTCAGAAACCCAATTCTGGGAAAGGCGTTATAGAAAGGTAATCATATTTTTAAAACAGCTGGCTTGCTTGATAACTGGATTTTAGAATTGAAATATACAGCTGGAAACATCTCTGAGATCATCATTCAAGGGAGAAAGTCATTTATTCAGTCTGCTGACGAGGAGGAGGAGAGCACATATAAATTATCAATGCTCCGAGTTATCTTAAAAAACACCTGGTTCCAGGATATTACCACTAACATGTATCAGTGCACAGTGACGAGCAAAACAACAGGAAATTGAGGCCTTTAGATGATTTTCCACACCACAATGCTCACTGTACACGCAGAATTTCTGAGTGACAGGAAGCTGTCATATCATAAGATAGAGTGTTATGACTGACAGTGACAAACACACACTCAAAAAAGCTGCAAAAAAAGGCACAAGCCCCCCACCTGGTCACAGTAAATCCTTTACCCAACAATATGAGCATCAGGAGGAACACCAGAAAACTGACGGAGAACAATAATTTCCCTGGAGACAAACAGAAAATGAGACAGAAACAGAAGACAAAGGGTAATTGGACTGCGGTCTCAGAATCCCTCGTATCAAAGATAAAAATCAGGTCACCACATACTTTTACACACACACATGCGGAATCATGCGCAATGCTGCCCGTGCCCATCAAAAACAGAGATTATGCTGCTTCGGCAGCGCGCACATCCATCACCATCATCGCCCAATCATTTGTTCTGCTTGGGTGCAAAGGCAGCATCAGTCAGTGGTTGCTGCGGAACTCACCGAGTATTTTCAGGCTGCTGTTGCCGACCCCGTCTCTAGCATACAGGCCCCAGTAGACGCAGTGGAACAGCAGGCTGAGCACTGCCAGTAGGGAGAGGCGCGGGGAGACGGCACAAACGTGGAGGAACGGGGTCGTTGAACGGGTTTATGTTTACGCGTTGGGATTCGGGAAAACAAGGAAATGTCAGATACGTAAACATCAGAGACCGAGATAATGAGGCGGGGGAGAGAAAAGGGAGGGGACAGATGAGATACCACAAAAGAGATGGAAAGTAGAAGAAAGAGTGTGCGAGAGAGAGGGAGAGGGAGAGAACGAGAGGGGGAGAGAGACTTCACTCACAGCATGGTGGTTTGTTCCTATTCAGAAGCTAATAGAGAAGATTATATCGTCGAATTGGGATTAAGATATGAGATGCTGCGTCTTTGTGAGACGTTCAGAGCGGCAGTGTGGTTGATACGGTGCATCAGATGGGAGCAGCGCTTCTTACCTTCCACACCCGCTGCCGTCATAAACATTTTGTAGGTGGTGTGAAGAAGCTGTCGTCCCTTTAGATTATCTGCAGACGGAAGGAGACAGAGGAGATGGATGGGGAGTGTTTGCATGTGCCGGCAGAGAGGAAGAGGATGGAGTGGCAACAGATGGAGGAGAGGGAAAGAAGGAGAGCGGAATGATGGGATAGGGAGCGATAGGAAGAAATCACAAGGGGTCAGATCAAGGAAAAGGACAAGCGGCTTTTATGATGCACATGTCCTGTAACTGGTGTGTTTTGTGGAAGCTTTTACGTCCTCTCCGTGCTTAAACTGGGAGGAAATCCATTTAATGCATATTAAACAAGGTCGGTCAGAAAATGGTTGATAGATCTATCACATTAGTCATAATATGCTTCTAGAAATGCTTTCTCCCTGCAGTGACCATACAGATTTTACTTCTCTTGTTTGATTTTATTTTAACCTTCAAATGAATACATATACTGAGACCAAAACATAAATGGTAGATGGTTGGAAATGTTTGGAGTGCTCACAACATTCATATATGCATATTCTATAAAGGTAATACTCAAAAACATCTCTGTTCTTACACAATAAATGTCAACTGTACAGCACTTTTCAATTTAAATGTTGACTTAAAGCTTTTGTTTTACAATCATGATGTAAAATTGAGGTAATTTGTCTGCAAAGAAGAAGAACCGCAATAGTCCGATAGCTCATAAATCACATTAATGTTCTAACTTGGGCAATATTAAAGGGGTAAAAGCCTGAGTGTGTGTGTTCCCAGCTGCCTCAGGTTACCTGAGCTGTGACCTTCATGCGAGCAGCTCGCTTCACTAACTTTAATGCTCACGCTTCCTTCTCCAGTCAACCATTACCCCTAACATGAAACCCAAGAACTGCTCTCGCTCTTCACCAAGGCTTGGTTCTAGGTTGCTCTGCATTTCTCCGCCATTAGTTATCAGAGGGAACATAAAGTCTTACTCACCTCCCCATCAAGACAACATGTCAGTTTTATAACAGATTTAATGAAAAGGGCACTCACAGCCTTTTAAAGTCAGAATAAATGATCTTCAAGAAGGGAGAGGGAGAGAAGAGCTAAAATTAGGTGTAACAGACCATACTTACAGGCAAAGTAGCAAGAGAGGAGGAACACCATGAAGAAGATGACCAAAAATGTGATGTCCGTCTCCAAGATCCCTGCAGAGTAGTAACACATGGACATTCCGAGATGAAGGAGGGAAAGCGATGACAAAAAGAATCCATTGAGGCAGGAACAAATTGAGGATATTGATTTAGTTAAGAACCAGATTGAGGGAGAAAGACAGAGAGAATGAGAACGTCACTGAACATGTAATAATTCATTTAGAAGCCACGAGGAGCCACATCAGCTGATTTATCATCATTAATTCGTTCGCCCATTTCTTCATTATCGTAATTTGTTCAGTTCAGTGTCCTTTATTTGCTGTGCTAACTGCTGTTGGCTCGTCCCATCGGCCATTTGTTCCGCGACCCCACTTTCTGATCGCTCATACCGAACTCGTCTGCAGAGAAATGTTGCGTCCAGAAAGACTGGCCGTTGGTGAGCTTCATCTCGTACTCCAGCTGGAGGCCATCGCCCTGCGAATGTGGAGGAAAGAGATCAATTCTTCCAGCAGCAACAGGCCTTTTTAAAGACTGAGAGTGCAGCGAGATTACTTATGATGTAAATGAGTTGAACAGTGTCAGGGTATTAATTATACAAATCAGGATGGAAACGTCTCTTTCTTTCTTTTCTGTTGCAGAGTAATTTTAATTCGTCCACACAGGAGCGTTGTCTAGCAGGAACGGCCTTTGTAAGGTCAGGCCACATCATTGCAATGTAACTGAAGCCCAGACTTTGACTAATTTACACACAAAACCTGTGTGGATGTGAATTCTGAAGTGGACTCGCTGGTGGGTTTCAGATCATTGTTGCATTCGTTAGTTACAGATCAGTTACAGCCAGCCCTCCAGGTCATGGAGCAGCGCAGCAGCTGCGATAACTGGATGCTAAATAAAATATTTATTTCTGGGGTTATTTCATGATCTTTGTCCTCAGTGCCCTCACCACTGTTCCAGGTTTTCTCTGTTTGCGAGGGTGAACAACTTTTCACGAGGGTTTGGTTCAGTCCCAAAACTTTGAAAATTGATTTAACCCTTTGCAGACTCATAAATGTAAAATGGCTTTGTTTCTTATCTGTTCTTGAATTTGTTAGGCTCTTTTTAGTCAGACAGTTTTTATTCCAGTGATTCAGCTGGTAAATCAGTAATCTGGTCTGGAGTAGCCTGAGCAATTGGACCAGCTTTTTAAAAAATATATCGATAACCACAGTTAATTAACAGTGGAATAAAAAAAGGGGGGGGGGTACTTTCCCCCAATAGCACCAAGTAGAGTTGATAGCCTTTTTCCCTTAAGAGATAAAAATAATCCTTTATTCAATTTAATTCAGTTTTATTTCTATAGCATCTGATACAATCAAAGTTGTCTCTAGGTGCTCTACACAAACCAATGGCTGGACCCCAACATTAAACAGGCTAAGGAAAAATTCATTTTTAACAGGAAGAAACCTTGATTAGGGTCAGGCTCGTGTAGAGGGACACTCCTGCTGATGGCATTGTTAAGCTGTATTGTGTGTTTGAGTTATTGTTGTGCTGTAGCAAAATATGCATGTTATTTGAAACAATGCAGTGTGGAAAATATGTGGAAAATACGCTAAAAATAAGACATCAAGAAGAAGGCAAATGCTTTTTCCACGCATTGTATGAATTCAACATAAAGCGAATAAACATGTAGCCTCTGTGCGTTAGAACACGCTGTGAACGGTGTTTATTTTTGCAAATCACAAAAGTGGAAAGTGTCGAGAAACAGACACGGGGGGTGAAGACGGGGGGTGAAGACGGGGAGGGGCGGCGCAGAAATAGGTTGACAATCAGAGCACCAAAAGCTCATTTCACACACACAAGTTCAAAGCCTGTGGGGTTTGCCGGGGAAAAAAGGGAGGGAGGGAAAGGGGACTTTGATTTTATTTGGCTTAGACTCCATCTCAGTCCCTCCATCAAACAGGATGAGAAGCATGGAGCGTGCACCGCTGCAAAATCAATACAGACGCAAAGAGCCAGGAGACAGATAAAAAGACAGATAGATGGGGGGGAGAGAGAGGGAGAGAGAGAGATGGGGAGAGAGAAAGGGAGAGCGAGAAAGGGAGAGAGATTTTTTTAAACAAAAGTTTAAAAACACAGACAATGATGAAGACACTGTTGGATTGAAGAAAGAACTATCAAAAACAGAGGGATTATGATTATGCATTGAATGGATGTAAGAGAAAGAGGGAAAAGGATGTGTGTGTGTGTGTGAGAGAGAGAGAGAGAGAGAGAGAGGACAGATGAGAGTGCAGGTACTTCAGACAGCACAGATTCTCTCTGTGGGACTGACACCATGAATCTGGGCCCTTTACTTGTAAGCTTCAGATGTAATAGACATCTGCTTTTGATGTACTGTATTGATATGTCACACACACACACACACACACACGCTCAGCTCTCCCAGTTCGCTGATAACTGGATTCAAAGAGGACTGGTGAATGTCTTCAGGATTCCGAGCTCAGTACGACTCAGAAATCAGTACGACTGTTTGGCTACACCTGATGGATTCAAGCATCCTAATGTGATCAGAAAACAGTCACAGGCATTTCGTTAATGCTCCATGAGAAAGGTTTAAAGGCTTTTCATAAAGACCAGGAGCGGGCAAAACAATATCACAAAACTTTTCTCTACTCTCTACTTTTAATGCAACATATTTTAACTTAATGAAAATACATATCTTACATTTCCCAGCCCTCAAAAAATACGTTTATTTTACGTTTTTGGTTGGAGGGTCTGAGGACAGGGGGTGTAACAACTTTGCAGAATATGAACCCCTGTGAGGAAAACAATGTTTGTGGTTTTGGGCTGCAATTAAATTAGGTTTGATAAAACAGTAATGTCTTACCAAGACCAGCTGCCACCTGAACTATCTGACAGCAGACAGTGATCCCGGCCAGTAACATTTATTGAGCATTTGTCGAGCTGAGTCTAGTTATTACCAGAAATTACCAGAAATTCAGCACAGAAAAAGCCGTCACGCACTATTTATTTTTAATGACTTTTATAGTTTCATTCCTGTTACATTGTGTTTTTATGAGCTTGGAGATTTTTGTGTTATAATGCACCACACATAGAGCTTGTTTTGCGACTGAATTATAAAATTTAATATTATAAATGAAATGACATCTGTAGAGGGGAAACAGTAACCGTACTTAATTCCACTGAAATCTGGTGACTGGGAATTTAGCAATCTGGAATAATTTATCTTGAGTTACAGAGAGTCTTCTCAGTAACATATCATTTGTCAAAATGGCATTTAATTCACTGAATGCTCTAAAAATAGAACATAAAATATCTACTAGTGAATTATCAACGTTATGCATTTCCTGCAATGTCTGACTGAAGCCCTTAAGAACGAGATGGGAAGGTGGAGAATAAACATGGGCAAAAATAAATATGTGATGACACATGGACGAGATGGGGGAGCAGGTGCAAATGAAACAGAATGAATAGCAGACGAAGGATAGAAAACAGCGTGAAAATGCAGAGCGGAGGCATAAACACAATTAACACAACGGACACGGAGAAGCGGGACCCATGGAGACGAAACAGCACGCAGAGATTGCGAGAGCAGGACGCCGCCGAAGATAGCAAGAGACTGAGGCTGGAATGATGGATAGGTGAGAAGCGGTGTGAAGCGAGAGGTGGAATGTGGCCGCGGGGCACGCCGCGCGCAATGTCCCCGGGAGTGGAGACAAGCTTTTATGCTTTAGTCCAACAGCATTAAGCGGTGTGTCTGTGTGGCACTGATGTGACACTCCAGTCCACAGGAAGCATCCATTCTAATCATACTCCCCCTCAGTCAGCGCTCTCAGGCATCAGTACAAAACACACCCAGCAAAACAAGCTTTCACACATGGAAACACACTGGTACATCCCAGAATATGACACTGACAGGCAGGCAGACACGCACTGATATTCAGCGGGGAGCTTTCCTCTCTCTAAAACACACACACACACACACACACACACACACACACACACACACACACACACACACACACACACATATTCCAGGGACTCATCCTTGACTGAGGCCCACAGCAGTGGAGGGTGTGTATCATCATTAGACAGCGCTATAATAATATACACATTATACAAGCTGGTGAATTCTTCACACAGTCCAGACTTCAACAAATGGCGCACCGCGGCAACCGCTTTTTGTTCTTTTTCTCCAGGGTCAGAATTATAAAGAAGACAGCCAGACAATGAGTCGCTCATACAAAACACTGGGAAGTGTCTGAACTAATCAATAAGCTAAAGTGGAGACCACAGAGGGAACATTTAGAACAGTTTAAGAGAGAAGCATATTAAGAGTATTTGTTGTCTCCGTGTGGCGCGAGAGGGAGGAATGTGTGTGCTCATCGCAAATTGGGACATTAGTTCTGAAATAAATGGCTTACCTGGATATGCACAAATAAAATACAACTATGCATTGTTGTTGTTGTTTTCTTTTATATTGCTTTTGGAATTTAAAAATGGAGCAGCACGAACTAGAATAGCGGGGCAGAAAAGAGCGAGGATGAATTTAAAAATTTAAAAAGGGAACATGAACAAGAGGTGATGCTAAAACATGCACGGCTTTACAGAGCCTCCCTCAGGGTGTGTTGGTTGTATTTTTTCCTTCCCATACTAATACACAGGGGTTGCTGCTCTTACGCAAACTATTTTTTTCTAAGTCTCTCTGTATTTTTGTTTTCAGAACTCTTCATGGGGGCCGATCTGGACTGATGCATCTCCATGTATGTGTGTGTGTGTGTGTGTGGGGGGCATTTATGCCGGGGTCAGGCCGGGGTCAGCGGTCAGTGCTTACCCCACACTTGCTGAGAGCGATGTACCACCATCTCTCCCTCACCGAGCGGAAGCTACGGCCACCCACGCAGCTCAGAACCTCCTCATCTCCCTCCCCCTCCACCTGAGAGACAGAGATATGAGAGACAAAATGCATGGGGACGAGCGAGTGTGTGCGTGCGTGTGTGTGTGTGTGTGTGTGTATATGTGGGGGGGGTTCCCGCACAGAGGATGCTGTTATCTGAGAGAGCAGGACGGTTTACTTCAGAGACACATTGAATTATCACAGTCGAGTGGGAGACTAATGCGCAGAGATACAAATATATTTCACACTCCAATGTAGCCTGAAAAGTGGCGACGAGATCCAATAACAGTCAGCATATAGCAGAGTCGCACTGCAACCGCACTTCTTAAAGTGATAAAAAAAAAAAAAAAAGAATAACATCCAGTTGCTTATTGAAAAAAAAGGAGTGCACAAAGACAATCGTAAAACCAGCAGATGTGGAGCCTCTGGTCCCTCTGTGCTTGACTGGGATCATCAGCAACGGAAGTGTGAGAGTCTGTAAAATATTACGAAAACACTTTGCGGGCCATTTAGCTCTGAACAGTTTTCCCTTCACGTTTCCTGTCTGCAGAATGCACAGAGGAAATAAACAGGAAACACTAGGGTGATTTTAACAGCATGCTGATAAAACCAGGGGAAAGTAACGCTCACGTTGCAAATCACATCGCACAAGTGAAATGTACGTGCAGACTAGAACCGATGCGTTTGGTTCTGCAAGGCACACGTCTTATGTACAAAATTCTCACCACGCAGCCCGACCATGTGTAGCGCGTCGTGAGGTTGATGACCTGGTTGTTCTCTGGCCTCAGCACGGCCTCCTTCTGATAGCAGTTCTGACAAAAGACGACAAAGTTAAACGTGCGTTGTCTCGAGAAAAGAAAAAAAAGGGCTTTTTCGCAAAATGGAAACCACGGGAGTCGCAATTAGAGCCGATGCGTTCTTGTCCCCACGGCAATGAACTTCCTCCTACGCGAGTCAGGCGATGGCTACGCGGCGAAATCTCTGCGACAGCCGACAGATTTAAATACCGTTCGGAACTAAATCAACACATTTCAGCAGATTAAAGCTGCTCGTCAATCTGTGCTGCGCATTAGTGCCGAATTTTCTTAACGTGTCAGAACACTGAGACATGTAGTAACATAAAACTCTGAGCTGGAAGTGGTTGAGCTGTTGCCAATATTGGCCCGGAGCAAACGGCCACTTCATGCATTATTCACTGATTGCGAAAACAATTTAATGCTGATTTTATACACTGCACCATCTTCGATCACCTGCTGTAGAGATGAATATAAAGCAGAGAACAAACTTATGTGTGACGTGAAGCCACTATTTGCCTCCCGAAAGTAAAAAAAAAAAAAAAAAAGGACGAGCGCATTCATGCGGGGCCACCCCGTGAAAGAGCTGCTTCCTCTGCATTCTAAGCATTTTGACTTTGGTTTTGGTAAACGGTCAAATTGATTATGAAATGAAAAACTATAGAGATGAACCGCTGAGTCCGGGTTTAAAATGCTCGACTGAGGCTTTCAACTGAAGGTCAGCCATCAGCCTAAATCATGGCTGAAAAAGAAAACAAAGCATCGAACAACATTCCAAACCTCGAGGAAAGGATCTGACAGATGAAATGAAGCAACAAATAGAACAATAATAATAGATTTTTCTAATGGAGTAAATACAGACATCAAGCGCATCGACACAAAATGTTTCTTGAACTTACTGCTGGCATATGCGGAATGTTCCATCCCTCAACCGCCTATATCATCAACATTACATCACTGCTGGAGTCAAAACCCAACTGGTTTGACTGGCGCAATCATTTAAAGGTGTTACTTTAAACCCGAGTCAGAATCCATCAGCAAGGGAACTGGAGCTTCATCGCTCTCGAAAACGCGCTGGCGGAGGGCCGAGAGGGCCGATCTGCTCACCTTTTCGGGCCTCTTGTACACAGCTGGCCACTGAGAACTGTCATCGAAGTAGAGCAGTATGTTCTGACAGCAGCGGGACTGCACAGAGAGGAGGCTCTGTCATTTATACAACCCAAGCGGGTCACAACCCCCCCCACACACACACACACAGACACACACACACACCATCCCCACCACACGCACACTCACTCACACACCTATGAATTTAAACCTTTTTTTTTTTTTTTTTTTTGCGACATAACAGAAGACTCCAGCCTTCAGCTGTACTCTTTAGGCGCTGCGTCTGCAGTCAGAGCTGCTGGTTCCTGTCCACGTCGTCTGTCAAAAGAGCTCATCTGGTTCCTTAAAGTTTCTCACGGACTGTTTTGAAAGCTCCGGTAATTTATGCATTTCTTCCAAAGAAGTGCATTAGTATTCAACTAATCTTGCCGTTCAACTGTCAGATATTCACATAGGGTAGAAGGTATATAAAATATACTGGCGATAAAACATATTTAAGGTAGAGAGAGTTGAACACCGTTGAGGAGAAGGTGAAAAACTGTCCTACCTTTGGATAGCGAAACCGGAAATCCAGACGCCCAAATTCAGTCAGAAAGCAGAAGCGTGTGAGGAAAACCCAGTCCTGAAAAAAAAAAAAAAAGTGTAGAAGAGTTAGGATGAGGAGACAGTGAACTAAAGTGGTAGGAGTGCTATTAAAATCCATGTTTGGATAAAAACCTGGATCAGGATTCCTAATCAAAATAGGAGTGCGTAGTTTAGCTGAGCCTCTGATGGATCAGGTCAATGGGTAGTTAAACATATTCATGCAGTAAATCCTTTGTCAAGGTATTTCACTGGGTGAATGACCCACACAACAAAAGGCCAACAACCATTCTCAAATCAAATCAAATCAAATCAATCTTTATTTATATAGCGTCTTTTACAATCAAAAATTGTTTCAAGGCGCTTTACAGAATCCCAGGGCCTAACCCCAGACAAGTGGCAAGGAAAAACTCCCCTTTAACAGGAAGAAACCTTGAGCAGGACCAGGCTCATGTAGGGGGACCCTCCTGCTGATGGACAGATGGGTAGAGAGAGAGGAGGAGACAGGTAGAGGATAGAATAGGTAGAGGATAGAAAAGGCATCAAAAGGAAAGGTTGTAGGGAAACAAAGCAAGACAATCCTTAATGCAGAAGATGAATGAAGGCTGGTAATAAAAAAAAGCAGGAATTAAGAGTTAAGAGAACAGAAGGGACAAAAAGTTTTTCAAAAGAGGCAGCGTTGGGATAGAAGAGACGGAGCTCCTAGAGGGCAGACTTTAGGGAGGCAAAACAAAGGGGGCACACAAAGAGGCTGCTGCTGAGCAGATTAATGAAGGAAAGAGGTGAAGAAGAACCAACTTCAGTCAGTCTTAACACCACCCTGTCCCAAGTTTGGCCTTGTCAGAACAGACAATAGTGCTGATGGCTGCTTTCTTACATAAGATACTGCAGCAACCAGTCAGAGAGAGAGAGAGAGAGAGAGAGAGAAAGAGAGAGTGAGAGAGAGGGAGGGGTAGAGGGAGAGGGTGAGAGAGGGAGAGAGGGAGGGGTAGAGGGTGTGTGACCAAAGAATACTTTAAAATGATTACATGTGCACAGCAAACAACGCAAATGCAGCCCCAGTAGAACCTGGACTGTCCAAGAGCACCGCTCTTATGTCCTGGACAACGGACCGAAACCCGCTGTTATCATCGGATACACGAGATCCTGCACCTGATCTCCAGATCCTAGATATGAGGATGGTATGTCACCTTCTAGACAAGAACCAATAATAAAGACTGACAAACAACAAAGTCGAGCTTAAGATGTTGTGCTGCTCTGTAACTCAATGATTGGCAGCTTTCCTTTCGTAATAAATTAGCTTCAACTTGCATTTCTCCCCGTTATATTGGTCGCAATCTTGCTGTGGAAGCAGCCGCATGACACAGGGGCGCGCTGCTTCCTTCAATAATCACAAACCTGACAATATTGATCTAATTCACGGGACTCAAATGGGCTGTCACGTACCGTTGCATTTCCCGTACCGCTGGGCCTTGCAGCAGGAGATGCGCTTGTGTCTGCACCCCCTATGCTGGCTTGCTTCTTTGTCAGTGGAGTAAAATATTTTTAATGAAAAAAAAACAATGAGTGTTTCATTTTTTTTTTTTTAATGGGGTTTTCACCTTTTTACAAAATTATCCACAAAAAGCTTTTAAAGGTGACTTTTCATACATTCTTTCTTTTCCCTTTTTTTTTAAGGATTCTTTCATTTTTTTTTCTCTTTGTATTACAACAGTGTACAAATTTGAGCTGTGTTAAAAATCAAAATTGTGTTAGAGTCAAGCAAGATGAAGAATAAATGTTCTCCAAAAGGTATTAAGTTAAAGATGAAACATTCTGTTTAATATTTTAAATAGGTGGACACACACACACACACAGACACACACACGCACACACTAATATATGACCAGCTGGAAAGGCCAGCTGATGTAAATTTCAAAGCTTTATAAATACCCAGACTCCTCTAATCTTGTCCCAACAATCTGCAGTCCTGGTCTCCAGTTGCCTAGCACTCTGAAAATGACTGACAGTCACAGAGCAGGAGAAGACTATGAAAAGATGGAATGATATGAAAAATGAAGTGTTTTCAGGTACCCGTTCTCAGTTCTGTCCTCAAAACTCAGCATTAGAAGGTTCCACAGCAAGCCTGATGCATATTGCGGACCAGTGAGGTTAAAGCCAAATTCTGGGGCTGTAGCGAGCAAAAGGGAACAAAAGGCACCGAGAAGAAAACCTGTCCAACTCCTAAGAATTGGGGTGGATCCATCATGTTTTGGAGTCGCGTTGCAGCCAGTTGGACGGAAAACATTTCATGGGTGGAGGGAAGATTTGATTCAATTAATTCCTACAACTTCTGGGAGCAAACAGAACACCAGCTGTACAAAAAAACCCCCAAAAACTTAAGTTAAAAAGAGGGTGACTTCTACAAATGGATAATGAGCCTAATCACACCTAAAAAATCAACGATGGGCTGCCTCAAGGGACCCAAGCTGAAGGTTTTTCCATGGCCTTCATGTTCTCCTGGCCTAAACATCATTAAAAATCTATGGACGGACCTCAAAAGAGCAGTGTCTCCTTTAAGGGCTGAGCAGAATCTCAGAGAACTGGAAGACTTTACTCAGGAAGAATGGGCAAAAAGCCCTCAAACAAGAACTGAAAGGCTCTTGGCGGCTACAAAAAGCATTTACAAGCTGTGATACTTGCCAAACAGGGCGCTACTAGGTTCTAACTATGCAGGGTGCCCAAAAGTTTTGCTGGAGGCCCTTTTCTGTTTCTGTTAGTGTGAAAATATAAAAGTTGGGGCAGAAAAAAAAATGCATTTTGTTTAAAATATAAAAAGAATATGCAACCTGTAAGTCCATGCCTTTTGGAGATCTTTTATCTTCCATTTGTTTAACTGTTTACAACACGAGACAGTTTGACCAGGGGGCGGCCAAGCATTTGCATGCCTCGACACAGCAAACACTGATGGATTTTCTTTTTTTTTTCCCCTCTGTACTTCATTATGCTGAAAAGAATCTGAGCAAGCGTCTTATTCAACTCCAACTTGACATGAGGGCATGATCAATAAAACACTTGGTCAAACAACAGAAAACTCATTTGCTCTGATAATGAATTGATCTCTTGAGTGACTTTTTGTGTTTCCCATTACCGATGTTGGTCTAGACCCTGCCCCTCAAATGTGATTATCTACTCCTTGGTTTGTTTTTTGTTTTTTTTTTAATAAACTGGACATGTTGAGACATGTACATTGCCCTGTGTAGTGACAGAATTACCGCCCCATTTTCTGACAGGTGTGCCAGTGGGACCAGCTGAATTTTCATTCTGACTGAAATCTATATTTTAAAATTTATTTTCTCATGTGTTGCTTCCCCCAACACAATTTTGTGATTATTTGAAGCTTCAAAACCAGATCCCTATGGATATAAATATTTGACATATGTCAGCGCATGCTTTCTTATGGCGGCTGGAGTGCTATTAGGTTATCTCGCTGAAAACAACAGCCATTCATTTATAATTTTAGCGAGCGTGAGGCTGAACGGCAATATCATTCCCCCACCGAGCTTCTACTCAGCTCAGAATTGGAGAATACATTAATTAAAAAAAAAAAACCCAAAATGAGAGTCCCCTGTATCAGAATGTGATTATTATGTCGATTTAAGTCCAAGTTTGTCTTCAAATAATGCTTATTTTCCCCACCAGTTGCACTTTCCAACACTGAAAAAAGCAGATCTGATCCATGACACTCACAGGTTCCATCCACACAAAAATGCTGTCGCACAACCTTCCCAGCAAACGTCTCATCTTCCTTATTAAACCAGGCCTTCAGGATGGTTCTTAAGAACTCTTGATCTCAACAGCAAAACTCCCCATGTGTCATTATGCTGTAATTACCTCTGCCGTGTGTTAAACAAGCACAATCATTTTCTGTGCTGAGAAGTAAAGAGCAGCCGGAGCGGTGTACCGAGGCGAGCTCCACTGCCACCATATATCACCGCAAACAAATCTGCGGCCATATTTCACACGCTGCCAGATGGATTCGTTCCCCGGTCGCAGCGTCTGGGCTGTAATTCATGGCAAACTCAAAAAGTCAGTGAAGCCCAAAAATCGCTGCTGCCTGCGTGAGGCGTCCCATGCTGTATCCATGGTGACCAGGGCAGCCTAGGGACATGCTGAGGGATGGGGAGGGTGGACCGGTTGGAAGGATGGGGATATGGTTTGACTAATCCTAGATTGGGACCTGCGAAAGAGCCCCTTTTGTGGGAAACATGGACTGATCTACCCATCACCATCTGTCACATTTACAGCTTTAGTGTCATAGTTACCTCAGTCTGCAGCTGCCATAGAAACACCAAAAAGGCCAAGGCCTTCAATATAATACCGCTGGCCCAGTTATCCTTCAAAAACGATCACTTCAGAAAAGTAACAGCATCACAGTTCTGACAAATAACTGTGATGTTGAAAATATTGTCACATAATATCGGAAACTCATGAGTCGTTTAAGAGAAAAATGACTATAACAAAAACATCGACGCGAATGCAGATGTGGCATTTAGTGACTAAAAGCTCCAACTATGTGTAGTTTAAATATGTGGAATGTGCTGTAAAAATCAGAAAAAGGAACAAAAGAGACCAGACCTTTCCCGAGGTCACGCACCGATGCAGGGCTGCTCGCAGTCGATGTTCGGTTGATCCCGACGGAGTTTGATAGAGTTAAGGTCATTGTTCTGTGCAGCCAGGATATATTCCCCGATAGTCTCACAGACTTTGTTGCTTTGTGTGCGACGGCACGGTCACCTTCACAAACAAAGAGGCTCTCCCTCCTTGAAACAGCCGTGAGACCGACGAAGGCAGCGGAAATACACCGGCGCTAAAACAGTTCAATCGTTTACCAGTTTAATGGTCTCAAGTGCATTCCAACATGGGCAGTCCGTGGCTGCTAAATCCAGCTACTCCAGTTCACATCCATGTCCACTATATTACAATTTTAGTCACAAACCTTCACGTGACAAAGAAAATGAAACATGTCGACTGGGTCTGCAAATCACTAAAGACACCTACAAGCTACTGCCCCGATGTCAGTAACTTCACTAAGTAGCTGATATTGATCTAATGCAGCTGTGGGTGTGTGTGTGTGTGTGTGTGTGTGTGTCTGTTTCTCTGTGTGTGTGTGTGTGTGCCTGCCTATGTGTGTGGGTGTGTGTGCATGTGTGTGCAGGGAGCCCTAGAGGACAGCAACAGTGGATGGGATGTCTACCTTAATCCCCTTTTAGTCTCATCTCCCTCATGGTCACCACATAGTGATGCAGAGTCATTCAACCACCTCTGCCAGCGTGCGCGCACACGTTTGCACGTGCCTGCATGTATACGCTCATTAATCAAGAGCAACGCCTTGATGCCAGATCAGCCCCCACTCAGGATTCTTTCTCTCTCTCTCTCTCTCTCTCTCTCTCTCTCTCTCTCTCTCTCTCTCTCTCTCTCCATCTCATTCTCTGTCTCTCTTTGTTTAGGTCCATCACGCTTTTTGTTGTTTCATCTCTGGAGCTTTCCATCTATTTCCCTCTAGATCAGTGTTTGCCTGCTAAGCCTCATTAACAATTAATTACCAATCAGCTAGTCAAGTCACCCCTGGACCGCCAGGCTTCTCAATGATTCATTAGTCAGTTGCACAACAGACGGACACAAATGCACACACACACACTCCATAGCTCACACACGGCTGTGTTCTTCTTTGGGTGTTCTCACATGGGTGGGCAAAGATCTACAGACACACATTAGTAAACATATGCAGACATGAAAACACCAGAGACACTCACCTGCATACAAATGCAGTAGGAATCTCATCACAATGCTCTCTTTAAAGAGATGGACCGCACTTTACCTTGAGATTTTATATTTATCTTTCTACTTCTGTGTAATAAAAATGAAAAATGGAAAAAAAAAAAAAGTCATCAAGCCATCTCACAATAAGCCTATAACGGTGCAATTAATTTCAGAAATCCATCTGAAATTTAGCTTCTGTCATATCAATATCAAATTAGTAGACCTGTTTTTCTCCTGGATGAGATGCAAACTTTAGATTGAAGAAAAGCAAATCAACTTGGACACACTGATGAATTTGGGAGCTGGGTTTTTAAATTAAGAAATAAACTTTCAAGGGTATCTGTTCACTTCCATTCATTTTCAATAAGCGGTGCTTTACAAGGCATTCTGCTCTCCTCCACACACTTTACGTGGAACAACCAAGGTTCACCACTGCACAACTAAAACACACAGGCCAATATTGCATTACTTAAATTTGGTGCATCTATTTAGTGTGTGTCAATGTCAGACATGCTGTTTTGGGGTTTTTACTTTTTTATTTATTGTTTAACTTTCTACTGTTTGCTGCCATATTGATTATATAACGTGCGCCATCCTAACCTTGGCACATCCTAGAGTATATAATTCTTCCAAATTACACACGCTGTACCAGAGTGGTCATATGTAGTCTGTTATTTGATGTTCCGCAACCAAAACTAATGAATCAACGTCAATCAGATCCATCAAAATTGACCTCTTGGATGTGTAAATGAGAAATACCCAAATCAAAGTGGAATTTAGTTTTTTTGTTGATGCTACTAGAGAGTAATTGCCATCAATGTGCTCAAAAGAAATAACATCACAAACACTCACAAAACAGCCCGTTTGACCTCGTTTTCAGCATGAAATTAATTTTTTTTTAAAGTCCAGTGAAAATGAATTAACAATATCCAGCTGAGACTTTGATCATTAATTTAAAATGTAATGATTTGTTGTTTGCTGTTACCAGTTCACAGGTACAGCAACACTCAGATCTAGATGGATGGAGAGAGGGATGGATGGAGGGAGAGATACATGGATGGATGGAGAAAGGGATGGATGGAGGGAGAGATGGATGGATGGATGGATGGATGGAGAGAGAGAGAGACAGATGGATTGTTGGAGGGAGGGATGGGTGGAGGGATGGATGGATGGAGGGAGAGATGGATGGATGGATGGATGGAGAGAGAGATAGATGGATTGTTGGAGGGAGGGATGGGTGGAGGGATGGATGGATGAAGGGAGAGATAGATGGATGGATGGAATGTTGGAGGGATGGATGGATGCGTGAAGGGAGGGAGGGGGAGATGGATGGATGGAAGGATGAATGGAAGGAGAGATGGATGGATGTTGGAGGGAGGGAGGGAAAGATGGATGGGTGAATGAGGGAGAGATGATGCATGCAGGGAGGGAGAGATGGATGGATGAAGGGAGGGATAGATAGATAGATAGTAGTTAGATAGATAGATAGATAGTAGATAGATAGATAGATAAATAGATAGATAGATAGATAGATAGTAGATAGATAGATGGATGGATGGATGGATGGATGGATGGATGGATGGATGGATGGATAGATAGATAGATAGATAGATAGATAGATAGATAGATAGATAGATAGATTGATTGATTGATTGATTGATTGATTGATTGATTGATTGATTGATAGATAGATAGATAGATAGATAGATAGATAGATAGATAGATAGATAGATAGATAGATAGATAGACAGACAGACAGACAGACAGACATATAGATAGATAGATAGATAGATAGATAGATAGATAGATAGATAGATAGACAGACAGACAGACAGACAGACATATAGATAGATAGATAGATAGATAGATAGACAGACAGAGACAGACAGACAGACAGACAGACAGACAGACAGACAGACAGACTGATAGATAGATAGATAGATAGATAGATAGATAGATAGATAGATAGATAGATAGATAGATAGATAGATAGACAGACAGACAGACAGACAGCCCTTGTATCAGAAAGCTGTCTCCCATGATGGCGCTTTGACACAGTCCCACATGACAAAAGCTGCTGCTGGAGCCACAATGTCCTGCAGCAGTAATAAAGCCCTCAACATGTTTGTTCTTCGCCTCTAGTTGCGGTTCAAAAACTTTGAGAGCATTCTGGGGGCACATGTAATTGAAGTGAAGCCAATCAAAACCTCAACACTCCGAGGCTTTTTTTTTCTTTCCCGAATCAGAGCCTGCTGTGCACTGAACTGGACTGCAGAGGGTTCTCTGTGTCATTCGGTGGGCCAGGAAGTTATTTTCCATCCCCTGACCATTAATGTCACTATAATAACAGAAGGGCAACAGCCCAGAGCTTATCAAGAACAGCAGTGTGAAAAGACACTGACCCAGGTGATGCAGAAAATATATATTTCTTAAAATAATTAGCTTCTTGTTTGCACACAAAACTACGTTATAAGTATGAACAGATGAACGCTTGTAACCAAATGTGATCCCATGTCATGCAAGAATGTGCAAAGCAGCTCTGCTGCTTGACTCTGCTCATCTGTTGCGTGAAAGAGTGCGACAAGCTTGACAGATAAAGGCCAAATACCCAGCAGATGCAGTAAGGAAATAAAACCGCAGAAAGCAACCCGCAGACATATTTAAAATGATCCCGATATAGCTGCGAAAGGCGCGCCAGCGCTCCCACTCCCGCTGCATCCTGGCACCAACTGGAAGCTGTGGTGTCCTTACACAGGATGTGAGACCTGGCATGATCCAGGGGGGAGAGAGGTGTTGTTTGAAGTGAGATAATGCGTCGCTTCTTAATTTACAGCAGTACCTATTAATTAGTGCCTTCCTGTCTGTACAGCAGATCCTTTTCTAAGGAAATACATATATGTAGATGAGAATACAATAATGTCATATAAGAAAAAAATAATGATAATAATTTAAAGGATAAAGGAGGATGAAGTATGCAGTGACTTTTTTTAATTGTACAGTCGAAAAGGAGGCAGTTAAGTGAACATTGAAGTTTAGTTTTTGGATAAGAGGTGTATCAGGGCTTTCTGTTTTTGTGTCGGTGTCCTTCTGCCCACCAACACGCCCCACACGCTCCCCATCACAGCTTTATTTGTCATACATCCTTTCTTTCAGCGCAGCCATTTTTTTTTTTTGTGCACCTGGAGACAATAATGCTTAAAATCGATGGTGACACCGCCACAGAAATCAATCGCACCCCCACCTCTACCGGAGCCAGCGGAAAGAAAGAAAGATGGGGAGGAAGGCGGCCATGTGACAAAGAGGAGTTTTCAGCATTGAAGAGAAAATGATGGGGTGCCCTTCATATATGTTAGCAGAATTTACACTCTAATGGTATTTTTTTTTTTGTTGTCAAAACCAAGCCTCTTCTCCTTTTTCAAGAAGAAGAAGATTCCCCAGTGTCGAAATGTATGCAGACTAGACAGGAGGTGGATGTTCTGAGGCATGTCATATAAGCCAGCGCTGGTCTTAGCCCCCCCGCAGGGTGCGTAAGAAAAGCATCGCAGCTCTGTCACTGAATTGTTGTGATAGGATCTCCCTTTTGCTGCCTCTGCGATGTATTCTGCACAGCGACACTGAAGCATGCTGTGATGTGCAGATCGCTGTCATGTATATTTTTCCCCCCCAGATCTGCATATGCAACCAAAAGGAAAGGAGGAGAAAAAAAAAAATGGTGAGGAAAAAAGCACAGCTGGGGCTGTGTCTGTTCAACTTGATCAATGGAAAAAGAAAACAGAAAAATAAACAGTATAATGATGCTCAAGTGACCACGCTGAAGCTGAGGCTGTAGAATTGAAGCATCTAAACGTCAAAAAGTAAACTGGTAATTCGACTCAGCCCCTTCAGGGCTAATTCACCCGAATCAGTAAAGAATTACTGAGATTCAGAAGTTTACCTTTGCTGGTGATTTGATTTAAACAAATATGAGTCCCTTTTAAATGACCCATTTGCCATTTCAAGGGTTTTTCCTGAATGTAGTTGGCAAACTTTGAGTGAAATACAGGACTGAGTTATACCCAGACCAGCAGTGTGCATCTCGGGGTCAACCTGAGGCCACCGTGGTTCACTGATAAATTAAACATCAATCCGGCTCCAACCGTTGAGACGTGGCCATTATGCAGAGGACACAGCCTGAAACCCAGCGTGGATGTGCTGCCTTGCTCAGAGGCCCAGCGCTGGTGGATGCTGAAGGAATGCCAAGTTCTTGACGCCCCCCCCCGCCGATTTTCCCAACTGGATTTAAAACAGCAATGTTGCTCTGACCTTAAAGCTACTGCTGAGAGACGTTTTTATCAGCGGCTCCACAAACCACTAAAGCCAATTGTCGACCTCGACCAGAGCAAATTAAGCTGTTGACCGCTTTGAAGTGCTGACATCACTTTGCACGAGTCCCCCCCCCCAAAAAAAAAAATTCCCAGCCCCTGATTTCAATAGTTCATCCCCTCTGACAAATTGCATTCATCAATTTGCAGCTCTGCACTGAGCTGATTTTGTTACTGCAGATGCAGCGCGGGATCAGGGAGCTCCCGTGTGTGTATGTGAGTGTGTGTGTGTGTGTGTGTGTGTGTGAGTGTGTGCGTGCATTTGTGTGTTACTGAGTAAGATATGGAATGGAGTTGGTGAACGACCTTGGAGCAGCAACACACACACAGGCTGCATAAGTACGCGCACACTCACAATCAGTCTGTACTCTGAATAAACGCTGTGTTGTTTTGTGAAGGTTAATTTAAAAAAAAAAAAAATCAATAACTAAAAACAAATGAAAATAAGCACATATAAGTTCATTAATCCATCACGATATTAATGTCCCAAATCCCTGAGAAGCCGTTTCTTTCCTCTGTTCAATTTTATGATATTAAACAGTAAAATCGAAGTTCCTGTTTCTAACATCTAATTTAAAATTGGATTAACATCACACAAAATAATACCTGAGAAGAAATAACGCCAAAAGGCACGTGGAGCCTTGACTAGACCACGGTAAACATCCTACTCCAGGCTGCTTCACTGACTTTTTCACATCCATGTGAAAGTGTGAATGTGTGAAAGTTAAATCCAGATTTTTGCCTAAAATAATCAGCGCAGATCCATTCCTGCCGTGAATTTAATTCTCAGCAAAATGGAAAATGACATTAAAAAAGAAAAGAAATATAGTGGATTAAACTGCATTATTTATTGAAGTGGTTGAGCGAACAGTTACCATTCTCCTTCAGAATTGGTGCAGCTCTCTCTCTCTCTCTCTCTCTCTCTCTCTCTCTCTCTCACACACACACACACACACACACACACACACACACACACACACACTCTCTCCTGGATGTTGCCCAATAACAGCCTATTACCGGCCATGGCGGAGCTCCACTGAACCAGGTAGAGATTAAGTGCCACGTTCAATGCCGTCACAACAGCCACGACGGATGGATGAGAGCCACTTGTGGTCGCTTTATCCAGCTAGATCTCTTTCATCATTCCGAACATTCACACTTGTGATTTTTAATCCAAGCATTTATTTTACATCCTTTTTCGACATACATATGTATAAAAACAGGATTGTGGACAAAAGCCATCAAGGGGGACCATTAAACCTCCATGGCAGTGTGAAGTCCTCTCTTTGTTATTCGGTTAGGAAACAAGCAGCAGTGATTTGATATGGATGCCCCCACAGGATTGGCATTTTTTTTAATTTATATACTGGCAAGAACTGAAAATCTGTGACACATGCCTGAATTGTCAAAAGGCAGAGGGCAAACATTTGTCAAACAGGTTAAAAAAAAAAAAAAAAAGGTTTAGATAAAGCGGCCGTTTGACAGGCATTTCGATTTTGGAGGTTTCATTGAGACAGTTGTCTTCATCGAAATGAACGCCTCGGCTGCACAATTTTCGCACACACACGCACACACAGACATACACACACCCTCACACACACACTGGGAGCCGCACTGAACAGAGTCGTTTCAGGACCAGTGTTATCGGTGATGTCACAGAGAGATAAAGTCTGCGTTAATGGCCTGTCCTGTGCAATCCACAACAAAATGGTAGACAGACTCTCCTGACGTCTGTCAAAACTTGATCCAGAAACTCTCAGATTGTTGATGTGCAGTAGCTGCTGCCCTCCTGGTGCACCACCAACGCAGCTGCACCGTTTTTGTTTTGGGTTTTTTTTTTTAATTTATTTTGGGGATTTTTTTTTAATCATGCAGCTGGTTCCTTTAACAACACCTCAACAGAAAGCCCAGAGGTGGTCTGACGGACCAGATGTGGACGGCTCCCAGCTGCTCTCGGCCGTCACCAGAAATGCCAGCGCTGCGCTCCCGAGGCCATATGACGCACACCTGTAACGTCTGACCCCGATCGAAAAGAGCCGTTTCCGTCAAACCCGAGGCATCGACGCCACTCACGGAGACAGTGGGGCGACGGTGAGTGACGAATTAGTTCCAAACTGGCTCTCGGGACGCTTCTCGCTGGAGCCAGAACGGTGCCAAACACCATCACCATGACGGTAAAACATGCGCCGGCGATAACGCGCACGCAAACAGCGCGCAGTTTCAAGACACACACACACACACACACACACACACAGAAAACCGGAGTCAAACCTGCTCCGTGTTGGAGGGAGAATGTAAATACCCGAGGCAACTTAAGAACGAAACAAAGATCTCTTTTGGCCGTGTCCGCCACAGAGGCACCTGCGTGTCCGCTCCCCGCTGCTTTTCAGCGTGCCCCCGCCGCTAACTCATAAAAAGGAGCCGACAATCAAGACACTTTCCAAAACAAGGCTCACCTCTTTGGTGTTGACGACGCCTTTGACATATTTCCCCAGCGTGAAATGGGCGCAAAGGGCGCCGAGCAGCACCGCCAGGTAGACGAGCCTCTCTCCGCTCCGCACCTCCATCCTTCGCTCTCGCCCGCTCTCGCTCCTCTGCTCCGGGGTGGTGGTGGTGGTGGTTGGGTTGGGGGGGGGGGGTGTTCCGCGAAGCCTGTGTCTGCTGGGCGGGAGCGCGCACGGCGGAACACAGCCGCGGCGTGCACGTCGGACCCCCCCCCCACACACACACACACACACACACACACACACGCACACTGACTCGCCAGTGGCCAAAGAGCGCGCACGACCCCCCCCCCAGTTCCGCTCGTGCTTTGAGAATGCGACAGGCCGCCTCGCTCATTCACAGAAAACAGAAACAGGATCAGTGACGCGCTGCTTTCATTAGCGGCAACGCGCCTTAATGAAGTCAGGGCTGATGACGTCTGCGCCCCCCCCCCGGCTATAACTATGACATCATCACTCACTAGAAGGACAGACTACATGTCAACTCAGATGGACTCTTAAGTGGGTGCATTACTGCATTACTTCTTTGATGAATGAGGCCAAGGGTGGAACTGAAATCGTCCTGCACCGAGACAAACCTGTCTGATGACCACCATGATTTGGGGATGACCCACCCCCCGAATCACAACATTTAGGAGTGCCAAAACAATGTTGATTTAAAGTGAATTGAATCATCTTTAAGTGGGTCCATATGAGCTGGGTTCTGCTCAGGGTTTCTTCCTGTTCTTCTCATATGGAGAGACCCAAATGAATGAGGCCGAGGGTGGCAATGAACTCATCCTGCACCGAGACAAAGCTGTCTGATGAGCCCCCCCCCCCGTCAAAAATTTAGATGTTCCAAAATAATAATGTTTTTAAGTGAATGTGAATTATCTCCATATGATCTGGGTTCTGCTCAAGGTTTCTTCCTGTTCAACAGGAGTTTCTCCTTGCCACCGTCACCCTCAGGCTTGGTCTGGAGGTTTCAAAATGGGTCTTGTAAAGCCTTGTGAGACAAGTTGTATTGTTATTGCACTATTTAAACAAAATTGAATTGAACTGACTTGAATAACATTATATAACATTACAATTTTTTTTCTATTGTTTAGGATAACTCTGCAAATGATGGCAGCCATTATGCTTAATTTCCCCAAACCATTATTATGTAATTACTGAAGTAACCATGGAGCGTTAATCTTCACCTCTGTACCATTTAATTCTGGTTGTGTCTCCAGTTGCTTTAATTACAGTTGTCAGGCAAAGATTTGTAATGGAGTTAAAAGCCCAATATACACATATAAATATGAGAATAGTAATCATCAAACACAAACAAATCTTTTAGTTTTATTTCGAAATGTGTTTGAGTTGAATGGGAAGGGGGAAAAAATTGAAGAGGTCAACAGGTCAATATTTATTTATTTAGATCAAATCAACAAGTGGAAATTAATCTATCTTGGCAACTGAGATTCATTCCGCAAAACCTGCGTGAGTCTTGTAAATTAGAGTAAAAATCTCTACAGACTCTCTACAGATAATCATATCATGTCAACTATATATATATACATACATATACATGTATATATGTATACACACACACTTTTTTTTAATCACATTTGCACTTGTGGTATTTGGAATAACAGTAGGATATTTTAAAAAAATGGCTTGGTTCATGTAAAAGGCTGATCACTTTACATCCAAGTGGCAGAATCGTCTGCATGTGCAGCGAACATCACAACAGACGCTCAAGCGACATCTGTTTGAGTTTCAAACCTTGAAGACAGTCAAAAGATGATGATCAAAACTGTTCTATAAAAAAAAAGAAAAGTTCAGTCTGCTTTGAACTCCAACGTGTGGTTATATGAGACAAGCCGAACATTGAGGTAATTCAAATATGAGATGACCACATTTCTGAATGGATATACGGATACCAGACCAAAAAAAAAAATGAATATGCCAAGGTGACATAAAATAATAGTAACAGTAATAGTAAATAAAACCTGCAGTGTCAGTCAAGAGTAAAGAACACCTCAAGTAAGAAGGGCTTTTAAACTGTAAACTAGCAGTATGTAGTTCTGCTACTAAAACTGAACGTCTAGAAAGAGTTTGAATAGGTATTCATTGAACTTGTCAGATCATCAGAATACACGAAGGTCGAAGCTCACACGGAGAGGCAGTGTGTAAATCAGGGGTCTTCAAACTGTTCCACAAAGGGCCAGCTTGGCTGCTGGTTTTTGTTCCAACCAGTCCAGCACACCCAGTTTGACCCACCAGCTGTCTGAAGACTCAGGTGAGTTGATTAAGTGAGTCCAGTCCGGTGTGCTGCTGCTGGGTTGAACAAGAACCTGCAGCCACACCGGCCCTTTGTGGAAGAGGTTGGAGACCCCCGGTGTAAAGCATCGGTGGAACCTCGGTTACATTTAATGAACGTTGGCCCATCTCCCTAAACATCTTTTACCTGCCCTCATTTCAGCATGTGGTGCCTCAACAAGTGAGACGCATTAAACAGCAAGTGAGGACATACAACGAGCTCACATAACACGGTATAAAGTGCTTACGACCTGTCTGTCCCGCTGGGCATCACAGATGCTGGTGTTTCAACACTCCAATGTTCTGTGTTTTATACACAACTGAACGGGTGCTTCCCTCTTGAATCACCTGTTGTAGGGTGAACGCGTAACACAAACGAGGGCGCGCACGCGCCCGAGGTCGTGCTGCTATCGCGGCGAGGTTGGCGTGACGAGCGCGCGCGCGCAACATTGACTTCTCAAACGGGAACGCGTATAAAAGGCGAAGATTATAAACACATTTGCACAGGCTGACAGATCAACGGCTGCGGAAATGCAGAGTGGGCAGAAACAGTGGTAAGTCTGGGAACTCGGCTCAACATCTGAGAGGATGAATGTATTATTTTGCACGCCTTCGTGCTCCTGGTTCTCTCCATCAATCCGACTAAAAAATAAAAAAAAATAAAAAATAAAAAATAAAAAAAAAAACACATTCTGCAGTAAGTACAGCAAGCTGACAGAAGTGAGCGTGGTCTAATCCCGTAGCATGACTTTGCAGCTGAAAATCTTACTCTTCTACGGGGGAGAGGATTTTGCACTCGGGGCTTCAGATAAATCCTATTCATCACACAGCATCCCTTCTACACAGACCTGGCACCCCTGGTCCTGTTACCAGGCAGGGGCAGGCCCGTGCCAGCATTGTTGGCATCTATATATAGTTGGGCCTGACAGAAAAATGACCCTCTGAAGGACATTTATCCTTGTACTTCAAACTGCTTTGGATGCAAATTTTCCTGAGGAAAACACAGTCGGACCTGAATAAGCTGGAACGCAAAGAAAGATGCATCGCCGTCACCTCGTGTTTCGTTCAGCAGACAGCCTTTACTCTGCCCTTCATTCTGCTCGTCCTGGTTTTTAGCTCATAATGGTTTGATCTACAGAATTAATCAAGTCAGGAAATATCCAGCCAGAGCTATTTTGACAAAAAAAATGGCATAGATGGACCCCAAACCTGACAGGCATCTTGTTCTTTTTTTCTTTTTTTTTTTCCCCAGAGAAACTTATACAGCATTTACAAGTTGTAAAATGACAACAACTAAAAACACTGGTCTTTGAAAGTGAAAGCTCGTGTTGTTCATAAATGTACTTAAAAAAGTTGAGAATCAAGTACAAAAAAAAAAAAAAAAAGGAAAAATCCCCACAGAAAAAAAAACAAATCAAAACATAGTGTGTCTGTACATATCCCAACGCGGCAATCAATAAAATGCAGTTTTTTGCATTATAATACCAGTGCTATTAAAGACACAAGGCAGCATCTTCACAAGAGACACCTGGCTGTGTTGTATTTCATAAGCATTTCTCCGGAATATGATAGATGGTGGGAAATTAATTGGAAAAGGCCAAGCATGTCGGGAGCAGCAACCTCCAAGAAGCAGTGGTAAATATCAAATATATGCGCTAATTAAAGAGTAGTGTACAAATCAAACTGTATTCACTTAGGGAATACGATGCAGTAATTTTGTAAAACAAAAAAAAGTTATAAATAACAAAAGTAATGTTAGAGCATAGCATTAATGATTAAAGTAAAAATCTCAAAGTGACTTAATTAATTTCAGCTCACAGCCCGTTGTTTCAGCCCAGTAATTCTACTTCCCAGCATCCACAAAATGAGCTGTATTGACTGCAAGTCTAAGCAACGGGGAACAAAATGTGGAGTTATTAATTGTGATTTAGAGTAACTCCCTAAAGGACAAGCAGCCCTTTTAATGAGGATGATTCTACAGACAAATATATAGTGTTCGCCAGTGTCTGACTGGGGCCTCAAATAACTGCCTTGGATCCTATTCAATTACCCATTCAGGCCACGTCTTATGAATCTTCTGCACTTTTCCGAGCATCTCCTTCCCAACAGCTGCTCCTTTAAGTATGTCTGTGGCGTACGCGCGAGTGTCTTTGACTCTAGCAGCTGCTAAATTGCCAATTAATCCTAATCAATGACCGCCTTTTGTGTTTGTTTTGCCTCTCGCTCCGGCCCTTGATAAAGCACAGCCCCAGTTTTAAGAACTGGATTTTAATGCTATAGTTTTTTGTTGTTTTTTTTTGCTCAGGAAGCATTCTCTCCTCTCTCCCATGTTCCGGGTTTCAGGATATTTTTCCTTTACTCTGTAGTCACTGCACTGCCTAAATCAGTCCGACTTTCGTTTATACCTTCTCTCACCACTGCTTGGGTAAGTGCAGTCTTTTTCTCCTTTGTACAACCTTACTTAAGAGCCAATATCACAAGCCTCGGTGTTATTTTGGAGCTGCCACAGCAACTAAGACCTCTCCTTCAGCAATCTTGGTTCCTTTCTGGCCCGGTAGCTCCGCTTCCTCGAAGGGGTGTGCGATGAGAGGACCAGAATCCCCTTTCGAGTTCCTATCAGTGCGCTCCAACTTGCGGTGTTTGCGCGGCTCTGGGGGCGTGTCCGTCTGGGTGAACACCGTTCGAATTCTCTCCACACAGATGTTGGCAGCCTCCCTGGTCTCCCTGGAGAGCTGCGATAGGCTGAGGAAACCATGGGGGAGGTCGTCTACCACGCAGAGAGTGACAGGCTGGCCTATGCTCCTCAAACGCTTGGCAAACATCACAGAGTCATCCAGCATGGGGTCTAATGCACAAGCCTGAGAGAGGGGGAGAGAAATAAGTGAGAAGAATGGGACCGGTTCCCTTCAGTCATGTCATGAATCTTAATGAAGTGATTAAGGAAAGAAAGTGAAGCCTCCCAGTCCTTGTTGTCACTGCTTTCTTGGTATTTTCCATTTAGCTTTTAAAAGAAAAGCTTCCCTTTTTTTTAATTCCAATAAAGATTAATCTCCCTGCAGATGACACTTGCATCTTCAATTTGCCTTTTATTTTTAATTCTTCCCACTTTCTCCAACATAAACAAACAGTCCTTTCCCAAGTCACCCACATGATCTACATACTGATCAGCACATACATGTGATCAAACGGCAGCTCATTTTCAAGGAAAATGTCAACATATTCGAGGATTTTATCTAGTTTCCTTCATGAAAAGAGACACACAAGGGATTTCACATTCAAAATGTGAAACGCTGCGGATGTTTTTAACCTGCGTTGGTAGCATATTTGCGTTAAAATAGGATGTCTAAGTTCTGGTGAGGCACAAACAGTTGCACTTGCTCTCATCCCTTTAACAATCACTGGACTGACTGGGAAAGCCCATTTCTTTGTGAAGAGGTCACTGGTTGGTTGGTATATTAAAATGCCCAGAAGAAACTTTGGTGAATGAAAAGAAAAAGTCATAAATGATTGATCGGTTCCAGTTGACTCAAATTATGTAACAAGTTGTGACCTGTCAACGTAGCCTCTTTTTGGGGAAAAAAAATGGCTGTATCGCAGACAAGTTCAAATAAAACTAATTAGGATTGTAATTTTTAAACATCTACTGTGTGAAAGGCCAATTATTCTCCAGACTGTATGATCTCCCCCATCAATCAATCAATCTATTTTCCCCCCACATCGCTCTCACAATTAACTCCTATGACTCACCACTATATGTACAGATGGGAGCCCCTTCAGCATGCTATCAGGAGCCAGCAGAGGAGAACAGAAAGGATCTTTAACGACTGGAGAGCTCTCCACCCTCATTTCAGTCAGCTTCTCCGTGCGCAGTGGTTCAAAACCCAGAGGGAACTCCCGGGAGTACTCCAGCTCCGATCCATCGTCTTTGGCAGGGGCTGCTATGGCCACTGAAGATATGTCGATGGACGTGGAGGTCTCGGTATTCTTGGAGAAGAGGGCAGCATCTTCAGGCTACAATAAAAAAAAAAAAAAAAAAGAAAATTAGAAAAAAGAAAAAAAGATAATTCAGGGGTAGTTAGCGCTGAGCAGTCAAGAATATCAATATCAATATCCAGGAACATTAATAATAATGAAATCATTCGAAACAAATCAAACGTGGCAGAACCGTGCACAGCATTTAATGAAGCATGACACATCCGTCCTAAAAGACTCCATTTCAAGGAGAAAAGGCATATGTATTATTTTCTTAGATCACATACGCTCACTAGTTTTCCCAAGACAGCCACTAAGCCCAACTACTAAGGGTCAAAAGTACACAGCAGAATAACCTGCAACACCAGTACAGCTGCAAGAAAAACATGTGATTTTCTGGGTATAATCCCCCTATAATGCATTAATGATGGGATCTATATGGCAATCACATGCCTGTGAGTGACTGGGAGTGTTGGACCACTAATTATCACCGCGCAAAAGCTTTTTCACCAGATCACAAGGCTAATTCCCGAGTAATTAGCCCACATTCCCCTCCTCTATACGGTCTAATATTTCAGAGGATAAATAATGTGCGCGTGGTCAACGGTGACATACAGAGTTCTCAGAGGGCAACTGGGCCTTGTGGGAAGCGCAAGCGTTGTAGGATCCCAGGTCCTGGCAGGTCTGACTCTTCACTGATAACTTCCTGCTGAGAGCCTCTGGTGGAACGGGGGGGTCGGCATGAGGAGAAGAGATGGACGCCTCCGATATGCTCTTCCTCACCGATTCTGAAGTGTAGAATAGAGAGACGGGGGGGGGGTCATTTGGCATAAATGGAAATCAAACTGCATTTACCCTCAATGCATTAAATACAAAAGGATTTAGTTGTTGTCGGAGGAGAAATGCACCAGTAATTATACACAACCGCTTTTATTCATCCCCAATATCCAGGTACAAGTCTTTTGGCGGGCAGCCAATATCTAAAAGCCCAATATGCATATTAAAACATCCCATATGTGGAAGGAAAGGGGGGGGGAGGTGGGTGGAGAATAATTCAAACAGCGCTGTGACTGTGATATCATTAATCTACCCCTTATGACTGGTCTCTTCAAAGTGATACCCATCTCCTTAATAATGAACCATCTCAGCACCACAAAGGTCTTTTAATAACATACACTCAGCGATGGCATTCTCATTAGTTTTCGCTTGGAGCTGTGGGGGTGTCACCTAGCTAAAAGGACACCGGGGAAATTACAATTCTCCGGCAGATTTATGACAGCCACAATTAAAAATTACTGCCACGGTGTTGCGGCTTCAATGAGGTGATCTGATCGAATGGGGGAACCGGGGGTGTTGACCCCTTCATTTAGTATTCAGTCTGCATTTGCCGAACATTCGATATTTTGTAATACATTTCATATCAATGAACTAAGACTTGACTGTGGAGTGGGACGATAAGACCCTTTCCCAGAGGTGACACCGATCCCGTCTTGCATGTTTTAGCTTGATTTCATGAATCAGGTAGGGCACGTTATCCGTTGTTAGATCAACAGCCCGGGCCGCGCGGTTTTTCGGTCTACCGGTGACGGCAGGCGGGGGCTCCGCGGCTGCGCTGGCGGAAGCCGAGGCTCTGCCGGAATCCAGGAAGGAATGGATCCAGTTGGAGGCGCCCTGCCGGAAGTCCCTGAGGAAGAGCGCCGTGTCTCTCTTCACCAGGCTCAGCGTGCTGACTCTCTCCACCTGCGTCTCCGTCTGTGGCTGACTGCCTGGCAAAGGGATGACCAAGCAAAACATGAGCAGCCAAACCAGACGCCCTGGTCATCTGGACTTAACCCGTCGCTGTGCACAGGAGACGAGAAGGTCGGAATGACGGGCGGACGTATAGAGTAAATAAAGCGCTGAAAAGTCAACAGCGGTGACAAGGCGGGACAAATAACAGCTTCATTTAGTTGCCGCAAAGAAACCAATTATTTCAACAATATAAAAGTACAGAAATGAATCAGCAAACTAAAAGGCAAATTAGGTCTGCCTGTCCTTTAAATGGCTCCATAATAATCCACGATTTAATCCTCTTGAGACTAGTCAGTGTCAACACAGCTGTACAAGCTGTCAGAAACATATTTCAGAGTAAACTTAAAAAAAAAATAAAAGTATAGTGTTCACTATTGTGTGTGTGTGTGTGGGGGGGGGGGTTCTTCTATGCAGTGGTAACAAAGCCTTAAGGTTCGCCTCAACTCTGTCTGAACTTCCCATTCTGCTATGAGATGAGGGATACAAAAAGTCAGAGAAATGTCATTACAAGCAGCAATAACAGAAGAAAACTCTGCTTCCTTGGTGCCCCCCCCCCCACTGACTTGAGAAAATGACTCAGATACAGGCAGCAGAAGAAGTGGCGCCACAAGTACCACTTCTTTTTGTATTTCTGGGGATGCTGGGCATGTATTTTTCATCTCCACACACACACACACACACACCTGCGTAGGCACTGAGACACCTGGAGAGCACGCTGAGAGGCAACAGGGGATCCATAAGTGTTAGCAGACGGGAGGGAGATGCGTAGGCAGTCAGCAGGGTGGCTGGGTAGGCTGCCACGATGCCATCTGGCATCCGCACGCCGTAGGCAGCTGCGCGCATCGATGTTGTCACGCACAAGTTGCCTCCTGCGCTGTCACCAGCCAGACACACTTTTTCCCCGGTCCAACCTTGGGAGATTTAAAAAAGAAAAAAGAAAAGAAAAGAAAAGAAAGAGAGGGAAAACGTTCTGATAAATAAATAAATCAACAACCCCTGAAATAGAGAGAAATGCTCTGAGGGCTTCACAGAAAAGCTGTCTAGCTGTGGAGGCGGCTTACACTCGGCCTTTTTTATCACGCTTCCTTCACACTGTCATCATTGGTCATTTTTTCAGGGTGTTCTGTGGCCAGATCTCACTGTTTTGTTTTGTTTTGGTAATTCTTTTTTTTTTTTTTTTTTGCCGGAATAGCGAACGTCTCAAATCGTAATTATGCTGGACAACAGGGGGCGGTTAAAAATAAATAAAGAAATAACACCGCGAGCGCAACGCGAGGAATGAGCCGTGTAGGGAGACACAGGGAAGGCGAGGAAGAAATCACAGAAATGGGATTTTGAAGTCTTCCACAAGGACATTTATTCTGAAAATGAAATCAATTTTAATAAACTAATAAGCCTTTCCTCGATTAATATATGAATCAGGGGAAGTGCTCAATGGAAATTAAAGCTCGCCGTTTAGTGTTACCCCTGGTGATTTACCTAGCAGGTGGTGATTTCTCAGTGCCCAGCAGTAGGCGTAAAAACATTCCTCCAGTGCCCTTGGGAAGGGGGCCTCGGGAGCCAAAGAATAGTCAACAGAGAGGATGGGGACGCCCAAATCCTGGGACCAGCTCTTCAAGTAGGGCTGCACAAGAAATAAACATGGCAAAGAAGTTATGTCGTTATAAAGTGATAAACCAGTCCATATACACATACGCGGGTGTATGTCCGTGTGTGTGTGTGTATACACGTGTACATGCCTGTGTAAGTATGAACAGGAGAGGTTTATGACCAGGAGACTGACTCTAGCAAAGTGGCAAAGACAAGAATAACCGGAGGTGGAAATATGTGGGGATGAACATTAAACAGTGGGAAGTAAATGTGAAAACTGCATCCACTGATATAAACTGTCTGCTTTATGGCTTACTGTCAAGACCAAAGCAGCGTGAGCATTACCCTCAGCCTCATCTCAAATACCTTTATTCCCACGCAATAAAAATTGTGGTTCTAAAAAGTAGAAAAGAGGGAATGCTTTGCGATCCTAGATGCATATCAAAAACAAAGTAACAAAGAATATATTGCAAAAGACGGGCGGAATGCAAATCCTTGACTTCAAAAGAAAACTCTGACCTTGTCATGATGGAGGTTCAAACTTTAAGCAAAAGATTTCTTCCTTTTTTTTGTCACTTCTATTTCATTCCTCCAGAGTTTTGACAGCTTATCACAGAGTCTGTGTAGAATGACAGCTCTCTATTCACGGTATTAAACTACTGAGAAAACAATACAGAAAGACTGAGAGTGTTTGCGGAGGTCCCTTAAAACTTGACAGTAACGAATGAAGCGAAAAGAGAAAGAGATCAATGGGGACTCGTCTAATTTGTCAAAAAAAAAAAAAAAAAAAGGGCGGAAATATGCAAGTGACACAGTGGGAAAAGCTGGATATTAGAAGCGGGATATAATAGAAGAGAAAAGTAACGGGATCTGGACAGAAAGGTGAATAAATGTGACTTTGTGGACTGCTGGTACGTGTTAGGCAACGAAGTCAGGTCACGGAGCAATGGGGCTTTTTGTCGATTGTGCCAATCGGGTGAAAGTTCAAGACGTTATTCCGCATTGAGAGCGACATCTGCTGGAAACCCGGCACCAGAGCGGACCTTCCCAAGGACAACGCCGGCAAGACTGGGAAGGCGCAAAAACAAAAGGTGGATGTGATATCAACTCGCGTTGCGCAACAAGGAGCATGATGGCATAACAAGCAGTGTTACTGCTTATATAATGTATACGGTAACACCCGGTGAGTGAAACTGAAGAATGTGAAGGATGTGATACACACTGTGTGTGTGTGTGTGTGTGTGTGTGTGTGTGTGTGTGTTTATCATCTTTTCCTGATATCTCCGAATCATTGCCCATTGAACGCTAAGGCTCTTCGAACTGAAGGACACAAACTGGAAAAAGGACTAATATATTACAACATCTGCGACAGAGCATGTAATGAAAAATAAGAGCAGAGACGGAAAGAGGAGCATAGTCTGACAAGTTTTCCATTAGTGCCCCGGGTAATCGTTCTCCGTGGTGTTATACACTTCTCCATTAATTCAACATGACAGCTTTGTTCGCATCCCCCTCTTATTGCTTCCCACCACTAAGTTGGTACAGGGCTGCAGATCGAGGACGGTCATGGATTTCGCAGCCCCGAAGAAACTGGAGCAGCTGGCGGCGCGCAAATAGGACGAGGTGCAGGCACAAGCCACGAGGTTAATAAAACACGCGGAAGTCAATCACTTGAGGTGAGGTGGCGTTTGTATATGCACGCATCGGGAAGACGGGCGCCGGTCTTTAGGACCCTACAGGTACACGGACCGCTTGGAAATGACTACATGCTTCGCTACAGACTGGTGCACCGGAACGTTATCAGCAAGAAAATGAAGTTGTTGGCGGAAATAAACCAACTACTGGCACCGCTGCAGAGTGAAAATAGAGAAGTAGTAAATTAATTGAACATGATGACAAATACAGGACTCGTGGAGGGAGCCTGAACGGTATCTGAAGGGTGTTCCTGGTAGTCGAATCATAGTAACCGATGAGGCCTCTTGGACGAGAGGCGAAACGTCCTCGTGAAGCTCAACCAGTGCAGTTGCTGTGATTCCACTACCAGAAGTCCCATGAACCTGGAGGACTGAGAACTTGCATATCCGAAGGGGACATGAAGGTTAAATCTGCAGGGTTCATAAGGTTTGTGTGGTCAGGGTCATTTATTTGAAACGGCGCCTCACCTCGTGGGACCTGGAGGTTTGGGCCACGAAGCCGCCCCCGTGGAAGTGGATGACGAGGCAGGGAGACGAGGGCAGACGCTTGGCTTTGAGCCCCAGCGACAAAGAGATGGCTCCCCCCTCAGGGCGGCAGAGAGACAGCAGGGTCTCGCTGTCCTGGAGAGAGGGTTAAACACGAAATAAACACCATTAGGAAAACAGCTGACTGGGTTTGTACTGGGTTTTTTTTGTACTGTTAATTAATCTTAAATCTCTTAAGGGGGTGGGATGAAGTAGCTGTTCAGCAGTCACTTGAAAGCAATCTTTCGCGCGCAAGACATCATAAAGAAATTGGAATTAGTCTTGCCGAGGCCAAGGAGATGCAGTGCAAGTCATTTACACAGCAAATATAAGCTCCAGTTTCATTTAATGAAGCTTCAGTGAGCCGCTCGAATGTGATGAGAATAACGATGCAAGTACCTGTCCTTCACGCAAGTCATACGAGATGAGCCTCATCAGAACGGGAGCGGTGCCAATGTGAGCCGAGGGCGGAGCGATGGTCACAGATCCCCGGTGGTTGCCCGCCAGGGGAAGGTCAAAGGCCACGGGGGGCACAGAGAGAGCCCGGTTCACCTTAACGTGGGTGGACGTCATGCTGGCGAGACTCTGGAAGATCAGAGATAATGGGGGGAAAAGACGAATTGAGACAAAGAGGCACTGAAGAAAAAGTTACAGAGCCCATCAAGTCACTGGGGAGAAAAAGAAACGGGATGAATAAATCATGAAGCCCACTGACTAAATTAAATTCCATTCTATTCCAGCCACCGGCCTTTGAGCCAAAATGCATAATGATGGAAAGCTCCATTTGGAAGAAGGAAGTTAAATATTCCTGTCAGTAACAAATGAAAGACACCGCAGCGCCATAGCTTGTGTGTGTGTGTGTGTGTGTGTGTGTGTGTGTGTGTGTGTGTGTGTGTGTGTGAAAGGTTACGTGATTACTCAAAGAGCAGCGTAAGGCGCGTTTGCGGGAAAGCCGCGCGTTATACTCACCGACAAGACTTCAGTCTCGGTAATGTTCCAGAACGTCTTCCAAAAATGGACATCCAGGTTTTGGGTGATGCGTTCAAATTCCATCCCTCTCAATTCCGGGTCAATGGCGTACTTCCCTGATGTAAAGAAAGAGCTCGCTGCAACACCTGGAGAAGAGAACATGTGTCTTTAGCAGGTGAGCGACGGACGGAGGTGGACGGAAGAAGGAAGAAGAGCAGTACTGAAAACAAAGTAAATTCACATGGGGCTGCAGTTTAACTTCAGAGAATCTAGCTTGAGGCTTCTAGAAACTAAATTATAAAGCTAAGATGGAGCTCTACACTTCACTACTGAGGTATCAGCATGACAGGGGTCTATTACACTCACCATACGGTGCAATACCACCTGCCTCCACTGGGGTGCAGCACAGAACACATGATCGTGAATTACAGTAATCCCTTAAAAAAAATGGTAAAATGCTTAATTTCCATATAAATAGTGCAGGATTCTTATAATCCCTGCCGATGTGTAATGATTTTAAAAATCGTAATATCATAAGTGACAAGCCCTCAAGATTGCAAAAGAAAAAACAAGCATCTACAATCCCAGCACGCAGCATCAAAAAGTCACGAGGAGGAGCTCTGAATGGAAAGAGTCGAGCCGATGAGAGGAGACAGATACAGACGAGATGGCGCTAACCTATTCCTGACTGGTGACGTTTGTAGTTCTCTCCAAAAGCCACGAGGCCGATGGCGAGGGTCTGGAGGCAGGGGCGGATGGCTGGAGTGAACTGGACGGAAGAACGGACAAAAGACGTGCGTTTCACCAGAGGTTTTGAAGACAGCCGATGGAAGGTCACACACTTAAGACATTGATGGCGAAAAGATCAGCCAGAGAAATGTCGCGATTCCATTCGTTCACATTAAAATGCCGCAGGCATCGAGTAAATATGTTAAACCGAATTTTATAAGAATTCAGATGGTGCTCCTGACATGCTCCACAGATCTTCTTCTTTCTCTTTCTTCTTCTTTGTAAGTAGCAGATAATGTTTGGTTCGGTGCCACGAGTATTTCCCCTTGCTTTTTAACAAGAACAAGGTGCGTTCATTAAAAAAGATTTGATGCATTCCTGCTGTTGTGGCCGAACCTTAATGCTGAGAGCAGCTCAAAAGTACTGACTTTTTTTCGTTTTGGGGATATTTATAGCAATGACAACTGTCGGAAGTACATTATGTAACTATAATTTGAAGCTTTTTCCACAGAGATGTTAGTATAACACTATTTACAGTATTTACTTATGACACGTGTTCCGACCTGCGGAAGTTAAAAGCCCGTTTTCTATTAACACGCATCAGTAATTAAAAAAAAAATATATATTATATATATATATATATATATATATATATATATATATATATATATATATATATATAAATAAATATATATATATATATATATATATATATATATATATATATATATATATATATATACATATACATATACATATATATATACATATACATATACATATATATATATATATATATATATATATATATATATATATATATATATATATATATATATATTTTAGACCATAGCCTCATTTTGCCCTCCATCTCACCTGAAAGCCGAGACAGCGGCCGTAGAAGCAGCCTTTGTGCATGGTTGAGTATTCGCGGACAAAGCTCTCGCTGAGGCCACTTTCGTCCTGGAAAAAGAGGTTGCCGTGGCTGTTGTCATGCAGCATGCGCTGGGCCAAGTAGAGCAGGGCACGCAGCTGGCAAAGGGCATTGCAGTACGCCTCCATCTCCCCGGCATTGTGCGCAACCCGGAAAAAGATGCTGCGGCGGTGTGCGGTGATGTACCGTCCTTTCTGGATGATGTGGAGAAGGCAGCAGCGCACCACCTACAAATATAACGGGAGAAAATTAAATGGGCCTCATTACAGAGTTTGAAATCTGATGCACTGCGCCACCTTGCTTGTATGCTGAGCCCATCGCCGGATTACATTTCATACAATCATTTTAATTATTGCTTTAATAAAACATGACACAGCCTTCTGCTTTGTGAAATAAAGCACAATGCCACAATTGTTACTGGTGCTCGCATGGGCCCGCGCCTGCTTAAGTTTTATTGCGATTTACACGGTGGATTGGGAAAGTGCAGGACAGAATTTATAAATACAACTGCTTGAAAGACCAGCGCATTTAGGATTAGTAAAAAAAAAAAAAAAAAAAAAAAATTAGCACAGCGTGGACGAGAAGGATTATACATGAAGAAATCAAAAGGCCCGAAAATAGAAGTGTTCATTAGCTGTGCACTTGTAGAGGACTGTAGCCGATTAACACCACGATGTTTCATCAATACTTATAGAAGATAAAGTACAGCGTGTGCTGCACGGGGTGGATGCGCGTTTCACAGTGGGAGGAATTCATCTAACCTAATTCACAAACTAAAATCAATTTGAAATGGAGTGACTCTGGAAGCGCAATGCTGGAGGGATAAGTTGTTTGTTGTCGGATGAAACAAACACTGATGGAAGTACGGAAGTAGAAAAGGTGGAGCTGCTGATGTTATTCTGGTTAAAGAGTAACTAAACCCCTAAGTTTTGGCGACGTGTGTCTGTAGGCTGGAAATGAAAATTAAATGCCTTCATTTTGGGGGGTGGGGGGGGGGGGGCTTCTGGAGCAGTTAAGACATGCCTAGACACAAAAACACACACAAAAACAAAATCAACAGAGAAATAAACACCGCTCGTCAGTCGAAACACGCCCGGGGGGGGGGGGGGCGAACAGCGACCCTTGGTGACATCATCGCCCACCATCTCAGTCGATCGCCAGCAGAATTCGGTTGCAATACCGGGTTTCGACTAATGGAGGGCAGTCGCTCTTCCATTTTTACAAGAAAATGCACTAAATTTAAATACTTTGACTACAGAGTCAAGAGGACCAGGATCAATAAAGAACACTGCTTCATACCCACACGCATGTTTTTAGCAGGCCGGGGGTTTAGGTACTCTTTGGAAAGGGAACATGCGGATCGGAGAACTCAGACATGCCACCGCCTACCTTGACTAACGACCGATAGCCGTTGGCAGGGATGTGCGGGTCAAAGTCAAAATGATGGTACACGGAGGCGAAGCCGCAGACGACGGGCTCTAAAGAGCGCGCGTGCTCCTGGATGAGGTTCATGACGTCCACCAGCCGACGCGCCGCGTCGCCTTGGGAGCTCTTGACCCCTCCCGAGAAGAAAGTGGCATTTTCTTCGCACACGCTGTAGAGAGCCGCAAACACCGCCTTGGTGTCCATCACTGAAAAGAAGGAGACAAAGGCGTGAGACCAAAGAAAACCAAAGCTGAAGAATGGTACCATCTACTCTATCCAAGCGCATATGTTTAGATTAGTTTTGCTCCTGGAATTCCTTGTGATCTTCAAGTAGACGCACTGTATAAAAGATTGAAATATATTCTAAGAATATATTCATTATATCAAGACACGTGCATGCATAGGGAAGCATTGTACATCCTGTAGCTGACAGCATGCTGTGTCTGTATCGTCCGATCTGCTCGCGTGACTCCACAAACCTGGCAGGAACGAGACCTGACACTAGCTCCCAGTCAGATTCCCGGGGCTGGAATGAGCTCTACTCTTTTGTCATCCGATACCCCCGTTCTCACAATGTCAGGAAACCTGCTGGTACATTGTGTACCAGGTTGAGTGCAATCAGGCGGTCACAGGAATAAACCTGGATAAAACCGCCGCTGGAGATAAGAGGCGGGTAGATACAGGTAGACGGGACGGCCCAACAGAAGATCCGTGTCTGGGGAACTGATTAATCCATTCATTCTTGTTCCATAACAAACTGTAAAAGCGGGCTGCGTGTGCTCTACTAAGCTGCACCTTTTGACTTCCTACGCGGCTGAGGCAGAAAGAGCCCAGTCCAAACTGGTCATTTTCTCTTTCCTTTCTGTTGTTTTTTTTGTGGCGCTTCACACAGCGTCAGTAAGGAACAGAAACAGTTTCATAACCAGCTGGATTCTGTAGCAACAGCTGGTTATGTAACTATAATAAGCAACTTTAATAATGAAGCCCGGGGCCTCATTTTGTCCCATGACTCAAAAGTCCAGACTAAAACAGACGATTTGATGATTTCCTTTTTTTTTTTTTTTTTTTTTTTTGTTTTTTTTGGTGCTCTTCAACGGCACATCTATAATTTGTCTGTTCTGCGGTTCACATCCAGAGAACAAATCCCAACAGTACTGGATTATGCCCTAAAACTGAACTGCAGCTAATTGAATGCAGTCAAATCAAGTTTTCTCTCAACTTGAACTTCTTATAAAAACAAAACACAAAATGTATATCCAAGATAAAATTCCACATAGGATATGCAGTCGGACATGCAAATATCTGCATGCTTTTAAGCCAGGATAATCATATCTTAGATACGCTGAGGAATGAAGGTTTCAGATTTGTTCAACAGACAGAGAGACATAGCTAACATACCAGTCACATTTGTGCTGTGTGGATTAAATATTTAGAAGAGGACACCTCCACCCCCTACTGATGCTGAGTGATGCACCTCTTCACCGTCACCTCCGATCTTAATCACTCAAAACATCGGCCCCCGGGTCTCATCGCTTTGCATCGCGTTACAGACAGATGAGTAAGCACTAACAAGGTCTACTCAACAACACTACAGCTCCTAAGGACTCCTGGTCGACACACAGTGAGTATCGAGGCCCTGGAATTGTAGAAAGGATCGGTTATTGAAGGGCTAGAACAAAAGTTGAGCTATTTACCATTGTCTGAGTTCAAGATTGTCTCCTTGTCTGTTTCCTCTCTTCCATGAAAGCAATTTGATGAAGAGAAAAAAAAGAAAAGACAGGGCAAATGAGCAAGACAGAGAAAGAGAGAGAGAGAGAGAGACACCGAGAGAGTCACTCCATAAAGACGCACTATTTTAACTGCTTTTGTCCTCCCTCGTGGTTTCCATCGTTCTCGTGTCTCGATAAAGCAGCTCCATCATCTGAGCTGATTAAAAGCCGCTCGCTGTTAACCGCCGTCCCTCCCTTTTTCCTTTTTTCCCCACAAGCCCCAAAATTTGTCAGGCGATCAACTGTTCCAAAGGAATGCTCTATTCTGCCCGTGGCGGCCAGGTTCTCAATATTCTGTGACCGTCCGAATAATTTGCTCCTCTAGCACAGCATTATCGACAGGGACACAGTGGTGATGATAACAATCAATACATTCCTTTAATTCAAATGGATTGTATCCTTCTATTCAATAATCCAGAAAATACCAGTCACTAATCACTAATATACACAACAATTATTTGATTAATCAAAATTTCATTCAATATCTGAGGCTCAAAAAAATGAAATAAACTAAATAAAAAAATAGAAAGCACTTGGAGAGCGCAGACCTCCACCAAGCACAACAATTCCTTTTGGCCCCATTTACCACAATGTTAATGAAAATTTCAAAGTGATCCAGAATCCAGGATTTCTTCCGGATCACCCCCAAAATGAAATCGATTCTTCCTTTTCACATTTCCAACAAATCCTGGAATTTTCATCAAAATCAGTCCACACCTTTTTGAGTTAAAAGACAAACAAACAGACAAACACCAGCAAAAACAGAACCTCCTTGGTGGAGGAAACAAACCTACATTTGACTGTAGCCAACCACCGGTGATAAACATTGTACATTGATCATCTTTCATGTAGCAAGACTAAATACATTTTTGTAGGCGAGGAGAACCCTTTGTGACACAAGTTTGTCCCATGACTCCACGATCCCGAAAGGAACAGATTTTATCATCTACAGCAGCCTGTGTCTCTCAGGAGTGTTGGCGATTTTACACATTGGCTACGCGAATACGTAATGTATGCTCATCATACATCTGAAATTGTTCTGTATCCCAAAAAAAAAAAAAGAAAAAGACATTTGTGTTTGTTTCTGAGAAGAATATGTTATAATCTGGCATTCTGTGGCTGAAATTCAGAGAATAAATCTTGACAGGACAAAAGACTTACATATGTGAGTGAATGTATTTTTAAATTCTATTTATTTAACTCTTAAGCTACAGATGCTTAAAATACAATACAAAAAATGTAAATCTCAAAGTTTTCTATGTTATAGTTCTATACTATTTATGTTCAAAAAGCTAAGACACATCGTAATATCTAAAATAATATAAAGAAAATCAAATGTGTATGTAATCTGAATTTGGTAAAACAAATATGTGGCAGTCACACTAAACATTGTTGTTTACGACACTAAATGTATCCCCTGTGTTATAACAGGCACACAATGTACACACGAGTCACATGTTGTCAAACACATTTTGGGCTGTTTTTTCCTTGTAAAGTGCCTCAGTTTCTATTGACTTTTTAGATGTTGAAGGAACCAAAACAGAAACACCACCATTGAACATTTCCTGTCCTTTAAATTACAGTTATGATGACATCACCACCATGCACGCTGCCCATTCAATTCAATGTTTCTTTCACTATATGCTTGAAATATGTCATTAAAGGCAAATACACATTTAATAAAACAGAAGTGGAAAATGATCCTTGATCTGGAGGGTGAAACTGAGAAAAGGTTTCCGACCATTAAATGCAGAAAACTTTTCCATTGATGGAGGATTTCAGGTTGGTCGCCATTCCATTCGACTATTTTTTTCTTAAACTATCACGATGAGCAATATTTCCCACAACACAAATACACAAAAGCAAGATTTCTTTTTTCTGTACGAGTATGTTTGTTTACCTTTCCAACAACAAAGCCCATGCTGGAGTGGTTCTTCCTACTCTACGCTACTGAGATGCCTTTGAGCTACTTCTCAATGTCAATGTGGGAAACAACATCCCCGAGTCACCTTTAATGGCCCTGATCTGTTTCTGTTGAGCCTAAACAGAACCTTTCGACGGGATTGTCAAGTGCAAATCTGGAGATGCAAAGTGTGGTGGAAATAAAACCCTGACAAAAACAGGATGGCCTGGGACTGTTAGGAATTTAGAGATTAGGAACAGGGGGTGTTATTAAATTGAAAAAGTGGAGCTAAACCCCTTATATGAAAGAGGCAACAATATTACGTTTGTAGGGCTTCTCCGATAAGATCTGGTCTTGAACTTGAGAGATATAAAGTCCTTCAGCAGGAGCACACAGGAAGGAAGCGCCGACGGCAGGGATCTGTGGTGTTGCGTTAAAGAGCTCTTACTCGGACAATACAGCTCCGCACACACAACCAAAAGGAACAACAGGAAACCAGTCACAATGTCCATCTACGCCTGATCAAATAGGGGGGGGGGGCTCAGATGAACAACTCCAAATGACAGGATGGCAAGGACGCGGCTCCGAGAGGCGCCTTTTACGCAGCTGTCCCTGTGAACTTCCTTCGGGACTACGGGACAAGTCGGTTGTTTTGAAAGCGATCGGGGCGCTTAGCTCCCCTCTCCATCGCCTCCCCTTCACCGTGTGTCAGAGTGCATTCACGTCACAGCCACTGACACAGTTCCTTTAATCGATTTAAGCTTCGCGCATCCGACGCCGCGCCTCTAATCTCCCCCTCCACCTGTCTGCTTGGCTCAAGTGTGGAGCGACGTTACCTGATCAGGTGGGTCCAGTCGGTGTCACCAGCTGAGACAAGGGGCACAGAATCAATCGGTGAGAGAAAAAAAAGGAGCAAAGATTAAAGGAGATTTAGAAAGGAAGAAAAAAACCGGGATGCGGCGTTTACCGACGGCGCACAGAAAGCTTGCATGACAGACTTGCTTGCAACTACAAAACGACCAAGCGATTGTTTTGCGTTCAGATAAATGCACTAAAGCTCTACTAAAAGGAGATCTGAATACCAGACCGATCCCGGAGGTGGGGGGGGACTCCTTGAAGGAATTCCTTGGCTCGTCGGGAGCAGCTAATGTTGCTGCTAACTCAATAACCGGGAAACAGTCTGGCGAGGACGTCGAAACAGCTGTGCCGAAACTCACCCACGGGTCCCTCTTTGAGCTTGGAAGACCGTCGGCCATTCATATTTCTGTCTAGTCTGCTGTTTGCGGCACTTTTCTTGCCGGACGCCATCTTCGCCGCCTCTGTTGACGAGCCGCCTCTGTCATCCCTCTCATACCTGCCTGTCTGGGAGGGCGCTAAGCCCCGCCCCCCCCACACCAAAAATGGAAGTCAGCCGCTGGTTGCGTCAATTCCAGTAGCCAATCAAGGGCGCTCAATGTGTCAGGCACCGCCCCCTTTTTTTAAAAGGACTCAAATATTCGAGCAGACGATGATAACAGGACTCTAGTTTATTTTTAACAACGGCATTAGTTGACATAAGCGATAAAACCGATAAAGAAGTACACGGATTTGTGGCAGCCTTCACGTGTTCTGAGCTCCTTCCATCAGCGCTAACAGCGTCGAATAATTCTCATGGCTGTGGAAAAAAAGACAGCGGTCGCCATTCAAATAAGGTCATATAGAGATTGTTTGCAACTTCCCCCCCCACATACACACACATACACACATCCTTGTACTTCTGACTTTCACTAGACATCATGTATTGCCCATCCCGTGGCCCTGACCTAAACCCAATTCTAACCTCAGCCTTAAAACCAGGTCTTGACCCTCAAACAGTCCTTTAAAGTTGTGAGGACCTGCCAAAATGTGCCCACTTCCACAAGCACACAAACACACACACACACACACACACACACACACATGCGCGCGCACACACAAAGACCAAAACATTGTGCTCAGGGTTTCTCCAGCTGGTACACTTCCTCTTCGGAGTTGCTGCACACGTCCTGGTATTGGTCGTGGCAATGGGAACGTTCGATCTGATCGTACTTTGGACAACACTCATCCAGATTCAGGCCCTTGCGTGAGATATGAAAAATACATCAACAATCACGAGGAGAGGCACAAGGTGTTCGTGGATGTTGCACAGAAGCTCGTCTATTACGAGCACAATGAGGAGTGGAACCTGATAAATGTTCTCGGTGTCTTTGGTCACTTTCTTCTTCTCCAGTTCATTCAGTTTCTTTTTCTGTGAGGAGAGAAGGACTAACGTCACTAAAGGTTGCGCTTGAACTGAAGCCAGAATCAAGTGGTTGAGTAATACCTCAATTGGGCAACATCGGAAATTACGCAAGGAATGCTGCACTTTGTGTGTGTGTGTGTGTGTGTGGGGGGGTTGTTGGTCTGACTGACCTGGAGGAGGGTGAGGGTAGTCGGCAGGACCACGTACAGCAGAAGCAAGATCCCCTCGGCTTTCAAGATCTGGTTTTTGGTGTTCTCACTGAGGTTAAATATCTTCACCTTAATTTCTAAACATACAAACAGCGATGATGATGATGATGATGATGATGCAGGCGCAGGCCTGCACATACTTAGAGTTTAACAAGTGCATACTGAAAAGCACCAGTCTATATAAAAACCCACCGGCTCCCCCATTAATCGGCCTCCCCATGGTTCGAGACTCACTGTCAGATTACCTTTTACATAACATTAACCTTAGAAACGTATGTGGATAAACAATAAATGGCATTGTACCCATATGGGAATGGTGGTTCTGTAAACTAAATCAGGCTATTGTGCGTGTAATCCCCAACAGTTTCAGATGCAAACAGGACATTTCTGACTAACAAATGAGGTTCTTTTAACTGAAACTTGATTTAATCTCGGTTGCTGTTTATGAACCGAGATTAAATTAAAGCCATAATATGCAAAAAAAATGCTGCGGCCGCCGCAGCTGCCGAGCGGACCGAGGTCACTTGGATTTATGGCTTATGAGGCGTTAACGGTGCTTAAAGCCAAACCGTGTCCGTCCCTGTCCCCCAGTCGCGCGTGCAGCTCCGGCCCAGTGCTCTTACTGGAGACGTGGAGGTAGGTGCCGTGGGAGAAGACCTGGGCTTCCTTCAGCCAACACCGGTACAGGTTCGAGTCGCTGGGCACGACCGACGAGAGCTGCAACCCGTGGCATATGATTCCACCCGCCGTTTTGACTTCCGTGAGCAGGGCAGAGGAATTAAACTCGCGGATGGTCATGCTTAGGTTGGTCTGGACAATTTTGAACCAGGTGGCTTCGAGCTCTTTGGCAGAGCGGTAGCAGCACTCCAGTCGGGCCGTGCCGCCGGACAGCGCCTTCAGATAAGGCCGATCCGCCTGCAGCTCCACCTTCTCCACTACGGCCGCTAGGAGACAGGAAAACGCTGTTATCACCACTTCCTGCTCGCACTTATTGCCAAGCGGGTTAACAAAAGAGGGGTTAAAAAAAAAAAAAAAAAGATAATAAGAAGGGGAGATGTGGTTCATTGAAGCAGGGCTTCAGGCAGCTAAATACAGAGATACCAGAAGTTTGCTCCCATCACTGCTCGCCCATGACTTCACAGGTCTGCCCGCTAATGGTCTATGGCAGGGGTCTCCAAACTGTTCCACAAAGGGCCAGCTTGGCTGCTGGTTTTTGTTCCAACCAGTCCAGCACACCCAGTTTGACCCACCAGCTGTCTGAAGACTCAGGTGAGTTGATTAAGTGAGTCCAGTCCCGTGTGCTGCTGCTGGGTTGGAACAAGAACCTGCAGCCACATCGGCCCTTTGTGGAAGAGGTTGGAGACCCCTGGTCTACGGGGATGCCATCAGGGCATCGGATGGGAAAGTGTCATTTGGTTGTCACGGAGACAGGCTGTTGCCCGTCCGGAGGTGCGGGGGTGTAGGTAGCGTTGTCCAGAGCGAAGGTCTCATTTATGGCCCAGAGTAAATTTGGACGGCTGACCTCTTGGGAGGTTCCTTCAGTATTTTCACATAACGTTTTTTTTCATCTAGTTTGTAAACACTCCCCACCACCACCACCACCACACCCACACAAACACACACACAAACACACACACACACACACACACACACACACACACACACAAACACGCGCACACACTTTACAGTTTGTCTGGTGTTCTTCCTCTTTTTCAGGCAGTTCTTTACTTTAACTTCCTCAGGACATATGTCCAACAATGGATGTTGTTTTTGTTTTTTTTTAAATATTATATAATGTTGGTTTAGGTGTAATGACCTTGTCCCAGCCAAGTGGACTTTCAGCCCATTCCGGCGCCCAAAACTGGTTTCACTGGGGGGTAACGGCGCCATCTCGGCAGCGTCCGCCAGCGTCCAGAGGTCTTTTTTTTTTTCTCTTTTGGATCTGGGGTTGACGCGCACAGTCTGCACCATCTCGTGCATCCTGAATGGGACGACAGCTGGACGCGTGAATGTGGCGCCTTCACGCATCTGGAACCTCCACCCAAGGTTGAAACAGATGTGTGGAGGTCCTCAACTGTCCTGCTGATGTCAGACTTCTTTTGATTTTGCCATGATGTCACACGAGGAAACCACATTTGTGTGGACTGTAAAGTTGTCTCCGATTAACTTATACGTTAACTTATAAAATATTTCCTGAGCAGTGACACCATCAGAAACAGATACTTTCTTTTAGTGTATGTAAAATTCTGGTTTCAAAATTGTGTATGTGTATTTATACACATACATAATACAATACGTATGTGTATATATATATATATATATATATTAACACACACGTGTGTGTATGTATGTATGATACACTTTTAATTAGCTTTAACATAGCGATATTGTAGCCTTTACCTCTGATAATAAAACCCAGGATCACACCCAATATAGTGGAAATGTACATTATTCAGAGAAAAAAACTGAAATACAAGATTGATTTAACTTACCAGCAAAGCCGCAGAGGAGAACATTTATCAGAAGCAACATCATGTTTGCAAATGTTTCCCCGGCAGTCTAACAGACGTTCATTAAATTATTTTTCTAACGCAGGTCTGACTGAAGACTGGTGGCGCACCAGCCCCCTGTTGTTTTTACTCAGACAGGATTTATGCACCACCGACTTTGGATGGTCCCTCATTTACATCCGATATATCTGCATGCGCTGACACTAGACGAGACGCTCTGTCCACCCTTCTACGTGGACAAGAGGTGGACATTTGTCCACAGTCCCAGGCAGTGTATGCTGAACAGTGTAGCGGAACACAATTACTACCTCATCACTGCAAACGGACAGAAACAGGACTTTATTTCCCCAATTTATTAAAAAAAAAAAAAAAAAAAAAAAGACAAAACTCAAAATAAAAAAAAACCAGAACGTACCACAGAAGTTCCTGAAGTATACATCTTTAAAGAGCCTTATACAATAAAAATCAAAAGCCAAATACACCTTATAGTTCTTGTATATTTGTTGTTCAAAGATTGATCAAAACAGCAGATGCTGGTGAGGCGACAACAGTCTTTTGTTTCTTCTTTGTCGGACAAGAGCTCGAGTCTTAGGGCTGCAGTGGAAACACACCCTCGGCTCAGCGTGACAGTTCTTAAAATTAAAGGCAGCCGGAGAAAAACCACAGCGGTCGTGTCTGCTGGCCTAAGAGCACTTTACCAAGAAACCCCCCCCCCTCCCCTTCGTGTGGGGGAAAAAGGCACCACACTATATATATATACACACACACATACACACACGTTCTATACAGGGTTGCTTGTGGTCAGGGGGTGGGGGGGGGGGTGTCTGTGGTGTTCGAGGCGATGGTGTTAAGGTGGGTTCGACTGGGCATGATGCATTTGGTGAAAGCGTGAACTCGTGAACGACGAGGCCACGACAAGACGGTTGGTTGGAAAATGATGATAATAATAAAAGAAAAAAAACAACAACAATGTAAGAAGTTACCAAAGTCCTCCATAGCCCATTAAAGAAATGAAACACACATGTGGTGAAACTTTAAAGGAAGGGGTGATCATGCTATAAGTGAGTTTCACCAATATGCTCCATAAAAACACAGGTGACGTTTATTTATATGTTCTTACACGTTTTCTCCTTCAGAGTGACAGTGTATATATATATATATATATATATAAATACATATAGAGAGAGGGAGGGGGAGAGAGAGGGAGGGGGAGAGAGAGAGGGGAGAGGGAGGGAGAGAGGGAGAGAGAGAGAGTGTTCACCATAAAGACTGGCAGAGGGATGGCAGTTTAACAACGGAGTCATCATTTACACAATTTCATAATCCAACATCAAAAGAAAGCACATCAGGAAGCGCTTGTGATTATTGGTGAGAGCACTGTTGCAAAAGGTTCCACTGAGAACCCACAGGCCACTCTTGCTCTTGATGTGGACATTTAAAAAAAAAAAAAAAAAAGAGAAAGAAAAAAAGGCGACGAGCCATATTGTCCTGCTTTGGAATCAAGCGCGCAGATGAAGCCCCTCCTCAGTAAAACGACAGCTTGAATGAGGATAAAAAGGTGCTTTTGTTCCATCTTTGGTCCTGTGTGCGCAGCCACAGTCATGCCATTCATGATAATTATCACTACAACTGAAGCATAGTAAAACACAAAGATAAGATCCGCTCTGATGCAGCAAAGGGGGGGGGTGGGGGTGGTAGGCCAATTCCTTGATGGCACATTCGACTAACGCTGTCTGACTGGATGTCTACCGGGATTGAGGCTGGCAGTCATTGACGTTTGTGTGGAAATCCACCATTCTTGGACCCATCTTGTCCACATCACAATCTCATGATTTAAAATCTACCCACATCCTCTAAACCCCCCCCTGCAATTTTCACTTCTATTCTTCACCACACTTCTGCCTTCTTATTTCAATCTCAAACACACTGCTGTCTGTTGTGTGTGGACTCAGTGCTGTAACAGCATCCATGTGAGGCATCTCAGAACTTAAGAGGAATAAATAAAACAGTCTCCACTTTTAAACAGCATTATTACCTAGAGTGCCACTATATATAAATGTTTCTACGTGATCGAATAACAGTAAGAACCAGCAAGCACGCCCATTGTTTATAAAAGGTTGTAACACACATACACACACTTTCTTGCATGCGTCTCTTATACTGAGGGCTGCCTACACGAAGCCCGACTTTGAAAGACTACACTGAATATACACTTTTTTTTGCAAAAACAGTGAGATCAGGAAAAAAGTGCATCTCTGTGGTACTTTGGTATAGACATGAAATGACACTATATACTGTTTATCAGCAGTAGTATTCTAATACATATTTAAATGCTACATTGGCCACTAAAATGATCCACCTGATTATAACTATCTTTGCAAGCAAATACAAGATATCTCATTTTCTGTACATCTGTTAATGGAATATTGTAAATTACTTTCTGGTCCGCAGGTCTCTGGTGTGCGTATGTGTGTTACAGCAGATCACAATCAGTACACGTTTAATAGGGAGCATCCATCTCACAGCAAAAATACCATTTCTTTTTTTTTTTTTTGGGAACCTTTTAAGAAAAAAAAAAAATCAACTGTTTCTCCTTTTTTTTCTCCTTTGCATAGCTGTTTACCAAGCACCCATGCAGAATGTCATATGCACACATCAGATCTCCCATGTTCCGTCACTGGAGGACTGCACCGGTCTCTCAAATGAAGTGGGCAGTCTTTGCATGAGGGTTTGACGAGTTTCCAGGAAGGCCTCTGCAAGCAACTTTTGTTCTCGAAAACCAGCACCAGACATTTCTGGGTAAGATAAGAGAGAGCGAAGAAGTGAGAATAATAATAGATAATAATAGAATAAAGTACAAATGTATTTATATTGATATTGGTATGACTGAGCTATGAGGAGTTGTGCAATGCAACTGCAACAAAAATAACCATCACCTTTCCATCAGCATAGAGGTTATGAGAAACGCATCCGCCAGATGACGTTACTGCCGTAAGACTTGTTTTGTGGGGTTAACATGAGGATTCCAGCTTTTACTTCTAATTAGCTGCCTTCAGGCTTCAAGCAAGGAAGCGTTCTTCATGTGCCTACTGCCCCCTCCTGCCACCCAGCGGTACTGCAACGGTTAGCCAGTATCCACAAACTGGAGAAGTGTGCAGAAACCCTCAGGACTCAAACTGTGCTCTGTTTAAACTCGCAGTCTTTGGAGTAAGTATTCCGGCAGTCTTTTGGTGCAGTGTCCCATGTTTTGCATGCGCCTTTTCACGCTCATTTGAAACCAATTTGGTCTGTTTGCGCTTTTGGCAGTTCAAGCAGCCGTTTCAGTGTTCTCACCTCGTGACCAGCAGGTGGAGGGAAGGTATGTTACTGGAAGTTACCCTCCTCCAGTGAGAACTTGGAAAGGGCCTCCTGCAGTTTGTGGAATTCCTCTTCTACAGTCTGAAACACACGCATGCAAAAATCAATATCATCAAAGGAGCAGAGCAGGGGGGGGCACACACATACTCTTCAACCTTCTTTTATCATCTTCCTCGCTCCTTCTCTGACACATCCCATTGCAAGCCTTGGGCATAACAGCCATTTTGAGAACAGTCCAATTTCACAAGGCATTTTCAGACTAGCAATAACAGCAGTGCTTAAATGGTTTTTCTACTCTCTTCTTTTTCTTTTTTCCTTCTGTGCCATTTGGCCCCATTTGTCCAAAGTATACCACAGTTGGCTTGTTACTTAAGTCATCTCCACTGAAATCCTTGATGCCTGGCTGCATCGCCCTCATCTTTTGTTCTCCCCTCTCGTCTCCATCTAGCTGTCATAGTGTCTCGGTTCATCTCTCCTCACCTGTAGTCTCTTCACATAGTCCTGCAGACAGTGGAGCCTCCTGTACACCTCCTCCTGCCCTCCCTGGGACAGCACCAGGGGCGCACTGAAGCCCCTGTCCTCTTCCTGCTTTGTCGCCGCATCTTTGTCACAGGAGTTATCGTTTTCCTCCTCTACTCCCCTGATGGCTGTCTGCTCTTCTTCTGCAGATGAAAAGACACAGTTTCACGCACATCTTCAACCATTTTTTTTGCCAAACTACTACAGTAGAATTAGTAGAAAGGAAAATGGTGCATTAACCCAAAAGTATTTTATAACGAATTCATTAAAGAAAGATGAATGGGTGGAATTTGATCGATTTGCAATGTGACCTGTCAACCAGCAGAGGGCGCTACGGACAGGCAGCGTTTCAGTTGCTCAGTTTGGCTAAATTCCAACCGCATTCTTATCAATCTTTCTGCAAGAAATGAAACAAGAGCACACAGATATGCTTACCGGTCCACTGAGAATTATCTATTTCTTGGCTAGTCCTGTCTGATTGGTCCTCTCCATTTTCTTCATCGAGCTGCGAGTCGTCGGAGAGACTGATGCTGCCGACCAGCAGTCTTTTCAGTGACATGACTAGCAGGGGAGAGAGAATCAGAAGTTTCATTAAAAGGCCAATCACAGAAGCAGAAAGACAATTTTATAAAAAACTATCCACAGAAGGAAGAGCAGCATTCACCTTCATCCAAGGCAATGTTGGCCACTGTCTCGTGATGGGTGTTTGAATGGCCTATCAAGTCAAAGCCTTTGTCTGACAAGAAATCAATCAGTCTATGCCTGAGGTCTGATGACTTGTCATCCGTTAAACTGTCCTTATCTCGATCTATAAAGACACGCAGAAGGATTCAGTTCGACCCCAGCTTTTAGAAATGTGTCAAAAAGAGCAGATTTTCCCCTTTATTAAGTCTGCAGGTGAAGAAACTCTGCAATCTCACCAGCGCCGCTTTTCAAAACACCGCCGTTCTCGGTCGGACTTGAAGGAGCGTTCAGCCTGGCAGGGGGAAGAGAAGCAAAGAAATGTGGTATTTGGAAATGGTTAGCTTCGGCATGGGCGAGCACGCACGCACACACGGACACATACGTGGAGGGACTGAAGGCTGCTCCTCCACCTCCAGGAGGCAGTGGTATCCTCATGGGCGCCCCGCTCTTCTTCAGGTCATCCACTGCCGATTTGATCACTTCAGTCCAGCTGTGAACGAACACAGACGTCACATTCTAATCCTCGCTGTTCAGTTTCAGATTCCCTGCGACTCCTACATTTTCCTCTCCGCAACAGACTGAGCCACCAGTTCATAGATCTGAGCGCCGCTTTCCCAGGTGAATATCACATAGAAGGCCTTCCGATCTGCCGGGAGAAACGAAAACGGTGGTGAGAAGCTCGACAACCAGCCTGATGAGGGAAACAGCCAGTTTTCCTTTAAACCGCGTGCAGCTGACCTGTGGCCACCTCACGCAGAAAGACTGAGTCCAGCTTGATAATTGGGCTCAGCATCTGCTTGCCCTCCTGCCCAGCAATGGTGCTCTTGCTGTGGCACTTTAGCACCATCTTGTCATCCTGCTTCTGCAGAAGCACCAGCAAATCTCCGAGTAAAACACATTGCACCTCTGAACAAAAAAAAAAGCAACAACAACACATAGATAAGAGTTAAAACTTTCATTTGTAATGGATGGCTTTTTATTAACCTTTTACCCCTCAATTTTATCTGTAATAAAACATATTTTCTTCCTATTCTGTCCATTGTAAACACACAAAGAGAAAGAGACTGAAAAATAAAGACATTAAAAGTATCTACAAACACAACATCTGCACCTGGGTAGCCTTCTCTAAAGTTAAAATGCTTATTTTCTAAATCACAAAATAAACCTGCATTTATCTTTCCAGTTTCTACTGTCAATCTACGGTTATTCTAGCTGTACAATGTAACTAAGCTTGGTATATCTGGATAATTTAGAGATTTGAATATGTACCGATTGCTTTCTCCTTGGTCACTCTCCAGGTCACAGGGCCTTCATAAAGCATATTTTTCTGAGTAAGGTCCACATTCTACAAACCAGAGTAAAACCAAAGATGTTTAAAGCAGCACAGAGGAGTAAAAACACAAAAGTACAATAACCCTGATGGCAGTCTGACCTTATATTCAGTATAAAGGTCGTTACTGGGTTTCAGTCCCGATGTGTCCAATTTGCGCTGGTATTCCTTCAGATTCTGAGGACAAACGATGCCCACAGAGAAGTGGTCAAAAACAGCCCTCAAAGATCTTTTTTTTTTTTCTAGACGCCGATTGGTGCTCAGCCAATGCGTTACGCGAAGGAGTGTCTTACCAACAGGTTCTCCATCACTTTGACCGCTTCGTTCACGTGGTTGAGGATCTTTCTGCAGCACTCTGCACTCTGCTGGATTCTCTCCTTCTCTGTTGGGTCCTCTGTGAAATAACAGAATACGGGGTAAAACAAAAAAAGAGCCTTTACAAAATCCGTAACTCATCCCACTGAAAGAAAGGTCTGATGTTTGCTTATCATAAGAATGATTAAAATTAACACACCCATATATATTAAATTGCTTTAAACGTAATGGTATTAATTTGACCTCAAACTATATCCTTCTTACAGAAAACATGTACATGTTTCAAAATCCCCATAATTAAATGTGTAATTTTTAAGAGTTGTGTAATTTCCATACATTATTACTGACAACACATAGATCTAAAATTTGTTTTTTCCATTTGGATGAGAAGTAGTTTACTATCAATTGATATAAAGATTGTTTGAAAATATTTTAGTGACAATCACACCTGTATTTTTGGCAATGTTCTCCAGCAGCAGTGGGTATTTGGTCAGTCTCTGCATTTCAGTTGGAATGATGTCTTTGAGTTGTAGCCTGCGGCACTGGGGCTTACTCTCTGCCTCCTGAGTGAACCACGGCAAAAAAATCAGAGTTTGAGAGCAGTTAATGCGGCCCTTTTTTCATTATCTGAGAGCAGGTTTGTACGGTACCAGTATGAAGGAGTTGAAGCGCGGCTCTTTTTTCTGCCTGCTTTTGATCTGTTCCAAGGCCCACGACTGGTGACTGCAGAACCGGGCGGTTAGTTTCTGGAACCACTCCCCCTCGGTACCCTCGAACTGAAAGACACGGCCAGTGAATTTAGATGGGGAAAATAGGCTGATGGCAAATATGAAACCCCCCGAGAGCAAATATTAGGGTGACTCACTCTGTTGAGCAGCGTTGTGCTGATGGATTTGACAATGAAGTTGTCTTCCAGGCGCAGTTTCTTCAGGTTTTCGTAAAAGTTATCTGAATTCAAAAGCAAATGATACATTTGCCTAAGCAAGGCAGATAGAAACTTCCGGGACACACTCTTGGGTGTGTCCCAGAGAACAGCAGATATAGAGGAGATGTCTGACTCTTGACACTTACAGTGCATTTCAATGATTTCATCCAGGCTGGGGAAAATGGTGGACAGCTCGATGGTGGACAGGAGCAATTCCCTCTCCATAGGCTTGGAGAAGATTACCTGAAGGACGCTCAGCATCCGCACGTGAGCGTGCTCAGTTGCATACAGCTCTGAGAGGGGGACAGGGAACAGGAGCAAATTTAAAACAGCGCAGCCTTCCAATTGGCTGCTGGGTGAATTCCTCTTCCATACCGTTGATGACCTCCTGCCTTTTTGTCTCTTTCTTGCCGAGACTGGACAGGGCTTCAGGGGAGGCCAGCTCCCTCCAGTTGGGAGGGTCCTGCTCAAACTCCAGGAGGCGTGGCTCCATCTCCTCCAGTTGTGGGGAGGGGCTTGTCGGGGAATGACTCTGACCTTCGGGAACTAAAACTGGCCCTTCGAAACTAAAGAGTACATAAAGGAGAAAAAGCCTCTTTCAGACTAGTTATATCAGACAAAATGACGACAGACCGGTTGTAGGAGAGGAAGATAACCATTAACCATGAAAGTCTACTCTATAGTGGTGAACTTGTACTGTATTTAAAAAAAAAAAAATACTAGTAGCAAAAAACTATCCATTATTAAGGAAATGGCAACAGATGCTTACCCAACTTTAGAACTGAATGTCAGCCATTTTATTGAAAAGTAGAGTGTTAATGGATCTTTCAACAAATCCAAGAAAAAAAACAACCATAAGGAATCAGTGTCCAATTATCATCTAGTAAATTGTGTCTACTTGAGACACACACACTAGCAAAAAAAACAAAACAAAAAAAAACAAAAACAGAATTTGAATTTTAAAGATCACTACTAATATTTACCCATAGTTACTTTGTCTAAATTTTTATATATATATATATATATACATATATATTTTTTTTTAAGCTGTGCATTTAGACAGCCGGTCCCTGCTGTGCAGCTGTCCGATCAGAGAGGCACTAGAACCAGGTTTATCCATCTTACGGATGGAGTCGCTGAGGGTTGAACGGGACGGGTGTTGGTGATGTAGCCGGTGGTTGGAGGTCCACGTCACTACGGGAGCGAAACTGTTTGGCCCGGGAAGAGCCATGGCGCCGAGAGGACTGCCGGTCCACACGGGCGCTCTCACTACGTGTCACTTTCCTACTGCAGGGAGGGAAGGTAGGGAAAAGAATCGGGTTGAGAGACAAGATAGGGAGGAACGAGTATAAGAGAGACAAATGGATGGAGAAAAAAATAGAGAAACAGAAAAGTGAGGAGAGAGAAACAGAGAAAAGAAAGAACAAAGATGTGTGCAAACTTGCACAAATGTTTTGAGTAAGAAAAGGAAGAGGATAAAGCTCAGCAAACAGGAAGTGAGTTTTAAATAGATAATAAAAGATACAGAAAATTAACAGGGTGTGTCAAATATGCATGAGCAATGACGTGCATACAGTAGGTTGACAACAACATCCAGACACCTGTTCCTAGTGGGTTACTGGAAACCATGCATGGCGTCTACATTGTCTGTACCATGAGTTTTATGCAACTTTGACAGTCATTGATGATGACAAATCCACAGAACGTGCATTCACATCCACGTATAACAAGCCAACAGATTTCAACAGTTAAGCGAACTCCTCCACAAGCAGGTACAGGATACTTAGCCATGAGGTGGGTTTGTGTTATGTGTCAGCTGTGCAGGGGCTCAGGTGTTCTGTATGTACAGGCGCTGTATATGTTGATGTGTGTGTGTGTGTATTTAGTGTGTGTGTGTGTGTGTGTGTGTGTGTGTGTGTGTGTTGAATGAATGGTATAAGGCCTGAAGCATGTCCATGACTCAGTCAAGGCGCTGTCACCCACCTTGTCTTCCGTCTGCAAAAACACGGGACACCACATTGTTAACATGTCCGCCTTTGTTACACCTAGTCTAAGCCAAAGTAACAACCATAACATGTTCATCCAAATCCCAACATGACAAACCAAAGACACTCTGACCGCTGCTAAAGCATGCCAAATAGGATGCCGAAGCCTCTGGCAAAACAAGGTACTGCGCACTGTTGAGACAAGCAGGACAAAATGAGCCCAATTGGTCATGACAGACACAGAAGCACACAGAACGAGCAACGTAAACTCATGGACGGGGTTAAATACAAGCACTGTGTAAAGATGACCTACTCCACAAAAGCACTTGGCCTTTAAGTTGTTCATCTCTCTTTTCTGTACTATTCTTGTCAAACCTCCGACAACATAGGCCTAGTCCTAAGTTGACTAAAACTTCTGATTTGAATCTTCAAAAGGGTCAAAGTTACAGCACAGACAGGCTCTAATGAGTTCTAAATAACTGTGTAAAGTGTGAATGTCTGAAAGTCTTGAGAAGAGCACCTTCTCTAAAATCATGTCTGAACCTGTGCCACAGTACCTATGAACAACAATCTATGTACCTAAATACAATAACTATATATATAGTATTGTGTGTAAAGTGTGTATATAAAGAGTAGCTACAATAAATGTTTAAATGTAATGCATAACAGGAAACGTGACAAAGGACAAATAGAAAGAGTATGAAGACAGGAAGACAGTACATGTGCCAGACGAGGGGGGAAAAAGAGAAAAGGAAGAAGGGAGGGGGAAGGCGGAGTCCTTGGTAGGGCCGACTGGCTCCACGTTGACCTGGTGAGGGGCTGGTGTAAAACTGCAGGCTCTGTTAGCTAGCGAGCAACAGGCAGCATGACAAAAGCTTGCACACAGCAGGGACAGACTGCCAGGGGAGTTTTACCACGCTCCCTCAGCTGAGGCCGTTCAGACATTATTCCTGACCGTTTTTCCCAGCAGTCTTTAAAGCGAACAACCCTCATACAGTCTGAGCTGAAGTGACGTCTTTATTCATTTCCCCCCCCATCAATCTAAGTTGCTATGCTGCACTCAGGATTGTTCTGTTATAAGCACCGTCCTTCCTCACCTGTCTCGCTCCAGATTTTCCTCTATGGGTGTGTCACTGGGTGAAATGGGCTCCACAATCAACCCTCCCCCCAGCCCAACAGGAGACAGGTCGCTCCCATCGGCTGCGCTCGGAGGCTCTAAACGGTTGGGTGAGAGGCCTAAAATATTTGGTAAAAAGAGGTGGAAGACAAGAGACATTGAAACCGTATCTACACAAAATCATTTTGCAATTAATGTTATAATGATCATAACATTAGGACAGAGAGACCACATAAACATAGGACATCATTCATGTGGATATGTATTCAATAAAAGCTACAGTAATAAGGAAATCACATAGAAAAGAGTCAATGTTAAGAGATTACAACTAAAATTTAATCGTTTCCACATTAGACGTTTCAAACCAGGTATCTAATGAACTAATAAAAATAATGAGTGTCACCAGCTCCCTCAGCATTTACCCTCAGGTGTTAGGTTTTGCCTAATAAATGCAATATCAAGGATTTATTCTCATTATAAACCCTTATTCTTCTATGCATTTGATAGCAATATTAAGACCAGAAACGGGAGTTCTGGAGTGGCACGTGATTATCTCACCATCCGGGTGTGAAGTCTCTGGGCTGGTGGCGGCGCTGATGTTGTTGCCCAAGTTGTCGCCGACCTCTGACACAGGCAGGGAGGGAGGAGTAGCATTTGCGGCAGGCTTCTTTGGGAGGGAAGGGGGCGCGGGTTCATTCACGGAGCCTCTGCCGGGTGTTGGACCCTTCCGTTCAGCATTGGCCTTTTCTTTGTCAACTGAAGCAGGGGTCAGAATTTCAAACATGTACTGAGACTGAATGATTGAGGCAAATGGTGTAGAAAGAAAAATGCAACCCAAAAAAAAAAAAAAAAAAAAGACAGTGACAAAAGAGAGACTAACTAAGACTGTGGGAGATGAGGAGGGAACGATCAGGACCTCTGTAGGACAAGCGAGGGTTAGTTCAGTGCAGGAGAACACTGACTACCTTGCAGAGGGAGGATGTGTTCTGGTGGTTAAAATTGAACTGAATTGCTCTTTTCTCAAACCACACTGGAGGACAGAAAAATCAACCAACAAATAGTTTGATTTGGGACATGCAGACATGCTTATGGGGTGATTAGTAGGAATGTGACCATTAAAGGAGAACGGTGAGGTGGGAACTCTGAATCACTACCTTCAGCCTCCATTTTTGGTTTGACCTCAGCTGCAATAGGAGAGAAGGGCAGGACAATACGATCTCATATCACAGGCGGACAACAGTTATTTTAATAAGAACTGCATGTATGCATTTCAAACATGAACAAATCATTATTTAATGGTAAGGATGTGGAAATTGTTACTATTCAAAAATACCAGGATTGTTTTTTTTTTGTTTTTGCAGATACACAAAAATAAAAATGGCCATTCAATGAAATACATACTGTTGCCTGCAATCCAGCTGGGGATGCTAGGAAACACCCCTCTGGGCTTGGCTTTGGTTGATTCTTCTTTCCTGTTCTGAAAAGACCAAACAGACATCCAGGAACATTAGTGTGAGTAAAAGTCCCCGACAATTTAGTGTTTGGGAGGAGATCAAAGTTCTCATTGAAGGAAAGGATCTTTTCCTGGTCCATATATCGTTTGTGATTACTGTACCTTCACCAGCTGTCTTCTGAAGAAACCCCCTCTGGGCTTCTTACTATCGACTGCCCTGGTCTTTACCCCTAGGTGCTTCATGTAGAAGGCCACAGCTGAGAAGATGGACTGGCTACAAAAGAACAATTGCACTTTTCTTATAGATGTTTGGCATTATCGTGTATATTTCAGGTAAAGGTGATGGGTTTGCATAAAATCTGCTGCACAGAATAAGGCCAAAGGGTACAAATAAAGAGTTGAAAAGGCTGCAGGGATCATTAACATTGTATATCTTCAGAAAGAAACAAGTTCCAGATGCAAGGGGGAAAACAAAGATATGACAAAGGCAAAGGAGAAGTTAAGAAGAAAGGGGGAGGAGCCTCGAGGGATGCATGCAAGTTTCGCAGATGAGAGATAAAGAATAAAGAACGTTGCATGATTACAGAAAGGAACCAACTTAAACGACGTTCAACATCAGCTACATGTGCACGAGAACATGCCTGAAAATATTTTAATGCAAGAGCACTCACCATTTTTCGTCATCTGAGACAATTGTAGGTCTGAAAAAGAGAGGAGACAAGTGTCAGTGCCAGAGCAGTCACAGTCAGCATGCAGCAGCAAACTCACGCTTTTCTTTTAAGTCGCATTTTCTCTGTTCTCGAGTGGGACTGATATTCAAATAGGTTTTGGGCCGGTGAAATCTGAAGTGCGGACGTTTTTCCTGACACGACTCGATGCTGACTGCTGTGATATTGTGCTCAGAGCAGAGGCTACTGTACATATTCTAGTATTTGAGCGAGGTGGGGGGAGAAAAAAAAAATCAAAAAAGGAAAAGATGCATTAAAAACTGCCCTTCTCTGCGCTAAGAACAATTTCTAAGTCAATGTGCACTGCTGGGAAAACAAAAAAAAAAACCCTGTTTTCTCTCCAAACTGAAAAGGCTGCTCTTCTCTGTGCTAAATGGTCTGCAAAAATCTGAAATGATCCAGCAAAGCGGAAATGTCTATTTAAACATGTTTTTGTCTGATGCAACAGGCAGGCAAGACCCTAGAAACCAAACACTTGTGTTTGTGGCAAACAGAAGAATGGGAGGGGTTTATCTGGGATTTCCCTGAATAATCCAATCAGTGATTTGGAGCCTTCAACGCTTCACTAGACTGTCCAATTAGAGAACGGCATGGTCACAGAGCGGTGATGGATTTAGGGGAGGATTCATGCAAGAGTGTGGGAGAATCTCAAGTGTGAAGATGACAGAAAGAGAGTGACAGCGGAAGAGGGCGGGGGGGGCTGAATGAATCGGTTGTGTAGCGGAGACAAAGATCCAACTGTGTGTTAGCAACTGTGGGAAACAAATGCTCCGTCGTCAAGCGCAAGCTTTTCTGCTTCTTCTTCCACTGACACAGTACAGCGCAGTCTCCTTTGATTCCCCCCCCCGCCCTCCCATCTGACAAGATGAAGTCAGACTCTCTCGTGAACACTTGTCTCTGATCTCTTCTGGATGAGGGTAATGCACTGAGGTTAGCCACGGGGTCAAGGGCAGACCCCCCCCCCCCCCACTCCTTATTTTCTTTAACAATATCCAGGACAGAAACCATGTAGGACTTCAGCCAATGCTCTGGCCCACATTCTTCACATGCTGTGCAATCTAAACTAAGTACTTTAGCTACAATCACCCAGTCTAAGATTAACTTTGCTTCAGTTTATATGAGGGGCCAAGGACTGAACCAACAACTACAAATGGTCACTGAACAATCAACATCATATATGAAAACAAGGGGTGGGACTTGCTTAAAAAAATTGAATTAATCAGAGGCTTTGTAATCGATTAATCGCATTTTAAAATCCCATCACCTAATAAAAAAATACTACTTTGTCTGCAACAAATTGCCCTTTCTACAAATTCAACTATTTTTTGGTGAAAAGAAATCATGGAAGGCAGGAGCACTGACTGCGTCTCAGACATCTTGTCCAGCAGGTTCTCAGCCACAGACTTCTCCTTCATTTCTCTTGGTATGCGGTCAGTGGGATAATGGGTCTCCACGTCGTGGAGCTCAGCCTCATTGGGGGTCATACCCATCATCCTCTTCTGCCTGTGCAAGACAAAACATCCAGAGTCATGAGTTTGGCAAGATGAATATTATCAAAAAAAAAAAAATTTTACAAAGAACCGGAACAGTTTTGCCACTATCGTGAATGGACCAAGATGCAGCCCAAACACTTGGCTTTATATGCTGTAACTAAAATTAACACAATACTACCGTCTGCTGCTTCATTGCCATGCATTTTGATGATCTGGTCAGTTAGAATCAGGTCATTTATCAATGAAGAATGAAGATGTGATTGTGATTTTCTATGTCTTAGCAGAGATTAATCTTCTCAGGATGACATGTGCAGCTGTACATCATGTACTAAATTTGCTTACTCCCATAGTCAATATATGACCTCCCACCTGAGGAGGTAGTTGTTTTCATTCAGATTTCATCCAGATCTACTTTGCAGAAACATTTTCCATAACAAGGATCCACACATTACTACAAAATGAATTCAATAAATACTGGAACAACAAACGTCTGAAGATAAACAGTTGAAATTAATGAAAGTGCAAGAAGAGTAATTAAAAGAGGGACTATGAATCCAATCATGTCCCAAACAAGGGCTTGATACATATTTGATAACATGACAACAACATGCATATATTTCATCAAGCCTTTAGTCAAAGACATAAAAATAATGACTGGTTGACTCAAAGATTTTCTCACCGGAAATCTTCCAGCTGTTTGGCCACCTCTGCAGCCTGCATGGCCTGAACTTCCTCAGCATACCGCTTCTGTGTATCATCAGAGAGCTGATCTGGGCGGGTTCGGTCTAGTGAGGGGGTAAAATCAAATGGATCACACAGTGACAGATGGTGAACGCGGTGTATGCACTAAAAAGTAAGACGATTATGTTGAAACATTTTATAAATACGTGACATAAAAACATCTTACCCAATTCAAAGGCTACAGAAGACGGTGCAGTCACTCTGAGAACCTGTAATAGAAGAAAACCTGATTTATATTACATACAGATGTCAATTTTAATTAACTTTTGTTTTTTTTTGACGAGGAAAAAAAAAAGTCAAAAGCTTCTCCTTCATCTGGGTCTGTTCCGAACTGAAGATTGGGTGGGTTAAAGAGTGTGCAGTGACTAGATCTTACCACAAGGGGTCACTTCAGCCTTAAAAATAGCAATCAACAACCCCTGAGGGAAAACATGCAGCACAGATGAAGACCAGTGTAGCCCTGCGTCCGATGAAAATAACCACATGGGCCAAAGTCAAGTCAATGGGTTGACAACATTAAAAAAAAAAAAAAAAAGGGAAAAAATGATGATCCCCCCTACAGTGTGTTCCCATGATCCAGACAGGAAACGCCGGTCAAACAGAAAGACAGTGACACACAAACAGACATGAGTGAAGAATTTCAGTGGAGGAAATGTAAGAGAGGGCAGGTGTGCAGAGGCAACATGGACATTCAAACCTGTTTCTTTCTATGCTTCTTTCTTCTTTTTTAAATAATAGAGTAAGACAATCATTCATTTAAACTCTCATTTCAAATGCACACACAGGTCAGTTTAGAAAATAATTGGCTTTCCTTTAATAGCCGTTAAACTCAAAAGGAAGAAAAAAAAGATAAAACGAGGTGTATTATGTTACTTACAGCACCCTTGTCCAGGAAAGTGTTGTAGAATTCCGCAAAATGCTTCTTGGTCTCTTTGGCATTGAGGTTCTTAAATAGGTCAGCGTGGAGGTAACACAGCTGAAAGGACAGAGACGGATCAGTTCACAAATGTCCTGTAGGTCGTTTTAAAAGTGACACTTCTGTTTCACACACTGGTGCACAATAAAATTAGCTCGGTTATGGTTTTTATGGTTTTAACCGTATGCAAATGATTCGCAATCCTATGTTTCAGAAAACAGACAGGCATCATGTATTTGACAATACTGATGTTCCTACTGTAAATAAAATTAACATGTTTTCCTGTATTTGCTGCGACATCCATAGGGCAAATGACTTGTAATGGAAGGATGGTGGGAAGGTGTAAGAGTATCTATGCAGCTCATATTTTCTTTGTGCACAATAAAAAAGGAATATTGTTTTTATCAGGGCACACATATGAATAATACAAATACATGGAGCTTAACTTGTTTTTTTTTAATACCGCATCAGTAAAAACCAACAGGAAATGAGACATTTTTGTCATTCAGGCAACAGCTGCACCATCGTCACGTTGTCATGGCGTGGATGTTATGTGTAAACAGTATGGATTAGATCTAATCTTAATTCTTTGTTTACATCTGAACTAATAGTTGGTAACAGGCCAGTAAAGAAGTTCCTCCTCCGTGGTTCAGCCAGTTTCAACAAGGACAGATGAGGTTTAATGCTCTGTAACTGTGGGCAACAGGAAACATCACCGGTGATGTGTCCCAGCTCATCCACGGACGGATCCGCATACTTACACCTCCGTACCTTCAACATGTAATCCCTCAAGTCCGATTACATCTTAAATAAAACTGGAGATTAACTCAATTCTATGATGGATCAGGTGGGCCTGGGAACACTTAAAAAATAAACACAGCTTGTCACAAAATCTACAAATGCAAATAGAGACTCGTCTGACAGCCTAGATGGGAATGGAAAATATGCTGCCCAATCTAAACTCACTGGACTTTCTACACTATAGCCAGAACTAACCATTCTTAAACTGATAGAGATGACTTTCAGATTAAATAGCACCTTGGGTCAGGCATGAGGGATACGCATTTTCTGCTGAATACACTGTGAGCGGTGTTAACAGTTCTCACCAGGGGAGCGGGGTCAAACTGAAGAATGACATGTTGCAAGAAGACCAGCAGGTGGGTGGGCCTTTCCTTCAACAGCTCAATGCCGTCAAAGCATTTGCACTGGTCGTCTGATGCCTAAAATTCAGGCGCAACAGGAAAAGAATGACAGGTGAGAGAAACATATTGTGAAACATATTGAGAACAAAAAGAAAAAAAAAAAACAGCTATGATTAAAAAATACTCACATCATTGAGATCATTCTCAAAATCCTCATCCTCAGCCCCAATGATGCTCATGGCTGGGTTAGAGCACTGAGCCCCAAACACACCCTGCTATGGAGCCAACGGGGAGAATAAAAACAAGACAATTAGCAAACATTAAGTGCTACACTTTGAAGTAGTAGGCCACCTCTTGACATCCTGAGCTCCCGCTGAGCTGAGCCAGACATAAAGCCAGATTAGGACGTGATCACAGAGAACAAAATAACATCCAGAGGATTGGTGGGGGGGGGCAACATCTCAGCATCACAATGAGGTAAGCAAGGACCTCTGAGTGTATGAGCACCCCAAAATGCACAGAAGCACAGGGCCATACAGATTTCTGCTTTTGGTTTAAGTCTGATTCTCTTGGGCCAAATAAGAAAAAAAAAAAAAACATTAAATTGAAGATGAAAAACTTTTACAAAGCAAAAGAGTATTTAATTTAAGCTTATAGTCTAAACTTTTGACATATTTTTTCCACCAATGAATCATTTCGAGGGTGACTCTCCTCTGGGTGCCGTGAATGAACTAAAAATACAACACCACCAAATTAGAAATTACAGGTTCGTGTCAGTTCTAGCTTTTAAAACACATGAATAATGTAGGGAAAAATGCGAGAGAACAACTGAGCCGACACCGCTTCCCCTGTGCCAGACACACCCAGAACACACAAATACACAGCACATGTACCGAGCAGAATGCTTTGATGGCTACAGATGCAGAGGCTCGAACAGGGAACACCCTAACACACACACGCGCACACGCGCGCACACACACACAGAGCAACAGCTGCGCTGTACAGAATTTACCCTTGTACCTGTGTACTGCTGGATGAGGACAGAGGGTAGGTGAGGGTCCAGAGATATGAGACAGATCTCAACATAAGCCTTTCTCACTTTATTTAATCTAACATATTGTGGCTATCTTCTAAACAGTTTTTTTTTAATTACATTATTCATTATTCAGAAATGCTACTTAATGGTAGGACTGAAGTCACGATATATTGCAGGAATAATAAAAATGATAAAGGAAAAAGCTTCATTTGTTTTGATTTTTGATTAATACAGTTTATTAATATAGACTGTAACAACAAAGACACCACTTCCTTAAACCGGGTGGCCCTACCCTGTCTCCTACTTTATCAGATAAAAATCCACAATGCCCTTCATATGATGTTAAAGGAAAACTTGGTTTATTTAAACTTCCAACAGTGTGTGAACCTGCAGTTAAGGCTCCACCAATCGCATCATGTTTTAGAAACTTGGTAATAACATTTTAGTATATAAAATGACATAGCACAGTAAACCCACATGTGTTTAGCTGTCAGTAATCTGATGACTCTATGCTGTGGCAGGCCCAGTGACTCCACAGTGTCGACCAGTATATGTCCTAACTTAATTACCAGTAGGCAAACTTTGATCTGATTTGTCTTGTTATGAAATGGTGAAAGCATGTGTGAATCAGCTGGTGTATCAGTTTTCATAAACACTAGATGACACAACATAGAAATCATGTCCTATGTCAAAATGCAGGTTCTTTTTTTATAGCTCATATATCTGTGTTTTACATGTGATTTTTCCAATGCATTTATCTAGCAAAGTTTGTGTTTATGAATAAACTACGGACATTTTATTTTACCTGGCAAAGACTAGATAAACATAAATAGCATTGATGATTTCAATGCTTTTATCTGAATGTGTGAGGTGATTCATTCAACATTTCGTTCTGACTGGTTATGCGGATTTAATTCAGGACTTAATCAAATGAATACAAAGTGTGGCTGAGTTAATTAAAGATTAATTAAATGACTGACCGCACGACTGTGCAGGTTACATAAGAGATACAAACTGGAAACACAGTGAAAAGCGTGAGTTTACAGGGAACCCTGACACAGTGTTATCAACTCTGATTTAGCTCAGAGCCCGAACACTTCCTGTGCGTGTGCGTGTGTGTATGTGTGCGTGTTTGTGCAGGAAATCTGATGTGTTCAAGTCAAGGTGAGTTCTTGCAGAGAGATGCAGAGAATTCAAAAGAGGAAGAGAGAGAGGGTGGGAGAAAGAAAGAGAGACAGAGAGGAAGAGAGAGTGCCAAAAACAGAAGGAATGGGAGAATGCATTCATTCATGACACTACCCAGTAGGCTGTGGGTTGAGAAAGGCCAGCGTAAGAACAACATGTGTAGGAGGGGGTTAGTCAAACAGAGACACAGGCCTGGACACTGGATACACACACACACACACACACACACACACACACACACTCACACACACACATACATACACACACAACATGGACAACCGTGACTCTTGCATCCGACATGAACCCAGCCACTGAGAACGGCAACAAGACCTGCAACTCCACCTCCGCCAAACACATAAACCATCATGCCATCTGTGAGTGAGTAACACTGGACTCGGACTGAACTCCTTTCCTGGTGGAAATATGAAAAGCTAAACTGTTACAGCTCAAGAGACATCTTGCAGAGATAACGGATGTGCTGCTACTGTGCGGGTATGACTGCAAGCCACTGAAGTCATTTTCGGAGAGGACGGATATTCTATTTTTTTTTTTTTGGCTGCAAAACCATTCTAGTAGTAGTACATCCATGAAAAACACCTCTTCACTTAAATAAAGAAACATTTAATATTTCTTTTAACTTATGTTGCAAAATATATTTTTGAAAGACATATTTTCTTGCATAAACATTGGTACTGCTTTGTTGATATTTGAGTAATGGCTTCCCTTTATAGCTGCAATCTTAATGGGGATCAGGGTCAATCAATGTGACACATCCATATACGTTCAGCTGAACTGAAGTGGTTGGGGGGGAGGCTAATTGCAGTTACTCAAGAGGGAAGTAAGGAAGGTCAACATTGCACTCCATTTAAAGAACGCGAGAGTCTAGAGGGGCAGGGGTGGGCGCCTCCTCTCTCCCAGAAGGAGCCAAGAGGTACATTCCAGCATATGGCACAGTTCAGACAACAGATGGAGACAGTCTGTGAGTTTCAACATTAACCCTTCACCTCCATTAATGCACGATAGCTGGCATACGCTGCAAACTCTGGGGGTCTTTCCTGGCTTCGGGGAGAGGGAGGAGGCCTTGAGAATGCGGTATTTGAGCGGAACGTCCAGGAGGTGCGGGACGCGGCGGCGGCGTTCCGAAAAGTCGGCGGCCTCCTCCCCCGTCGCATTCCGGTACAGACGAAATGTCAGGTGGCATCAATCCGACGATGGCCATCAAGCGTATGTGCCTTTGTGAGTGTGTGTGGGTTAAGACTGTGCGTGTATGTGGGAGGGGGCCATTCCTGGGTGGCTGCAGGGGAAAAGCCAGTGGACGACTGTGTGTTACACGACAACTGGTCTTTACAGCAGCCTTCCTGTCCATCTCTGCGTCAGCTGGCTTTAGCTCAGATACTATACATTAGTGGAAGGGGGGGAGTTTTTTTTGGATCTCTTGCGTGTAGAAATGAGGAAGCAGCACAGTTAGCGTTTCATTTTTCCACCAGAAAACCATAAGGAAACATACAGCCTTGTAATAATTGAGCCACTCTTACACCAGCTCTTATGCAAACCCCCAAAACCACCGGGAAACCGCTGAAAGAATCGAAGCTATAATGAAGTCCCTCAGACCAGTAAGGGTTTGTGAGTGCGACCTCACCCCGAAGTGGGTTTCCTCAGCATCCATATCGCAAACGGTGGCGGCCACACCTGTCAAAACGTCACCATCAGATTCATGTTAATTAAACAGGCACTTCTGAAAAGACGCAGGAAGCCTATGGTTGGGAGTTGGGTCTCAGAATCGGTTGGAAGCCCAACTAACATTTTGATTTTCCTGGAATTGTTCGATTGTTTTTTTACAATTTCGCTTCCTAGTTCCGATACATACTGCTGACCTGAAGAAGAAGTGGCCGAAAATCAACGAAGATGAATACACAGGGAGCGTGTGTATCCATGGACACAGAGTTCAGCGGAGATTGAAAGTGTCTTGACTTTAATAAAAATAAATGACCAGTCAGCTCAGTGAAACACTTGGAATACAATTCTACCACGAGATGGGTGCGCAACTAACATGATTAAACAGCTCCAAGTTTATGGCGTAGAAGCAACACAGTTCAACATACTGATGCGCTGTGCCAAATTCTGATAGGTGCTTCTCTGGTCACCATAGAGACCAAGGGAAAGATGATGCAACGCAAAACGTTATTAGCATATATTGTACCCCTGTGAAAAGAACCACCACCCAGAGGATTTATATTCAAGGTCATATGTTTAATATCTATATACTGGTTAAAAATAGCCCACTTGAGAAATTACTATTTAAGTTCATAAAAAGGAAAACGTGTCTACTTTTTTGACACAGCCTTTTAGAAGAATCGGAATCGAGTATCGTTAGGAACTGGAATCAAGACAAGGAACCAGAATTAGAACTGGAATCGTTCAACTTCAAACGACGCCCAACCTTAATGAATATGCGACATCGGTTAGCATTTGAATATGAGGTCATATTACTGGAGACATGGCTTTGGGTACAAGCAGGTTGGCATCACTGGGTCCTTCAATGCTTATGCGTGTGCTACCAGATGAAAGCGAGGAAAGGGTCAAGCCAGGAAATAAACACTTTGTATGTACTGGAACTTCCTGTACTGATAAAAACCCCTTACAAGTTCTACAGTATATGCACCTGGTCAGATAACCCATTGTATAAACCGGGGTCAAGTCTCTTATATGTGCTCGGCCACAATAGGCCGTGTCCTGTGTTCTATATACTATGAGCGCAGAGTTAAAAAATAGACCAGCACGTAATGGTTACAGCCTGGTCTGTTTTTACTGTTGTTTATCTGACTCTCTTATCAGCCACAGCCTCATTAGTGATGGACTGAATGGGGAATTCAACAACCAGCAGTGGTCCCTCATTGGCTGATTTAGCAAAGAAGAGGAGGAAAAGTGGAGGGGTAGAAGGTGGCAAATGGGGAATCACACAGACAGGAAGTGGGTGTAATTTCCTCAGGAAGCTATTAGAGTCATTTCTTGTGTAGTCTGTTGTTAAGAAAAGGCAGAGAAGAGAAAACGAGACAGAAAGATGACCAGTAGGAGAATAAGAAATGCTGAAAAGAGATAAAGCTGCATCAAAGAATGCATCTGTTCCATTTAACTCTGTGTTCACATGGGAACTAAAGAGGAAACCACTGCACAGCATGAGTAAGACAAAATGATGATGAGCAAATGAGGAAGTTGGTGCTCATGAGAAAGAGGACGAATATGATTGTATGAATAGGTGGCCTAAAGCTGCAGGGCTGAAAAGCTGTTTTATGGATTTCTGTTAGTTTCTGTTTTTCTTTTTAAATAAGGCTTTCTAAAGCCAGGAAAGGTTGCATTTATCGTCTGCACATGCGTGGGACATGGGTTCATAAAAACAGAGGGGAAAAAAGTGAGAGGCCTATAGAAGAGGAGGGGCATTCTGCAGCAGGAAATGAAGAAGCAGTTGGTAATGGTGGGGTTAAAAGTGGAAAACAAGCAATGGAAATTTAAGAGGAGAACAGAAGCCTGGAACGCTGCTTACGTAAATACCAACACCTGAAAGGTTACAAGCGAAGCTCTTTGAATTCAGCCTCATCGCTGATACATTCCTTTTATGCTGTGTTATGTTATAACTTGTATAGCTCATATTATAAGTGGAAAATTCTCATGGGTGGGTGCACAAACCTGTGAAATAAAAGATTTACTTAGGCTCAATTCTTCAAAAAATCTTTATCTAATCTATTAATCTTTAATAATTGGAGATGTAAGCATTGATAGACCAATTCAAATTGGTCAGTGCTAAACTCAGCATTCATTAAGTAAGTGAAGTAATAACTTGCATACGGCCTTACGAAGTGACTAATGGCCATCACAAACTACACAAGAAACTAGAAATTTGTTCTTACTCCCAGGGCTGTGTGGAAAAAATGATGTAATTTTGTTCTCGCAGACACAGTTTGGGAGTTCTCACAGTTTTGCAGTTCTGTACACGTGAACTGAGTAGAACTTTCTTCTTGTCTGGTGTCTGGGAACTATTGTGTGATTGGTCAGAAATAAGTTGTGGGCACGGTTAATACAAGCTCAACTATCTATTCTGCTGGTGTGGCAATGGATAGTTTTAAGGGACAATTGAGCGAGGGAACGTGGCAGTTTGCACAGAATATAAAGAGATATAAAGACAAGCAGATGGGTAAATCCATGATATAAGTTGCAAAGAGATGCGTAGATGCAGACAGCTCTTGCTTTAATGGGACCTAGCAGGGTCACAACACTGGAGTTCAGGACCTCACTTGAGTTTCTTGGGAAGTATAAAATGTGCTGTCAAAATGAATTCTGTCCTTGACACCTCGAGAAATGGAAAAAAAGATGAGAAAATTGCTTCTTGTAGTGTCTAACAGCCTTACCAGTATTTCACCTTCACAGCACCACATTACTATACTACGAGTGAGCTGTTCTAGATATGACAACTTCTTTCTTTCTTTCCTTGTTATGCCTGGTACAGTCGAACACAGTTTCCATCAAAACCTGACTGGTCGCATATTTGTCATGGAGCACCCAGCACTGTAGTTAAAACACATGCTCGTGTGCTGGAGTCACAAAAGCGGCAGAATCACCAGTGCTCTGGACAACCGTGGAGCCTCTGTAATTCTTGTTTACAACAGACCTATGAACAATTCATGAATTTGATCGAACAAATATTAAACATACATTATTACTAAACATACATTATTACTAAACAATGAACAGATTCTCATAAATACAGCTATGTGATCTATGTAGATTTGATTGTTATTGGTAAGTTAGTAAGGTGAATAGTGAGTTAATTTGGAGGGAAACAGGTCTCGGTCTGTCTCTCTCTCTTTCTGTCTCTCTCTCTCTCTATAAATATATATACATACACACACACGTATAGGTATGTATGTACATACATATACATGTATATATACACAAATAACCCAGATTGGCCCATGATTGGTGTCCATACAGTGCAACCTCATTTGCATAAAATTTAGCTTCAACTTTGACTTGTCTCTGAAGTCGCTCACATCGCGTCACCCACTGTTGCCATCGCCCACCTACGCAAACGCTCTTTGAAAATGAAGGGCAGCTTGTCGCAATGGTCGCTTTTGGTGTGACTACATTGTAATTCGAAAGGTGACCAGAGCTACGGTCACCTGTGTCGGACACCACGAAAACATCTTGAATGTTTATACAATACACACATATTTAGTAGCATATAGTTACATAAAGTTAATATTGAACACTTAATTTGTGAACCTGTGAATTCAGTTTGTCATTTTAACCAGAGTGTTCAATTCTGAAAAATTGGCAACTGCTTAGTTTCAAAAGAGTGTATTGACCAACCCCACCATGATTCGCAGCTAGTTTGGGGAAGTGGCCTTTTTCCACATTTGACACAGGAACTATGTGGAGATGCGTGACAACAGGTGAAAACAGCTTCTGACTGTCAGCCTGTTATCACAGGCTAAGACCGCTGGTCCGAACAGAGGGGGGCAATGTTAGAAATCTCATCACTGTGCTGACAGTAAGCAAACAACGGAGGAGAGGACACACTGTGAGATACTGTAGATAGCAACGCGCAGCAATGTTTGCACAAGGGAAGAACATGTGTGCGAGGGTGAGAGAGGCAGCAGCTCGTCTGTGGTCAAAGCGAGGTGAACATGCCCTCGAACGTTTTCTCATCCATTTCCCTTCCCTTTTGACTTCAACCAGCCCTTCTTCCTGGATATTTCATTTTCCATTCTCATTCTTAAGCCTTCCCTTCTCGTTCCCGCCAGGTTAAAATCAAGCAGTCCCTTATGCGATTGCCTTGAGACAGCCAGCACATTCATGGTCGGCAGACAAGGGTCAATTATGTTATTTAACGACCATTACGTAGTGGCTAAAATAAGATTATGACCGAGATTGCAAATAAAACACAGACAGCTCCTTTCATTGCTCCGCTGGATCCCACCTTACATGTTGTTCATTGTGTTCAGCTCAGGGAATGTGTTTCGAATCCCCTTGTTTTCTATTTTCAAAGGTGTTTTTTTTTTGGACTTCTATCTACAATCAGACACTTTTAGAATATCTTTTGTGTCATTTTCTAATTATATAACATCTGCATTGCTTTTCTGACTCAACATGCGAGGAAAGAAAAATGCTCACTTTATGTAACAAGTTTCACCTGAAACTACCATTAAACAACACATACAGCCACACGTATCCAAACTGAGCCTCCTGGTTTCACTCTCCTGCTTCTAAAAAGTACATACCCCCCCCAACCATTCCTGTGCTCTCTGTCCCAACACAGAGGTCACTCGCCTCATGGAAACAGTTGATAGGCCGGGGGCCAATCGAACGCCATGGATTGGCATTTCACAGTGAACCCTTAGTCTAGTCTAACTGCTTCCGTGTGTGTGTGTGTGTGTGCGTGTGTGTGTGTGTGCGTGTGTGTGTGTGTGTGGGGGGGGGGGTTGGAAAGAGATGGAGCGGTAATTACTGAGGCCAAGCCCAGAAGCCCCCGAGTTCTGGAAAAGAAACTGTTCCGAGTCCATTTGTGAAATCGTCGTTTTGTGTAATAACATGCGCGTTATTGACCAGACCACTAATTCAGTCATTTCAAACACTGAATCAACAGTGAGACCGGACTAAATATCCTCAGAGGGAAATACACCCAACCCCCTCCCAGAATCGGTCTTAGAGGCCAAGAATCTCTGATGCACACCTTGTTTCATGATGCAAACCTCATGCCAACAGTGTGCAATCCAGATATGCAACATTTTTCCCTCTCCCTCTCCTTTCAATAGCTATACCACATATTTTTTTTTACAATTGAATGGCATCAAACAAATAGCCATATCGACTTGTGAGTCTAGAAAATATAGTTTCTGTGCACTGAAACGCTGTCGGGCAAACAGTGGACCCTGAAAAATCAACGGTAGACCTGATATCTTTTCCAGTTCTTCCTCAAGCTGCTGCTCATAATCAACTGCCACTACTTGAGGAAATGTTTGAGGTTTGTTACAATTCTGTCTGACTCTTCTGAGTGAAAACAGCTTTTAAATAACTATTTCCATCAGTCATTAAAGTCCTTGTTCACTTTTCAATGATCACTACTTTCAAATAAAGCACTTTATATCAGTAGATATATCCATCAAGCCAATTAAAAAAAATCATCTTATTAGTCAAAATGGAAACACATACTGTTAAAATAACAATAATAAATTATTTGTTACATTGAAATTTAGCTAATCAAAACCATAGAAGAGGTGGTCCTGCGTTTGTATCTGTAAAAGTGTAAAAAATAAAACGCAGTGCATCTACAGTCGTAGCGCACAATTTACCGAAAGTAAGATTTATTTTGTTTGTGTGGGCTGGAGTGCAAACATATAGTCTGCACACACTCAGGCAGACAGGAGGACCTTTCACCCCACCATACCTCACCATCCTTCACTCCTCAAGAGTAAACATCATCTATGGAGACCCAACCTCGCTTTTTCCAGCGGAGCCTATAATGAAAGAGCCCATTCTCTGCTTCCTGCTTCTCTCACACTCTGCGTCACACTCCGACTCTTGGACAGATGGATGGAACATTTTCCATTTTCTGCCTTTTTTCAAGCATTGGGACAAGTTGCTCCAGACCTAGTCCCTGGTGGAGGAACACGCTAACAATGATGGGGTGATGGGGTGGAGGGCTTATTTAATTGCTGTGGGTCGTTACAGCTTGAACCTACACTCTTCATGTCTCTCTCTCTCTCTCTCTCTCACACACACACTCACACACACTCTCACACACACACACACACACACACACACACACACACACACACACACACACACACAACACACACACAAGAGCAAGAGCCTCACAGAAATGAACACTGCTAAATGATATCGTGAGTACCAAACTGAACCTAAAAAACATTAATCAACACTATGTCTGCATTAGCAGCACCGTGTTGGCGCCGAGCTGGGACAGATCAAATCTGTGTGGATTAATGTCTGGAAACTGCAATGACAGTGTTAGGTTTGAGCTTAAGCGTTTATAAAGAAAAAAAAAATAAAAGGCCAAATCCATCAATCTTTATGAACAATGCACGCAAGGTATTTTAAAAAGGGGCAAGAACTACCCAATGTCCCCAAAACTATCTACAAAAAGGTCAAAATAATCTGATAATCTGATTTGATCCATCACTTCACAGCATACTGCACCCAGTCACCAGGGCCTCAAGGGTTGCGAGGGTCACGAACATTTTACTTGCAAATAAAGCAAATTAGCTACACAATTTTACACAAATATTCTGTTGAATGCAGCCTAATTAGGCTTTTGTTAAAAAAAAAAAAAAAAAACGCTCAATAGATAAGCCTGGAAGCACACAACACAACACTCTCAGTGGAAATGCGCAATTGGGTAATATGCTAAATACTTATGATTACTGTCTGGTCCATGTCAATTAAAAAAAGCCTATTAAACTATAAAAATCCAAATATAGAAACCATGAATGACTCACAGCAGCGCTGCTGGCTCTGTTCTATTCAGATATTTTGGTCTCGTCACGGCAGGCCAGCCCTGTTCAACATATCTGAATTCAGCCACTTTTCACTTTATTCATTTACACAACTGCATGTCTGTTTTGTTGCCCTTTAAACTCAAATAAGAAAAGATTAATAAGTGAAAAGTAATCCGTTTATGACGCGTATGCGCAAAAATGTGCCACAGTGTACACTCACTTGTTCCAATGAACAGATTGTCAGCTTGTAATGGTAGCCGCTGCCATCAGACTATGAACATGCAGCATGTGCGTGGGCTGTTGTGTTAAAGTCCTGTGAGACGGCTGTAGATTAGAGAAGCAAAATGGAATACGAAGAGAACCAATGAGAAAGCCTCTTTATCTTTAATCAAGGAAATATACTTGCAAAAACCAGACAAAACAGCGCGCAGCATCATTTCAAAGGAAATCCTGTTCTCGTTTTCAAAGAATGGCCGAGGGAGACATCAAAGAAGAGCCAAGTCACCGACTGACTGTTGCCGCTGATGATATAAAAATGTTCAGCATCTGTCCATGAAACCAATTACAGGCACACATGATCTACAGTGTGTCACCTCCCCTGCTGAGATTGGCTTTGGTTTCAGGTGCAGCCGTGTCAAAGGTCACTGTACCATCTTCTGATGCATATGTCCGCACGCGCGCACACACGCAGGCGCGCACACGCACACACACTTAACTTCGCCCCACCTCACCCACTGTGCTCATTCAGGAGGAATCTCTAGATTTCACTGCTGACCTGTGGAGAGAGGGGCAGAACAGCAGCGTTTGCTCTGTCTCTCATTATCTGCTGCCCGTCTGTGGATCTAACTGCAGCCAGAGAAGAATACCTGGGCCTTCGTTTGAAGTCCTACCCCCAACTACAGTGAATTATGAGTTCGGAAAACAGCTCCAAGGCCGTAGGACATCCCCCTTGCTTCGTCACAGTCGGCCTTTTCTTACACATGACTGTTACCGCCGAACCTTTAGCCTTTTAATCTCTGAAACTCTCCCTGAGATGGCGGTTACGGGTGACTATGCGCAGGCCTGCGACAACAGAAAGAGCGAGAAAGAGGAAAGAGAGAGAGCGGCATGGCGATTACATCCAACATTCCTTTAAAAGGAAGAGAAGGTAGCCTTTAGGCTGCAGACAGGTCCGCACTTGTAAAATGTAGAGGAGAGAGAGAGGGGGAGAGAGAGAGAGAGAGAGAGAGAGAGAGAGAGAGAGAACAAGTGCATTGCTCCTCCACTCTAACAGAGCGTAACAGGAAGTGGCTGGGCATGCTTCACATGGGGCCTCCAGGGTGCAGCGGGGAAACTCATTGCGATCTTTGCAACCGCCAGCTGCAAACACACCACCACCTTCCACCTCGTTTTTCTTAAGTGCAGCGGGATCGGTGCATTTGCCTGCAAGACTGTTGAGCAGGTGGCTTCTTGCAGGCCTCAAACCGTCAAAAGACGCGAACTGGACGGACAAGTTTGATCGGGCGCGACATTTCCCCGAGTGCAACGCACGACATCGGGGAAAATAGCCCCAAAACCCAGCAGAAAAACCAGCGCCCAACTGGCGCTTTGCTGGCACTCTGCTGATGGTAAACACCTTTGACACTCACCCAAAATCCCAGTTTCTGTTGAAAGCAGGAAACACTGACTTCTATGCACAGGCAATGCCCCTGAATCATCAAGGGTAATCAATTTCATCCAGACTAATTACTGAACAATGTCTGCACTGAGACCTCCACCCACTCTATACAGGCCGATCAATTTTCTGTAGTATTGGGAGTGGGGGTGGGGGGGGTAAGGGGGGGGCTGGGAACACTGGGAGAGACTCGTGTCAAAGTGTGCAGCAGATCTGTAAGCCGCTTTCATGCTGTTCGACACAATAATAGGAAAGCACGGAAATCTCTCCGTGGCACGGCTCTCGGGCTTCTACAGGAGACAGTTGGAGGTGAAGAAAGAGTTAGGAGAGAAGAAAACGATCCAGAAAACGGAGCTCAGGAACCAAAAGATCCTTCTGAACAGCTGCACTGGAAACCAGCCACGGAAACTCACATATATCTACTGTAACATTTCACAAGGTCACAGTCAGAAAACTCCCAACAGTGGTCCCTTGGAGCAAATTAAAGTGATTTGTACAAAGAGTTAAAAAAAAATGTTTTTTTTCCAGGCACAGGATCAAACACTGACACTAACTTACCTGGATTTGTTATATTGCACAAAACGATCCCCCCTGCTATGATTCAACCATCGTCCCGCCTCGAATGCATCAGGCGTAATGTTCAATAACTCGGATCAAAATCTAAACAAGACAAAGTTTGGAGCGCAGGAGCGTAACATTCCTGTCGGCGGACCGAAAGCGTCTGCAGCCCGGGCTGGAAGAGGAGGAGGGGGGGACCATTTCTCTCGGTAAAACGCATTAACGGCTTCAAATGTCGCCACAGTCAGCCATAAAACACTTCAAGCACTTTCTCCCCCCTCACTAAAAAAAAAAAAAGAAAAAAGAAAAACACAACAAGGTTTGTCGGAGCCCACCGGAGCGTTCAAAACGATATACTCACCCGTTAATGGAGAGGAAAAAGAGAGTTAAAAGCTTCCCCGGTCGAAAGTTGGTCGTGTGTCAGTGAGAGAAAAATAGTGTACGCGGAAGTACGCGTCCAAAAAAAAAAAAAAAAAAAAAAAAAGAGAGAAAAAGGAACTGACTGTTGACTGCGAGTTTCTAACTTCAACATTAGACAGCTTTGAAGCTCTAACGCACGAAGTTGGTGGAAAAAAAAAATTAAAGGAACATGCGTGGGTTTGTTTGGTTTGTAAAGAATGTCAATTGGGGAAAAGTAGTGCTTGACCGACTTCTTTCCGCACGGTGTTACACCCTAAAGCGTCCCCACTAGTCGTCTCCCCAGTGCTGGAGCACCGATCAACGCCCCCCCCCCCCTCTACTCTGAAGCACAAGCTGCAAAAAAAGAACTTAGATCTCCATCACGTCACAGCAAAACTAACAGATCATGCAGTTTATATACCCCTCCCCCCTCCAATCGTCCAAAAAAAGGTGTTTTATTTTCCACCTACTCTTCATTCTCAGTTGAGCTGCTGTTATAAAGGCTGCAATGTGCTCACCTGAGCCAAAGAATAATGCAGAAGCAGCATAAAGTGCATTTTTTTTTCTGGTTTTTAATCACAGCAAGTTTTTGCAGACATGAGAGGTCAAGTCGAAGTTACGCTCTCCAACGAATAACTAATACCTTAACTTTGCGCGCCATCTAGTGGACATACAGCAACACAACTTGTTACCTTCTTTTTCTTCGTTATATTATTATTCTTATTATTCTTCTTATTATTATTATTATTATTATTATTATTATTATTATTATTAGTAGTAGTAGTAGTAGTAGTAGTAGTAGTAGTAGTAGTAAGAGTAAAGGTAGTAGTGAAAAGTACATAAATGAAAAAAGATCATTATGATTTCAAAAATCTATTTATCATCATCTTTCTCATGCTAAAATACAAACTGTGACAAAATTAAAGATTTTTTAAAGATGTTTGTTTATTAACATGTCTAAAAATTTTTACTACTTGTTTATTCTATTTCATTATTTTTTTTATTATTATTATTATTATTATTATCTTTATTGATGTCAGAAGAAATTAGCTATTGAACATAAACACATAATTTACCATCCACAATAAATTTAATAGCCAAACCTTCAGTCTTGGTAAATACTAAAATACATCTAAAATTGTTGGTTTCACTTCATCTGTGACCAGTGATGTAGTAAATAAATAAATAAATAAATACATTTCTTCAAACTCACACAGACAATAATAGAGTTCACTATCCAGAATAGTGTTTATTGCTTTAAAGATATTAATCCTTTTCTTCTTTTTTTCAGCACTTTTCAGTGTTTCTTTTTACAGTAAAACAAAGAGAGATAACAGAGAAAACCACCAAATTGTCATGTCTGGATGTGTACAAGCACGTAGGCTACACAGAAATGAAACAGTATTTACAGTTGTTAGTGAACTCCGTGTGGAGGTGGACTTTTCTGTATAACAACTCAACAAACAAAGAGCTTTACATGAACTTTACAATATAGCTTTCACAATTAATTGTTTACCATCAATGTCTGACAAACCATTGGCTATATAGCTATGGTGCTGTACAATATGATTTCAGTCGTCACTCTGTGATGACCACAGTGTTGTTTCATCACATTTGGAACTGAGCAAAGACTGACTGGATATATTTTCTTTGCTGTTTTAATGTCCTCAAACAAAACGAAAATGGTGCTGTTGCTGGCATGGTCAAAGAGGGCTCACAGAGAAACGAAATCTAAAAACAAAATTAAGGGGAGGGATTTAAAAAAAAAAAAAAAAGAAATGGCAAAACCTGGCATTATTCACATTAGACTGATTAAAGACCCACCAGGTGAATACTAAATATAAAAATAATTCTACCAGAATGTCTTTTTGAAGCCAAAGGGTTTAAGTATTGGGCATCTTGCAAAAATGACCAAAGGGCACAGTTAATTGGGTTTGAGAAAATCAGAGACAATTCCCAGTGTGAACTCTGTCCTCCTCGTAGAAGCACAACAACATCGTCAGAGTGCAGATCTGCCATTAATATTTTAAACTTTCATACACCTACAAGCTTATAATTTCTCCAATCTGCTTAAATACTGAATTAAATCACACCAAATACAGCTAAATCTCAATATAGTGTATAGTAATTGAATGTAATGTACACCATAATAAAACATATACACTGAAATATTCATACAAAGTTTTAGATGGGTCCAGCTCCATCTGCTCTCTTTTTCTTTCCTTTTAGAAAATTGTGCAGTGAAAACACTTTAATCACAGGACCAAATAAATACTCACACACTACCACAATTAACATCTATGGAAATGTGGATTTTTTTTTTTTGAACCAACAAGAAAATATAAAATATATATTATTAAAATGAGTGCAAAAAACCTCTACGGGGAAACGTTTCACAGTTGAAAACACAGAGCTGAGCTGACGGTGAGCGCAGACGCAACCAAAAAACACCACTAGGTGGCAGTATTCGATCAGTCTTCACTTCTTTTTAGCTACAAAAGTTTATAAATCCAAACTGTGGAATTACAGGACATCTGACTATAACTGCAAATGATAGGATGTTGTTGATATTAGTCAAGGCAGGTACTGCTGTGCTGTATTTTACCACCCGGAACATATAAGGTGTGAGAGCGAGAAAATGATTATAAACAGACTCCTCAGAAATGTTGATGGATTTGAAAAGCTGTAAAATAAAGACTGTGAATTAGCTCAAAACGTACACAGAAATGAATTCGTGTACTTCACTTGGGAAAACGAAAGTGGGTGTTTAAACCAGAAAAGGGTCTGAGCAGAGAAAGGAGAGAAAAAGAGAGTCACCAGAGCACAGACTGGCCAGATGGTGGCTGCAGGAGATGGTGTATTAGCTGTGTATCATTTTGAGGGTCTCTGTCTCTCTGTGTCTGTCATGCAGAGCCATGGATGGGGAGAGTGAGGGAGGCAGGGACGGAGGCGGCGGGCTGAGGGGCATCAGGGTCTTCAGGGGATGCGGGGACGCCGGTGGAGGCAGAGAGGTGATGGGCGGAAGGACGCTTCCTTTTTTCCCATCCAGCACGATCTGGGGCGGGTTCACCAGGCTGGAGCTCTTCACCAGGCTGTACTCGTGCTCGTTTTCATTGTCCGAACTGCAGTCGCTGAGATCCGTGATCTCCAGGTCCGAGTCCAACTCCGGGTCCTGCTTGACCTCGCCTCTCCTCTCCGTGGGGCTCTGCTGGCCTGTCCCAGTCCCGGGTCCCAGGCTCACCGCGCCGAGCCCGAGACTGAGTCCCGTCCCCGGGGGGCTGGCCTCCACCCTGTCCCCCAGCGACGCCCCGATGTCTGTCCGACCCAAAGACAGGCTTCCCGGGTACGCGGGCAGGGACAGCCTGACCTGCTGACCTCCCGCCGTGCCGTTCGTTCCCCCGGTTTGGCCCACCGCCCCCCCCTCCCCCGCGCCCGTCTCCCCCGGAGGAAGCACGGAGGAGAAGGGGTGAGGCAGCTGGGAAAGACTGCTTTGCAAAGGGTTGGGGTAAAACTGGGAGGGATAGAGAGAGCCAGGGGGCAGTTTGGGGCAGTTATTGAGAGAGAAGGCCCCTGGGAGGTAGGGATTGAAACCCCAGGGATAGTCAAAGGGTGGGTTACGCGGGTACGGGCCCAGAAGGGACGGCGGTTTGGAGTAGCACGGAGCACCTGAAAGAGAGAAAATCCAAGTACGGAGGTTAGCTCCGACAAGGGCCAAAGGTCTCTGGAAAAACAGCATCTGAGAACGCTCGCTAATTACGCTCAAGAATATCAGCAATTCTAATGAGAAGCCACGGGGGCAATTCTGGAACGGCAGCTTTCAACAAAAAAAAAAAAAAAAAAAAAAAAAAAAAAATCGTGATTGAGCTTTGATGCCCGCCTATGCCGTATCTCCAACGTAATGATTCGGCGCGGAGACGAAAAAAAAAAAAAAAAAAAAAAAAAGAATCAAAACCTTCTAACCGGGGTCCGACGCCACCTCGGAAACAAACCGGAACGCGTCGGGCGCTCCCCGGCCTGCGCGACCGCGCCGAGATGAGGCTCGCTTTTCCCTTCCCCTCCTCTAACGACCGGATCATTTAAGATCGCCCGCAAAAAAAAAAAAAAAAAAAAAAAAAAAACCTCGGGGGGGTTGGGGGGTGGCGGCTGATTCAACGCCGCGGCGCGGCGGGATCCAGCTCCCTCGCAGCCGGGGCGCGGTGGCAGCGAGACGAGGTAAATCTGAGGTGATGCTGAAATGCAGTTTTAATGAACTAACAAAAGCATTGCCTCTAAACCTACTGTACTTCCTTCCAACTGACAACTCAAAGATTCTGCCTCCCTGCTCGCAGTCTCTCCCTCTCGCTCTGTTATTTACTATGCAGGGCTAATTTGACAGTGTTGAAGTCTCTGTGTGCCGGGCCAGAAGTAGCTGGCAGACACATGAATATTGAATCAGTCAGGCAGGCCTCACTTGCTTATGAAAACACAGTAATGGGCGCCCACAGGCCACAAACCGAAGCCTGCACCCTCAATTAGGGCCTTCCTGCCTGGGAAGGGATTAGGACAGCTGGGACACATGGGAGGGTGAGAGGGAAAGCAAGGGAGAAGAGGGGGGGGGGTGAGTAGAGGACCTGAGGACAACTGTGTGATGGGGAGCGAACATGGGTGCGCGTCTGTTCGCGCGCGCGCCTGCCTTTTTAAGTGCGGGCGCGCACGCATTCTGATGCACGTACGGAGACAAAGGCAGGCCCCTCAAACGTCAACCCGGCCTCCCTCACCTGAGCTCTGAGCTCAGGTGAGGTTGGGGGGTGGTCACGTCGGCCATGTCGTCTCCTTTACCCCCCCGTTTTCTACCCGCGCGCACTTCATTTTCCCTCCTTTTTTTCCCCCCCCCCTCCCCGTCTTGAAACTCACCTGAACTGAGAAAGGGATACGTGTCCAGTCTCAGCTTGTCTCCTTCAGGACCCGCTGCTGCCGTCCCCCGATCAAACAGGGACGTCCCTCGCCCGGAGTCAGGCAAGCGAGGAAACAGGGACTGTATGGCCTGAGCGACAAAGACAAGAAGGGGGGGGGTTAAAAAAAGAGGCAAAATATTTTATTTCCTTTGTTCTCCTCGCTCCCCACCACCACCACCACCACCACCACCGCGTTTCCCTTCAAAATGGCTCTCTAAGGGCGGTGCAGTGTTACGCAGGGTAAAGTCACACTTTGACCCCTGGAGAGTGTGATGCAAACGGCGACCGAGTCGCAGCAAGGACAGGATAAAAGGGGTGCCATGGGACACGGGCTAAGTAAAGGGAGGTAAGAGGACGCAGGGGCTCAGAGACTCAAAGCACGGAAGAGCACAGAGTCAAATGGAGACCAGCGATTAAAGCGCCCGCCTCTGAGGATAAGCGACAAGCGGGGAGAGGCGGATTGCGGTGCGGGCTCACGCGGAATCCGAGAGGACGACACCCGTTCGGAGGGAGGGCGGGTGGGTGGGTGGGTGGGTGTGTGTTGGGCCCTGCGGCTGCCGCGTTCATGTGTACATGTCGTGCGTGAAGAGGGTTTTTTACCACGAAAAAAAAAAAAAAAATGAGATCTCGAGAATCAAAGGCGCGAAGGGGGGATTTTTTTTTCCTGTGCGGGACTTTAGATCAATAGTATCTGTCACCCCCGCAGCCCCAACTTTGAAAGACGGGACTGTACTCCCAAGCTGCGAGATCTGCATTGCTTAACAAACCGCATTAATGACTCGCCCATTGATCTGATCTGACGCGACCCCCTTTGCTTTCTATTTCTTTCATTTTCAATCGATCACAGATGGATATGCCGTCGGAGACGGGGATGAGAGAAAGTAAAGGATAATGCGTTCCTCTTGTGTTTTAAGGGCAAGTTAAAACCGCCTCCCTCCGCAGGAGCCCGCGTCTCCTAATCCCATCTTAAATGGATGAAATGAAAGATGATGCTCCCGCTTACTGTACTTTCTAATAAAATTACCGCAAAATCACGTCAAAAAAAAAAAAAAAAAAAAAAAGAAGAAGAAGAAAAAGAGCAATTCAAAATCCATGATGTAATACGGGAAATCATTTCAATGTTTCATCAAAACATTATTTTTTTAAATGAGATCTGGACATTTTGTGCTCGTTGCTCACTTCTGCGCTTTAGCTAGAATATCTCCACCGCCTCTCATTAAAGATAGACAAGAATGAACAGGATCTATCCTCATGTAAGGAGCAAAGGTGCTGCAGGGGCTGCGAGAGGTACAACAGGAAAATCACGGGAACGAAGCGGATTTGAGGTACCGGAATTAAAGCAAGGTCATCGAATAATTAAGACTCTTCAAATTCTGTCATTTTGACGAAATTTTTGTATGAGTCAAATTATTATCACACTTGGCTTTTTTGGGAAAAAAAAAAAAGAAAAGAGGAAAGCCCTCTTCTTGTCTCTATCATACCTCTGGGCTGCAGTCTGGTGCAGCAGAGCCTCCGTTGAAGTGGTTCTGGGTCAGAAAGAAGGGGCAGTTGGCCATGTCTAGGATGGGGTAGTTGACCAGTACCACCTTGCTGAAGTTAAACTTGTAGGTGAACCGTTTGCCTTTGGTCTTGTGCAAAATCCGTTTGTTGTAGTAATACCTGCGATGGAGAGGGGCGGGGGGGGGCGACGCGGATATCCAAGGAGGGATGAAGGGAATAAGGAAGAGGAAAAGGAAGCAAAGAGGGAAGGATTAACACAATGCTTGCGTCAAGGTTTCGTTGCATCAAGAAGAGACGGGAACAGGTAAACAAGTTCAGCGCTGTAGGGTGGAAGCTATGCTGATTTCCCACTGTTATTATTCATCTCCTCAAATCAATGCATGGCTCACTGTCTTAAATCAATAGGATATTGTTCTTTAAAAAGAAATTCTATTCAGTTAAAACACAAAAAAAAAAAAATCACACGCGTACCCACCAATGAAATAAGATTGCAGTATTTCATTTAAGTCACCAGATGTTAGACTCATCTGAAGCGGAGCTGAAATATAAATGACGGCACTCCTTTCCCACAGCGAAACTTCGCACGCCGAAGAGGCGGTCTCTATGGTAACAGCCGTCCCGCTCGGGCATGCGGTCTTCCGGCGCCACCCACTGAGACGTCAACCGCGCGCGGCCCGCCGCGGAGCCACGCGGCCCGGGCCGACGAGGCCGAGGGGAGAAGGCGGAGGTCGCGCGCGAGGCTAGCGGATTAGGCCAAAGTCCCAGCGCAGCTCCTCAGACCGCATCTCTTGAAGGGGGCCCCGCTTAACGCATCTAATGCAAAATGCATTAGGCGACCTCAGCATTAAACGCTGGTGAGACACGCTTCATTATGCATACGCGCGGCAGCAGCGGCAGCAGCGGCGGTATCGGCGCGGCCCCAACGGTGGCGGCGCCCCGGTGCAGTCATGTGTGCGTCTTTTGCTGCGCGTGGCAATTGTTCTATGGCCCCTAATTGAGCAATTAAGTGAGGCTAATTAAGAAAGCTAATTGTGGCCCCAGCCAATTCATAACAATTAGACTCTGACGACAGCCCCCATTAACAAGGGGCCAAAGGAGAGAGTGTGTGTGTGTGTGTGTGTGTGTGTTTGGGTGGGGGGGGTAAGTTTGGTTTGTGTGTATTTACATAAAAAAAAAAAAAATCCGTGTGTATGTGTGCACTCGGGGGTGTAAACTGCTGGGGGTATTGAGGGTGCGCGATGTTGTTTTAATCGTCTTTGGTGAGTTCGCCGGCGAGCTGTTTTCTTGTTCTTCAGTCTTCAGAAGTCCAAGCTATTTCGCACTGGGGCTTAATTTTGAAATCCCTATTGAATTTTTTATTTGGCAGCTCAATGGTGAACTTTCCATTAGGATGTCTCCAGATAAGGAGAAATTGAGGGTATTGACGTTCCCCGGGAAAAGCCCCGTCTTTATCTTTCCATTAAATGAACATGAAAAAGAGACACATTCAGTAAGAGTAAACAACTTATGTAAACTCTGATGTGATAAATATCTTTATTTATCTGACGCCAGCTCCCCTTTCGCCCGACATTTCGCAGCGTGCGCCCGAGCGCTCACCTCAGTGCTCTGCTCAGCTTGTCGTAGTTCATGTGCGGCTTGCATTTCCTTATCCCCCAGAGGCGGGCCACCTCGTCTGGATCCTTGATGACGAACTCCCCGTAGTCTCCCTGCCAGGCGATCACCCCCTGGTACTCCTCCTTCTGCAACAGCTCCAGGATGAAGTGCCACAGCTGGATCTGTCTGGACCCGGGACTTGACTCGGGCTTGTAGGCCCAGTCGGGGAAAGCAAACCCTGGAATACGAAGAGGTTGAGGTCAAGGCCCGTCATTTGTCCCGCCGTTTGCCGAAAGGGACAGCTGTCCCGATGACTGATGATGCTGAGGGATGATGTGTTTAATATCACAGCGCGGGCCTTGAGCAACGTCAGTCTGCGCTAATGCCCTCCGGCCTCAGCAGATTAGTCCAGGACGATGACAGCTCATCGTGAGGGATGTGATTGATGCTGCCCAAACCCCGGATTCCAAAAGCAGATTACAAGCACATCGTAAATGGAGTTAAGTGGCTTCTCGACTCATCGAGCCGTGAACCTGCCACGAGCGGACCTCCAAATTAGTTTATTAGGGCCAACTCGCGGTCGGTCGCCGCGAGGCTGGCGCAACGTGAGCGAGGGTGTTGGCGGGACTGACCTGGCGTCCAGAGAGCGGGCACCGGGGGCAGCAGCAGATCACTGACGCAGTTACAGTCCATGCCTCCACAACACCTGAAACGGCAACATACAGGAAAAACCACGGAGCTCAGTGAAATATCAAATATGCATTCAGAGCACAGTATAGAGAAAAGTGGTTCAGGGAAGGGTCTAAGTCGAAGAGGATAAACTTTAATAAAAAGGGAATTATTGCATAAGGCCAAAGACTACAAGTTCAAAACCTTATCTGAAATCAATATGAAATATGGTTTGACTATGCTTCATTCGTCTTTGCTTTAAATCAGGTGTTTGATGGATGCTATCTTCTGGAGCAACCTGAGGCTCTTTCTGATGCAACACACTGGACATCCATATAGCACATTTATGAGCAGCCCGTTTGAAATACTGGTCAAAGTTGTAACGTATTACAAATTAACCACCACCCTCTCCTGGTGGGGCCATTTGAGTGCCCTAAAGGCCCCTGCAGCAATGTTGTTGGGGGCAGTTACAGAGTCCAGACAGTCCTAGATGAAGGACAGAAGCGTGGATGATATGAATAATGAACTCAAGAAGGGGGTGAGTGTTTTCTGGCCGGGATCCGGCCCGGTCGAATTCAGCCTGAAACAAAATCGCACATATGCAGACAGGCAGGTAGTTTCCCATTCAGGTAGCTGAAGTGCACAAAGACACGAAAGCACCCATATTGCCACGGAAATAAAGATGCGCAGCCAGGAGAAGGACATTTCGGGGTTCCCACTCAGAGTGATGGGGATGAGACCTCATCAGGGTTGTTTCACAAAGCTCAGATGGAAGAGATGCCCTGGTGCTACGCTGGTATCTTTAATGCTGCCCTCTCTATCTCTCCCTTCACTCTCTGCCTCTATTTAATTATGCTCTGTGAATTTTGGATTTTCCCTCCAGCATTGAAATGGAATGTGAATTATTAAGGTGTGTTTGTATAAATTATTATTGCTAACTCCAGGCATTTCTCTCTCTCTCTCTCTCTCTCTCTCTCTCTCTCTTTCTCTCTCTCTCGCTCACTCTCACCCTGCTTCTAGTCTTTGGACTGTGACCCCTTTCACATTCTCTCCTCGGCCTCTTCATCTTCCTTGTTTTCAAGGCGCTCCTTCAGTCTTCAGATATAGAGTTGGCATTCATCCTATCTCAGTCCCATACTTCTTTCTCTTGTCATTCATGCGATCGCCTTTCCTCTTTTTCTCTCCATCTTGCGTCTCAGCCTACACACGTTTTCCCAGTTTGAATTATTGCAAAGGTTCAAATGGCAGCTATAAGTTCAGGAGCTCACTGCGTTTCCTTGTGGGATCTAAATTCTACTACATGCAGACGGCATTCGATTTTGCAATCAGCGTAACACGCATTGGCCTTGATTGGAAATGCCCTCTTTGGAAACACATGTCCCTCTGTTTAAAACTGGTCTCCACATGTGTGTGTGTGTGAAGGCCTCAGCCGAGATCTGAAGTCTTTAGAGGAGAAGATATGCTTGTGTTTGAGGTAGTAATCTATAACTTTTTCTCTCCCTTGTGGGCTACGGGTCATCAATACTGTATCACCTCTTTCATTTGCCATATTCTTGCGGGGCCGCAGCGTGCAAATCTCATCTCCTGTGAGAATTCATGCTCCAATCTGTCAGGGTTTCTCCAGCCACCTCTCACCACCTACGCGGCCCCTATATATTTATATACATCCTTCCTACTTTTTTTTTACTGTACAACAGTTATCTATACAGGTGAATCCTCCTTTCCTCTTTCCTCCTCCTTTGTATTCAGAGGCATGTATCCACTGAACCTCCTCCCGCCCCACCCGTCTCCTTTTCTCTCCATCTTTCCTGCTCTGTGTGTTTTGCTTCGGAGCAGTAATTTTCCGTTTGATTTCGGAGGTAATGCATTTTTTACAAATCAAAGAGGAAGCCAACCTGCCCCCCACACCCTCCTAACTCCTCTTCCTCCACCCCTCCTTCTCTCCCTCCCTCCTCCCCATGCCCTCCCTTCGCCGTCTCCCGTTCTGGCCCCCCTTGGCCCTCCAGGCCAGAGAGGAGATAAAGGAGCCCCCATCATTTCCTTGTTAGTTTTGATTTGGGCAGCGCAGGGCTTTCAAGTTCCCCCCATCACCCCCAGAAACATTATAACTAGCAGCCCAGGGAATACTGTTCCTCTTCCACACACACTTATGCACACACACATGCACAGACCGTCAGATACGGATTGTAACAGATTGCACATGTACAGTAAACACAAGCCGATGCGCCACAAATTCAGGTAGCAAACACACACACACACACACACACACGGTCAGAATCAGTACACAAAATAGGACATGGAGCCCATAGATATTGACTAAATCAATATACGCCTACTAACACACACCTCAGTGAGCTGAAAGACAGGATGCACTTTGTTTACTAAAGACGTTGATGGCGGTGATTAAGCACACAGATGTACACCGATAAAACACGAATGCGTTTTATTTTGCACAAAAGCGACTAACCAGTCCAAACAAAGCACCCTTTGAAACCTGGTGGGATGATGGATAACACAGATAAACAGGAACAATGCACACACAGAATGGGTCAAAGTTAATTCATACGAGTGTATTGTGACAAAAGTGACTTGCTCTACTCAAAGGAAGACCGCAGAAAGACTCAGTTGTGTTTGTTAGATCTCACACACGGTTCTGCTGCAGCTCTTTCTAAATGAGTCAGTGGGGTTTTGTACTTCGGTTGAAGCGGTGTACAATTTTAGGAACAGTCTTTGTCATGTGCTTAATGCACACTGCAAAGCAGCGACGAACACTTCCGTCAAGGTGAGGTTTAAAGATAACTGCGCTCCAATAGGCACACATAAATCAAAAGTGAATATTTTAGGGATATTGACATGCAGAGATTGCAAACAGTGGGAGTTTTCACAGTAATTTCATGGCAAATATTTGTTGGTTGTTTTCCACAGTAGTTAGTATGACATGGTACCCAAAAGAGTAAGATACATAACAGATGGCGATAAGGGTGCAGAAATGGATGATTTTTCATACTTCTGGTTCACCCCTCAATCAACCACCAGTAGAGGGCGTTAAGGGTTCTAATGATGCCGATAGGAAAGCTCTCCAGGCACAGTTTACCCTTTGTTGGAACTCTGTGGGCATGATGGCAAATGTGGTTGAAGAAGACTCCAATTAAGACCAAACACAAGTCCAGCGTACTCAGCCATGGTGCCCTGCCCTGAAGCCAGGCCTGGATGGTCCATACTGACTTTGCGTTGTCCAAAACCAGGATATGGGTCCATCCTCTAGTGGGCCAAAATTATCTCAATCACCAACTCTTAGATTATCAAAGCTTCCTGTGAGGCCTTAGGCTCACCACCTCTGACATGATAGATAGCCCTCCGGTGTCACCTTTCTGTCCGGTTCAATAAATATTAGTGCCATTCCTGAGATGTACGATTACGTGTTTGTGTGTAGGCTAGGTGATGCAGCCAGGGTCATAGTAAGACCACTGGTGTAGTCCAGGGTATACCCAGGTATATGGCGTATACCCACTGATTTTTCAGTCAGCATATACCCGCTTCTAAATCCTCCAAGGTGTACCATTTAGTACTACTAAGATGACAAAGCCATGATCTCTGCCTCTAATGGGCCAGTACTGGCTGCCTTTACTTATTGAATAACTTTAGGCATGAGGACTGACGAGCCAAGCAGAGGTAGAGTAGTGCTGGTCATGCTGAGGAAAACATTGCTAACGAAAGAAGAGGTACAATTGAAACGAGGTATTCAAACGACAATTTGCTTTCACAGTATGAAACCTCACAAATCCACAGCCACAGTCATCAGCAGCTCAGCTGATGTTAGTGACCCTACACTGGTTTAGCAGGACAGATGTTCAGTAAACGTCATGGATAATGTGGATGGACTAGGGAATAAAGACTAGTTCACTCAAAATTCCTAGTTGTCTCTCACCAGTCTGTGGGGCCAGCATTGGTTTAGTAATTTCAAAATTCTTCCCATCTGAGATCAAACAGCAGAAATGATGCAGCAATAAGCAAATAGTACCAGTGGATTTTTGGCTAGACTAAATAGAGTAGTCTTACAAGGTGGTGTTCCTAAAACACTTTTTTATTTATTTTTATTTCAAAAGCAAAAATTGAGAGTATACCCACTTCTCTAGGGACCACCACAGCACTGCACAGCATCAAAATTCTGCTCAATAATACACCAGAACAACAAGTAAAACACAGGTTTGACACTGCGCTTCATTATTTGATGGGCAGAGTGAGGCCTCACAGAAGGTGACACTGAGCACATGTTTTATGGATCATATGGTAGAACTCTTGCAACCTGGATCAAGATAAAATTACAAAATTGTTCTGGAACAATGGTAAAGTTACTGTTAATAACAACTGCAATGTTAAATGATAGAGCGTATTTTATTTGCCCAGTCCTATAACTTGTTTCAGGAAGCTTATTTAAATCAAATTTGATGACTTCATTAAAGGAATTTTGAATAAAATGTTTGAGAGACCATTTTTAATGTGAGAGTAACATCTGCTGGCATACATGCTTTCATTTCTCACAACAGAAGTTTCATCGTCGATGGTGATGTGCAGTGGTGTGAGCGGTAAAACTGCTGCCACTCAAGGTTAGCAGCCCACTTAGATGAGGAAAGAGGAAACAGTAGAGAGTCTTTTGGATTATAGCACTGACCCTGTATTGAAATTCAACGGTATGACTTTGGTCAAAGGAGGTAGAGGAGGGGAGCAACCTGACATTCAGGCAACATTATGTCTCCAGTGTTGTCTAAAGAAGTAAAAAGTGATAGTCTGTGATATAAAAAGAAAAAAACTATGAGAAGCATGGAGAGTCTGGCCTCTCTTACTTTCTTTTTGCACTAGATGAAACAGGCTCTGTACATCTGTCTCATCTTCCTTTCTTCACTTGCCCCCAAAAAAGGCCTAACTGTACCCCCTCTCTCTCTCTCTCCCTCTCTTTCTTTCACTCTACTGCCCCCCTCTCTCTGTGTTCCTCTCCCTGGTTAGCTCTGACACACTGGTCAGCCTCAGGGTGGAAGAACAGAGGGACTCAGCGATGGGTTTGTTAGAGGAGATGGAAAGGAGAGTGGAGGAGTGATGAGGGCCAAGAAAGAAAGTGAGAAGAGGGAAAGCTGGAAAAGGGGATGTCAGGAAAGGGGAAAGAGAACTTGTCCATCCAAAGATTTAAAAAAGAACACAACCAAATTCTGTAACAGGAGTGTATTATAATTTCTCCTGTGACAACTAATCCCAAGGTCAAAACAAGTATATATTAAACTTGGAATATACCACAATCTTGTATATACCTGAAGTTTGTGGGTCAGCTTTTTAGCGTAATAAAAAATATAGATCGTAGAAAGTGTAACTGTGTAATGAAAGCGCTCAGTGAGCAGTGTATGCCATATTGTTATGCTTATCCTCTTCTCTTGTGCCAAAATCATATGGCATACATCTATGTTGATGCATAGAAATCCATGCATGTAATGACCAAACTGTGTTTGCATGAGACACAGACTTTCAAAAATCCAAGGATTTGAATTTGTTAATTGTTGCTTGAAATGTCAGGAGTGTGTTTCTCTGTAAGAGTGAAAACCAAAACTGATAAGTCGTTTTTTGACTTTATATGCGAGATTTGCTTGCTTTTTCTTGTTCCTATCGAGGTCCTTGATCAACCTGTTCATTTCAGACATTGACAATGTCAAACTACATGCTCCTGTAAATCTTTCAGCCTAATAAGTAAGGCAATAACTTAATAAAGTAAAGACCAAACCCATGATTTATACAAAATATGACAACTTTTCTCCCTATTCATTTTTTACTTTTTTTATTAAATGATTCAGTTGGGTGAAGACTGCTGCCCGTGGTACCGAATAAATACCTGCTGTTTCATGATAAATAAGGAAAGCTGTTGATTTATTTTTTATCACAAAAGCCAGAGAACTCCAACGAGTGGAAGACCGAGAGGGAGAGGGAGGATGAGATAAGGTATTAGTAGACGGCGCGAAACGCAGGCCTTAAGAAAATAAGCAAAAGATGGGGAAAGGGGATGAAGAAAAAAAAAAAAAAGTATCAATCGATAGGGTTAAATTATTCATCGTCATTAATTATCGATCGTTCTCCGCTGCCGGCTCGTCCGCCTCGCGCCAGAGTTGAAAGGAGGGAAAGCGCGCTTTAATAAAACCGGCTCGAGCCTCATTGTTTCATGTCCCGCGGCAAAGAAAAAGCTGGAGTTTGGCTCTGCCCGCGCCACGAGAAAACACACACACACATGCACGCACACGCACACGCACACACACATACACGCACGTCTTTCCCCCCCCTCTCTCTCTCTCTCTCACTCTCTATCTCTCTCTCTCTCTCTCTCTCGACGAGCGGGACGAGCTTTGGGGAGCCTCACGCGGTGTTCGCGGGGCGGCTGTGTCTCGCGCGGATCGATGCGGGATCAATGGCTCGCGCTGACTAATAGCCAGAGAGCGCCTTTGATCTCGCGGCTGAGAGATCAAAACCTTCGCGAGAGGGGAAGAGAAATCGGGGGGGGCGGGGCCAGCCGGCGAGCTGACCTTCACGCAGACGCGCGAACGAGCGCACCTTTCCGCAAAATAATAAAATAAATAAATAAATAAATAAATAAACAAATCACGCAGCCATGGATACCGTGTTTGGCGGGAAAAGTGGGTGACGACGTTATAAGAGGGTCTGGAAGAGGGTGCGGGGACGCTTTTCTTCCACGGGATTCCACGGGGGGCGTGCGCGTGCGCGCGCCCCGGCTTCCCAGCCCAAGTTGTTGCGCTTGATTCAGACTTCCTCAGACAAGGTGATGAAGTGAAGGAAGGAAACCATCTGTTGGCTCCAGGAAGCAGATGAGCGTCCTCTGGGCTCAAGTTTGCGTGCGTACGTGTGTGTGTGTGCGTGTGTGTGAGAGAGAGAAGACAGAGAGAGAGAGAGAATTAAGAGGAACAAAGAAGACGAAGAAAAAGAAGGCGATCTAACATTACAATTGTTATATTCTTACTAAACATTTTCAATGTTTATAAATCCTAATCATAAACGCACGAAATACATGTTTGGAATCCGAGAGACCTAAGCAGAAAGATAATTGTAATTACTTTTGGATAGTTTTCAACCAAAATAACTTTAAAAAATATAAGAGCAACATATATCCTAAATTACTTTGGCTAACAAGCTGACAAATAAATCACAAATTGTCTGGCTTTCTAAAAATGAATTATGGCCTCTTTGGCAGAAATAGATAAGGGAACCTTTGTTTTAATATATAATCCTGATTCAACGCATAATTCCTGCATCCTTTTTTTGATTTTGCACTTTTACCTGAAGAAATGCACCCCCCCCTCCTCCCCACTTCACACCACAATCCCACTACTGCTCTCTTTAACCTCCCCCCCTTCCCACTCAACCCATACACCCTCCCCTCTCTGGTCAGTGAGTTACTCTCTCTATCGCTCTCACTTCCCGAATTAACCACTCAAGAAGTCACCACCGACTCAATCAATAGCTCATACATAAACCCTGCTATAATCGCTCCCCCTGCCCGTCTGTCTGCCTCCTCCCTCTTCCCCCCCTCCCTCCTTTTCCAGTCTGCAAACAACTCCACTCCTCTGTCTTCTGCCTGTCTTTGTCTTAATTGTTTCAAAATCTCTCCGAAAACCTTTTCTGAAAAATAAATGCATACTTCATGGCGGTGTTAACAAGTCTAACGGCAGACTTGTTTCCAGTGCCATCCGGGGTGTTTGCACAAATCAATCTTTATGCTTATGATCATCTAATCAGGACTTATTGTTCTTCCAGTGGTGGCTGAAAGGAACCCTATACTTACACGTGCTACCCTCAGCCTCTCTATTCTCCTCCAGGGGGTTGGTATTTGTCCATCCTTCTAGATTTTATCACAGGATCACCATAATTCTTTTAAGTGCAAGTGCACCATCACTCCATGTTAGCGTGTCCATCCAGAACGGGGCCAATATTGCGTTATAGCAAAGACAAGGAGACATCAATATTGCATTATCTTATGTTTAACTGTGAGACACAGATTGTTGTTTTTGGGGGCCTTAAAGATATTGTATTACCAAAGGAGATGCGGGCAGACATCAATGCTCACACTCACGCACGAGGAGAAGCAGAAAAAAAAAAAAAGAAAAAAAAGAGAATTGCACACAGAGAATTTTAAAATGATAAGGCCTCCACACACCCTTTGCTTTACCCCTTCTCTCTGACTCTCTCTCCTCACTCTCTTCTTCTCTGCCTCTCTCTTTTCTCTCCAAAGTCTTTGATTTGTCCGTATGGTTTGATCTGTGAGAGAGTGAGTTTTGTAAACACATTTTTCACGATCATATAGCCACAGGCAAAGGGAGCATGAGGCGCAGAGGAAGAAGAAGGCGAGGGAGAGACAGTGGAGAGAGAGAGAAAGAGAGAGAGAAAGAGAGAGAGAAAGAGAGAGGGAAGGACGTTTAATGAGCAAGTGAGATGGAAAGACTGACAGAAACTGCAAGGATGGAGCCTCAAATATGACTCGCTGCAAAGAATGACAAGACATACACACACAGAGACTCTCTCACACACACGCAGACTTCTGCAAGGGTTCTGGCACAAGTAACGCATCACAGGGTTGACGAAATATGAAGCAACAATGAAAAAAGTGATGTTATTCAGTTTTTCCTGGGAGGGGATGACACTGTATTACCGATATGACACTTCCTGACTGACACATATATACACACACAAAGAGAGAGAGAGAGAGAGAGAGAGAGAGAGAGGGAGAGAGAGAGAGTTTATGTATAATTTGGGGATTATGAACACGAGAAAATAGAGAAAGAGCGTCAGAAAACCAGATTATAGGCTGAGCCAATAAAGTAGAACACAGATGGTAAACACATCGTGCTTTATAGTTGAACTAATAAAGGAGCCAGGGTCTCATTCCTTGCATTTCTTCTTTTTTTTTATTCACTTGGTTGGAACACTTTCTTTTTTCATCTGGCAGCTGCTAATCCGGTTTGGTTCGATCGGCTCCAGTAATGGCGCTAAAGCGTCGCTGCTACTGTCTCCACAGAGGAGAGCAGAGAGGACAGGACTGGCTGCACAAGTCACTAATCACAGCTTTTCTGGATGGAAGGAAATCGGGGGGAAAAAAACACGACACGGAAAATAAGTACAACAATGCTGACCATGAAGAAGCACAGGAAGGCGAAAACGCTCCAAATTCTAATTTCATCTGAACAGAAGATGAGAAATTCAAGACTAATAATAATAATAATAATAATAATAATAATAATAATAATAATAATAATAATACAGTGTACGATGTTATTTCGTCTTTCAGATTACGAGCAAATTCTAAATTTATTTTTCCACAACGAGATGTCTTTTTTCCCTCCTTCTCCGTCCTAAAACGTCTCAATTCTGCAGAAATCCCAAAATAAAAGACCCAAAATATTATTTTCTTTTCATTTTTTTCCCATCTCTTCCTGTCTCTCTTTTAAAAAAAAATAAAAAAACATCCCCGTTTTTTTTTTTTTTTTTATTATTATTATTTTTATTCTTTCTTTTTTAAAGCATCGCTGCGAGCGTCTCCTGGTTCTCTCTCCGCGTTTGCAGGGCCCACGGTTCAGGGTAGCGTTGCGTTCAACGTTTCCTTTTGCTCCCTCTTTCCTCTCTCAGCCTTTTCTGTCCGGGGAATTGTTCTCTACGTCCACAAACACATTGCAAATACCCGCCGGCCCAACTGCATCGATTTCTAATTAGACGGCAGGATAATCGTTGGAGAGAGATGAAAAAGCGGAGGGTGATAGCGAGAGCGAGTAAATAAATATATAAATGAATTAGAGGCTGGATTAATTGAATGAATATGAGCATTAGAAAAAAGAAACAAAGGTGATCTTGGAGAGCAGACCTTTTGGTGATGTCGGCAAACATGGAGAAAACGTACGAATAAAAAAAGGGGGGAAAATGAAGGTGCGAAAACACGTGTTTGAGTTACAGATGACGCGGTGATTTGCGACGTTTCGCAAAAGTCCCCCGCGAGGACGACAATTAAAAAGGGATTTTAATCGGAATGTGAAAATGTGTAACATCGGACTGATGATAACATATAGCTACAGAAGCAAAAGAAAGAAAGAAAGAAAGAAAGAAAGAAAGAAAGAAAGAAAGAAAGAAAGAAAAAGAAACACCCCAAATCCAAAATCTTCAAGTGTGACAGCAATCAAAGCTGAATTGGAGCCACAGCTGGATTATCCAACTTCTCTCTGTTCAGTCAAATTTCCAGCCCTCCTCCCCCTTCTCTCCCTCCCTACTCTCGCTGTCTCCTGACAGGGGGTGACATGGGGTTAGCCAGGGAGCTCAGGTAGCTCATTTACTTTAATTAACATTTCATCATTCCGTGAGTGGGATATCTACTCTTTCATGCTGCTCCGTCTCTCATCCCTGTACCCCATCCATTCATCATCAGCCCTTCTCTGGTCCTATCTCTCCTCCTCCTCCTCCTCCTCCTCCTCCTCGAGGCTCACCTCTCATCTTCTCTTCCTCACCATATCTCCCCCTCCTCTGTCTCATAGCCACTAGAGCATATAAAGGATAATAATTTGCACACTTTCATTCTTTTCTTTCCTCCTCCTTTTCTCTTACCCCCCAAACGACCGATTCTGTCGATTTGCGTTACTTTGCCAAAGTATGCCAGAGCCAGTGCAGGGATAACCTTCAACTAGTCTGCTCAGCCAGATCGGAAAATCGTGGCTCCGGGTTCTAAAAACAGGCAAAAAAACTATATTTTGTGTTTGTGAGCGTTAATGTGAGTGATTCACCCTTCTGTGGAAATGGATTTAGAGTTAGAAAATCACCTAACCCGCGTGACTGGTTCAGCCAACAGAGCGAGATCAAACTGAGAGATCCCAATGTCGGGAAAAAGTAACTTTTTGGAAGACTGAATCCAGTCAGGACATCAGTAAATCTGTTATAATGTTATAACCCTGTAATATGGATTCTGGTGTTTTCACTCTCAGTCTTTATTAAACTGTCTTTTCAATGAATTATTCACTATTATCTTCAGTTTCATTATATGATTCCATGTGTTTGTTACAGGAGTCCCAATAAAGTATCTTTGTAATGGGACTAGCTTCACCCAACTCTTCCACCTGTCACAGGTTCCCTTTGGACATCTCAGATAAAATGGGGGGAATGATGGGGGGGCAACATGAAAATATGATTTTAAAAAAGTGACATGCTGGTGGTTCTGTGTCACCGGGCTGTGGTCTGAACGCCCTGTAATGCAGTGTGAAGCGTTCTCAGAGGTTAAACGACTTAGAACACGTGGAGCGTTTAGCGGATTTGTAGCCTGGTGGGTTAAGATCTTGATAAAATCCACCGCGCCCGCCGGGACAATGGAGGTGAGTGCTCACATACAAATACACTGATAGGGAAGAGGAGGCTCCAATCTCACATATTAACACACCATCCCATTTTATTTTCTCTAATTCCACTTGACTATATGTTATCAATGACATCAAAACCTTTAAAAACCAGAATTAAATGCTTTTAGAGAACAAAAGGACATAACAAAAGTTTTATGATGCCAATAAAATGTGATATTGACACAGGAATGTCCTTACAAACGGAGGGGTAAAACTCTACAAATCAGGATGCATGAGTAGCAATATGCAGACAAATTTATATTTTCGGAAAAAGGGATGGATAAAATATGGTACAGATGCAGATAGAATAAACAGCTCCTTCGTGGATCAATCTTATAGATCCAGCCATAAACATAATCTAACATCACTGTGTGATATATTTATATTTTTACGTAACCACTTTCGCTCTCACGCCAGGCACAGGGGTACACACTGATGGCTCGATTTCATGCTTCAGCAGCAAACCCTGTGTGACAGATGATTAAATACTGAAATTATTATTTTATTTTAAGAAGTGTTGGTATGAGCCAGAGTAAGCAGCTTTATTATCTGCAGTAGGAGTCCTCTGTGGAAAGCTGTTGCAAGAACCTCGTGATGCATCATTAAATGCCTTACAATTAGTGGGGCCACCCTTTTCCTATCATAAGTGCAGGTTAATGCGTCGCTATGATTTAATAAAACGGCGATCTGTCTCCAAAGCTTCAGTGTTTAAGAGACTGACCGACAGGATTTCTGCCCTCTCTCTCCCTCCATGTGCTAATTTTTTTTTTCAATTCTTGCTGTCAGATCAATAGAAAATGATTAAATGCAGCCCAAGAAGACAGTTTGTTCAGTGAGATGTGAAAATACAATCAACCTTTAGCATATCAAAGCTAATTGTAGGAGTCATGTAATAGTCAGTGCTCCTTTTTAATAAATCTCTTCATAATGAACAAAAAAGAAAACATCCTTTCCCTCCATCCTGTAAATGTTTGTCGGGCAGTTTTGATATTCCGTACTTGTTGTTTAGGTCATTTGGGCCTTTAGGTCATGAATCGCAAGCGGCAACCAGATGAAAACAAACTTTGAAGTCCAGAAAAATATTTCATACACGGAGGAGACACTCGGAATTCAACGAGTGCGGATTCGGAATGAATGGATGGAAAACCTCGGTTACGCTGAGGGATGTCTCTCTCATCTGCTCTGACTGATTCCATACTGGCTGTCATTTCTACCCACTGTCCCTACACCTTTGTCTCTGCCCTACACACACACAGGCACACACACACACACACACACACACACGCACATACTGCTCCTGCCCCTGTCGGTCCTCCTGCTTGTGTGCGTGTCAAATCGAATCTCCAGCCCAGTGCGTAGTACACCTGCTGTGCCGGCGTATAATGCGCTGCATACAGTGAGTGCACGATGACGGATTACTGAATTAGACCAATAATGACAAGTGACACTTCTGTTACCGCTCCCTGAGCCACTGCAGGGAGACCGGGAGAGCTGTAAATAATAAAAACGAAAAAAGAAAACTGTGACAGAGAGAGAGAGAGATAGAGAGAGAAGAAAGACGGGAAACATGGGAAAACAAGAAGATAGATTGTGGAATTTTCTGCCTGTCCTGTAAAAATAAATAAGTTCTGTTATCAAAGGTGGAACTTCTTCTTCTTTGGTCTGTGCATAACAGTCGAAATGTTGACGATTTGAGACCCTGTCTTGTCTTCAACGGCTTTGAGTGTTGTTTTATTTATGTATTTTGAATAAATTGCAATTCTACCAACTAGTTTGGAATACCGTGTATCTAAATGCCTGCATTAAAAACCCAAGCAGGAAATAAAGGCACCGGTGCAGCCAACAACCTCACCCTTTTAGGGAGACACGTCTGAGAAGTTCTTTTTTTTTTTTTTTTTAACGTGATCTCCTCTTGAATATACATGAAATGTAGAGCAGGGCAATTTGTGAGTATGTGTGTCCACGAGGTTGCAGACTGGAGCTGAGTATCTGCAGGATGTCTGGCTCCCCTATGGACCCGGGTCTCCGCAGGCCTGTATTCAGGATACTAAATCATGCCAAATGAGGAAGAGGAGGTGCAATTCTCCCTGGGACCGCATGAATTAATCAACATACCACCCGGTGCTACTATACTGTGCACAGAAAGAGGCCGAACTGAGGAGTATGCATACCAAATGTACACAAAGGTGTTAATACATTTAAATGCAGAGCAAAGTGGCTGTGCAGGTACTTAGGTGAGATACTGATGAAGCACCAGGGGAATACACACAGACGCACGCATGCACGCATGCATGCACGCACGCGCACACACACACACAAATAAAGACTTAAATGTTCAGTGTGTAATATATAGCAGCATACAAATAGCGATAATTGATAAACTGCCTGCCTAGTATTTTCATTCAAAATGATTGTTATCACAGTTAGAAAGGGATTTGTAAATGTTGTTTTTCATACAGTGAACATGGTAAATGATTGGTGACACAGGCATAATATGAGCAAACAGTGAAGTTCATAGTTAAGTCTGCTGTTTAAACACAGCGGCGCTACATGCTACCACACTTAGAGGGGGGACCCAGGTCATTATCTGCACGATAATCCAAGCTTAAATACTCCTATGCAAAGTTATACTGGTTGTATACGCAATAATAATCTTTTTTTTTGTGACAGTTTCTAACTTATTTGAGTAAAAGTAGTCGATTACAAGATGCAGAACATGTGGATACCTGAATCACTCTATGCACCTGGTGGGAGGGGCTCATGTAAGTGGTCTATTTGCATAAGATCAGGGAGACGTTTCTACCTGGAGACCCACCTGCAACCAAAACAAGGCAGTCTGCTTGCTATTTCCCCCCAAATGAGGCCGCCAGACCTTTGTGTTTGTGATAAAATGTGGCTGATAAAATGTGATATCTGTCCATTAACCCAAACTTTAAGCCCTTATCATGGTGAGGGTTATAATGGATGGTCAGAAAAAAAAATAGTATAAACTGCTCCTTCCAGTTTCTCCAGTAAGATTTTTCCACTGGTAGCTTTCGTTCAATCATCATCATCACTGACAGCCCAGATCTCCTTGAATAAAGCTCGGCCATTGTATAATCCAGAACTTCTAAAATGGCTTCATTATCTTGTTGCTACTTCCGAAACAACCAAGATAAAGCAGCTGTTGTGATTTTATAGATGTCAGCCAACCAGATTCTATGTTGTGGTTTACATGAAATTCTATATTAAGCTGCAAGAGCGGGTGAATCTAGCCATAGCCAGCTAAATGCATGCCTTGTTGTACATATATGAACACGCGATTTAACAGGAACAAAGACGAATGGGCCTGCTTTGAACAAGAAAAAGGCACTTTAGTGAAACAGAAAGGGCGAGGGCGCACAATTAGAGCTCGTGTGGGAAAAAAAAGACGAGAAAGCGAGCAATGGGGGAGCGCGGAGGAAGGAAGACAGAAAGAAATATTGACAAAGCCTAGATATACACATAAGTCACCCGACACGACCTGCCTGCTCCCTGTATTTTATAGAGCTGCTCTGAGCTGGCGGAACAGCATGACAGGCCAGTTCCTTCAACGGAAAATATGGTCCCTCGCTACCCTCCCGCCTCGCGCTCAGCCATTACTCGTGTTTTCTGTCTATCCCACCTGATATCATTCTGTCACCTTTGCAACAAGCTCTTTCTTTCCCATCATTTTCTCCCCTCCTCTTGCACTTTTATTGGCCCTCTACCTTTCACCCATCATGTTTCACTCCCCTGTTTCCATCCATCTTTATGTCGCTCTCTTAATCCCCTCTCATTTGCTCTCCTCGGCCCTCATCCCTCCCGTTTCTCTTCCCGCTCTCCCAGAGCCGTTTCCGCAGCTGTCCCATTTCCACCTACTAGTCTCCGTTTCCCCTCATTCTTCCTGATTCATTTCCTCTCGGCTAGTGGTTTCCATCCATCCCCCTCCCTCCTACTTGTACGAAGAACATCACCATCCCTCTTTACCCTGGGCTTTCCACTTTCCATCTTGTACCTAATTCCTCTGGCCTTTGCGGTTTCCCCATGGTTTTTAGTCTATCCTTCGCTCGTGCTGTCCTTCTATCACTCTTTACCGCTCAAGGACAGGAAAGGTTTGCATGTGGACGTTGGAAAACGCCAACGTGTCAAGAACACACACTTGTTAAACTTCCACACTGGAAAAAACGAGCGAAGCTAAAAGACTGAACACTGATGGGAATTCTTAATAAGTTCCATAAACAAATTAAGGACCAAAAGATTCATTTGTTTAAAAATGCTTTGAGTAGACTTGCATTAGATCTGCTGCCTAAATGCTGTGTGAGGTTTGAAACACGGGTTCAAAGCTCGTCTGTGATGTAGACTTTAAATTCCATACTTCCCTCTGAAGGGATATTTCGTCGTTATCGAGTCACTGAAGGTGCATTAGGGTTTCTTTTTACATTCGAAAGGTGAAAAGGGTCGTTCGGCCGCATCGTGCGCCGGCGGTTTCATCTGTGCATCCGAAAGCCTCAGAGATTCATCATCGATGTTTCTGAGCCCAGATCTCCGAATCACGCCTTTCTGTTCACGTGGAAAAGTGAACATGACCCGTATGAAGCGAAAGCCATATTTATGTGAAATATGTGTCAACAACATTTGTTTTATTACATTTTTTTAATTGTAATTTAAGGACATTGCCGTCGTTATGTTCCTTCACATTTCTATAAGCGATGGACATTTCCTCCAGTTTCCTTGGATCTGACTATGTTTACCTATAAATAGTTTTGCGGCTCCAGAGATTTCTCCAGCTCTCTATCAAATCAACATAAACGATGATCTTTTCTGTCTGCATCGCCCACCAATAGTTTTGTTTAATTTATGCCACATTGGAGTGGATGCAATAAGGCCGGATGCACTACAGCTAACCCCACATATCTAAACTGAAATAATACAAACTATGACTCCCAAGCAGATGGAAACTGAAGTAGCACATTTGCCAACAAACCTTAAAATTGTGTTGAAGATGAATATTTCTTCCTGGTGTTCTCCTGATGTTTTCATTAGGGGACGCGTCTCCCGTCCCCATTCAGATAAATATATATGCGCACATATTACATTTCCTCTAGTTTGCCATTGTCATCCTTCTTTCCTCTCCCCCTCTCCCCCCTCCCTCCCTTCCCCATCCCTTTCTTTCCCTCCCTTCCCATTCTCCGCCAGCCCTACTTCTCTCATCCGCAGCCTGAGCACAGAGCCCCATGTGTCGGAATCAATTAGGGCCGAGAGCCGTCGCGGCCGCTCTTTCACGGAGGTAAATATTAAACTGCACCAAACACCGAGGAGGAAGAAGCGAAGAGAGAGGAGGGGAGAGAGGGAGCCCTCCGTCCCTAATCCACCGCATCGATCAGGCGGGGATGAGGGTAATATATTATTTTGACAAGATACGATTCTCCGACGCGCACCGCTATCCCCGGCGATCGATTTCTTTTTTCTCTCCTCCACCCCCCCTCCCTTTCTCCCCCTCAGCGAGTGGGACAGAGCCTCCGCTTGTGCGTGTGTGTGTGTGTGTGTGTGTGTGTGTGTGTGTGCGTGCGGGCGTGCGCCTAAATGTGGTTACGCACATTTGTGTGTTGTTTTCGGGCACCCTTGCGTGTGCATGTGCACTGGAGTGTGGATGGGTGACAATATAGGAACAGCATTAGGAAATGTGGGGGGAGAGATGAGGATGGCGCTGCTGGTAGGTCCGTGCTTTTACAAACAAGCTCCTGTCTAAACAGCTAAATCACATACTCAAGCAGAGATGGATCGCCGGGAAGAGGGGGGGGATCTAAGAGTCCAGTTGCTTTTATTTGCTTCTGCACCATGTCAGATGTCAAAGATACATTTAGTCCTGTACTGTAGACAGAGATGACCTATTGAAAACTTGCTGTAACGTCTCCCCTCTGCCGGACCCCCCCTCCCGCCCTTGTCACTTTGTAAACTGTGTCTAAATGCTAAATTCCCAGATCAATGTTTTTTTATTCACCCCTCCCTCCTCAACCCCCCCCTTCGTCAATGTGCTCTCTTTGCCCCCTCCCTCAGTCCTCCTCAGCTTTTTATCTCCGCATCAACGGTGGCAGGTGTTTCCGCGGGCGTCGCTTGCGGAAGAAAATCGCCCCGAGAAGAGGAAGTTTTCTTGCATTATGGACCGAAAAAGGTTGGTTTTTTTTTCTCCCCCCGATGGCGTCCTCAACGTTCCCGGTTTTGGCAGCAGCAACGTGCTTGTGAACGCCCGTGCTCCGAAGCAGAAAAATGTGAGTTCCCTCTTGGAGAACGCCTTTGAGGGATGTTTCTGCTGAGGGGCGTCATTCCAGTTTTTCCATAAACACCACACAGTCAACATCTCCCGCCAGTAACCTAGGTAACGTCAACCCTTTACTGAAAGCCGCTCTATTGAAAACAAATCGACTGAACCTCTAATGGAATAACTCCATATATATATGGTTCTTAGTTCCTTCGGAAGGTTTTTTTTTTTTTTTTCGTTTTTCCTTCGGTGTTTTTAATGATTCCAGGCCCAGGTTTCAAATAGAGATGGATACGGAGACAGAGGCGCTGTCATCTTCCTGTTGTGGCTCAGGTCTTTACGCCAGAGGCCTAGAGGGCGAGCTGTAGAAGTCAGGGTTCTTAACGCCAAACAGCAATTCAGAATCCAATCGCTGAGTTGGTTTGGTTACATTTTGAATGTGCAAAACCAGTGATTATCATGGGGGATACCATGGAAACGCTTATTTCTAAATAGGTATGATCATCAGCAAATGAAACGCAACGTTCCTGCACGGGATTATATCTACACTCTCTACATTCGATGATAATCTGAGTCTGATGTATCCCTTGAATCGTGGACCTCCACACTGAACCAAGCCTGCGTCCACTTGCAGACATGTCCTCTCCACACGCGTCCTGCAACACCCATCTGGTGCCTCGCGGTGTTCACTCTGCACCCTTTTACACCTTGCCCCCCCCCCCCACGTTCGGCTCCTGCCCGCCGCGACTTAGTTTTTGTCTTTCTCTCTGTCTGCTCCTGCTTTTATTGTGCCATTTTCTGCCACTTTGGTCCGAGAAAAGGGTGGCCATAATGCAATCTCTCCCCTTCTCCGTCCCCCGCTGTGAGAAAGAGTAGCTTGGCCTGTGTGCTGGGCCGGGAAAAGGGGGAGAGACGGGGTCAAGGTGAGCTCTAATACACTATTGATCCGCCCCAATTGAAAACCTGATGGAAATTTTACCCCCCTCTCCTTTCCCAATTCCTGCCTCCCCCACCTCCCCCCTCTTTCTCTGTTTTCTCCCCCTCCCCTTCCATCTCCCTCTCCTCCATTATGTCTTTTTTTTTTTTTTTTTTCTTTTCCTGCGTGCATCCTCCCTGGTGCCCAGAGTTTTCCTCTTTTTGGGTGTCTATTCCCTTTCACTCCAATCTGTTTTCCCTCTCCCCCGCTGAATGTCTCTTTCAACCGCTGACCACTTTCTCTCTCCCTCCCTCCCTCCCTCCTTCTCTTTTTGTGGCACTCTGCCTCCACCTTTTAAACCGTAGCTCTAATCATTTCTCCACTTCTCGCCTCCTCATTTTTGTTTCACCATATCCCCTTTTTCAATCTCATTCCCTGCTCCCCCCCCCCTTTAAACCAGTAGCTAACCCACTCCTCCCTGCTGTTTCTGTCTCTCTCAGTCGTTTTCCTCTCTCCCCTCTCCCTGAAAGTGGATCAGATGGTCCATTTCTCTCTAACCCAGTGCATATTGATCCCAATGGCAGTAGCATGCAGGGTGAGGGCTGTGAAGACCACTGCTACAGTGTATTAAACGCCACAAATGCTTTGGATGTGGGGTCTGAGACACGCCTCCCCGGCAGGGTCCTGTCGATAGCTGCTCCCTCCTGTCAACAGCAGCCAAATGGCCTCTCAATCTGGGACTTGTGATGGGCTAGAGATTGGTACACAGAGCGCGCAATGGATGCGCCACGGAAAAATAGACGGACTCTCGGTCGGAGAAAAGTTGGATTAAAGAAGGAGAGGTGAGCTGCTCTCAGGGGGAAGGAGGGGGAAAAAAAAAATCTATTTGGCAGAGATGAGTCGTCGAAATTAACCATCTCCATTCAGATGCTCAGAGTGTTGCCCAACACAAACGATGACCTCTGCATTCAATTTGCTCCACTCTTCGCCTTAATGGGCTTCATAATAACACATCGCTGTTGCTTGAAACGGCAATTATGGATTCCATCGAGTGCGTTATACTTCAAACGCATCCAACAAAAGAGGCACAAACACTGCAAGGACCTGAACAATACAGGACGGCGCAACAGAAGCGAACGCTTACAGCTACCCATTACTTTCCCACTTAAGCCAGGCCCCAATCTTTCCCTTTGAGCCTATGCAGAGTCGGCTGCTATCGCGGGAGATAAATGGAGCGGGCGAGCGTACGCGCGCCTTTGATTTATGTACCGTTGTGTACGTGTCAAGCGGCCGAGCTATCGTGACCGCCATCTCCCAATAGACACAGAAAGGCTACGCTTCTGTCGACCCTCCAGCCTCCGATACATATCTGGAACAGCGGCGTACGCCGGGTGGAGGGGTGGGGGGGGGGATTGGAGCGACTTGTTGGAGCGGTAGGAGGAGTTGAATAAGAGAAGGAGGAGAGGTGGCACCTTTCTATCCATCTATCTAAAAGGGGATCCATCCGCCGTGTGGCTGCTGTTCCCTTAGTGCTCTGCGAGCCTCACCCTGGGAACGTCGCTTTTAGGTCTTAGTTCCGACCCTGACGTTAGATATCGTGACAAACGTTGACGCTGATCTCATGAGAGAATGCTTTTTCCTTTTGTTTTATTTGTAAACCGGTCTGCGAGAGAGAGTGACTGCGGTTGTACTCTCTGTCCCAAATAAGTAGAACACTATAAAAAATAATTAAAAAAAAGAATCAATCAATCTCACAGTTTGAAACGATTTCCCAATGTTTCCCCCTCGCCAGTTTACCCAGCAAAGCCTCCGCTCTCCAGACACCTGTTCTGCTTTGCCACTTCTCTCTTCCAATCACTCGTTTCTTCTCTCCCACACGGGCTCACCCCTTTCTCCCGCCTCTCTTCACCCTCTCCATCTATTGCTTTCTCTCGAGGAAGGAATCAGTCTCACCTTAATTGCTCTTAAGTCGGATTAATGACTGACCGGGGACAACTTGACTTAATCTCTCCTCTAGTAAATCTCTTCCTCTTCACTCTTCTCGTACATCACTCTTAAACATTTTATCCCTTCTCCCCCTTTTTTCCCTTGTTCTCCCTATTTTGTTACTTTTGCACGACTGTTCCTATCTATCTATCTATCTATCTATCTATCTATCTATCTATCTATCTATCTATCTATCTGTCTGTCTGTCACATTGTTCTTGTTTCTCACTTGTGCAAGTCAGTCAATCCCATTTTCGTTACATCTTTTTCGGAGCGTCAGACCTTAACTGAGATCATGTGTCCCTTCATCATCTTCTTTTCTCTTCTTTTCATTCACTTTTGACAACTTTATACCAATTTTGCATCCAGGGATTTTTGTCTCTCTGTTTTGTGTGTGTGTGTGTGTGTGTGTGTTCTTGTACTCGCTACCTTCTGTGTACCAAAGTCCACATTCTACTAGCAAAGTGAAGACTCTTTTGGGAAGTGAAGACATTCTGGCTGGTCCTCACAGATTCAAAGGACTGTTTGAGGTTGAAGACCTGGTTTTAAGGTTGAGGTTAGGATTAGGTTTAGGTTAAGTTAGGGTTAGGGGGATAGTTAGGATGGTTATGGGTAGGATAAGACTTGGTAATACATCGATACATTGTGTCTATTAAAGTCCTCACAAAGGCATAAGCAGAAGGATGTGTGTGTGTGTTTGTGTGTGTGTGTGTGTGTGTGTGTGTGTGTGTGTGTGTTGTGTATGTGGCCCCGTCATTGCCTCCCTAAGTGCTTTGGCAGTACCGGGATGTGCTGTCATGCCAGTGTGGCTAATCGCAATCGAATTACAACGAACCTGTACTGAGATGAAGATAAAGGACATGACCGCGCACGTGTGTGCGCGTGTGTGTGTGAGAGAGTGAGTGAGTGTCTGTATATATGTGTGATTACTCAAATACTCAAAGCCACAGAGCGGAGAGGGCTCACATGTAAACCCAGATTTGAGGAACCAGCTTAAGCGAAGACGACACGGTTTGGATTATTAACCCACGCCAGAGTCACGACTTTAAAACGCCAAAAGGATCTCTCAGAAACAACCGCCGCCATCCATGGCGTGCTGGTGGATAAAGGCCAAAGAGATTGTGCCACCATCCAAGACCCTGCAGCTCAAAAAAAAAAAAAAAAAAAAAAAAAAAAACCGAGGGGAACAAAAAGAAGGCAGCCTTGTGGACAAAAGCTCATTTTCCTCTTGGTTGCACACTGCTGCAGGCGGGCTAACATGCCACAGGAGAATTCAAGCACTCATACACCTTTGTTTTCCTCGGGTTTTTCTCAACTTTACACACAGGCGGCGGAGCCATAACTGAGAGCAAACCAGCTTTTGTGTGTCAGCCCAGGAGCCCCGTGCGTGGCCTGTCCAGCCCGAGGCGCTTTTCCGTGATCTGAGAGCTCGCGTTCGTTTGAGCCCTGTTTGATTGTGACGGAGAGAAGCCCAATCTGTCATCGCCCGAACGCGGGGCGCATTTGTTCGCCTCGGTTTTTCCCTTTGAGCCACTTCCACATCTCTCTCCCGTCTTGCTTCAACTCTTTTTTTTTTTTGAAAGCCCCTTCCCCTCCGACCCCCCACCACCAACAGCACCTCCTAACCTTTGCATGTCCATCTCCTTCACAGCTGTCTCTCTCTCTCCCACACACACACACACACACACACAGTGTGCAGTCAGGATTAGGCATTTATCTCGGTGGTCCTCCTTTCGGCCCTAAACGCCCGTGAGGATGATAAGAGACGCCGGGATTTGTCAAATTGTGCGCCATTGATTAACTGACCTTTCACGCCTGCAAGTCTCTCAGCCACTCCACTAACTGCTGACAGGTTAGATAGAGAGATAGATGCATCTGGCTGTTATTATTGTGTACAAGTTTGTAGTTACCAGGTGTGGCAGCGAGAAACATGGGGTGGGAAGGGGGGGGGGCCGGGGAGAAGAGAGGGGAGGGAAAAAGACGGGAGTGGTGGAGCTGGTGGGGAAGAGATACGGGGGAGTCTTTCAATTGACCTATAGGTGTGGAGTCTAACAAGTGCGCCCAAACAGTAAGGAGAGTTGAATAATGAATAATGAAAGACATTTTAAGGCGCGCCGAGGGGCTAATATTAGAGAGGAAGATATTAGCAGAGGAGCCGGAGGAAGAGTTCAGGTGCCGGCGGAGAACGTTGCACGGGAGTGGTTATGGCCAGAGGGCTCTTTCGTGGTGCTTTGGACACCTTTGATTATTCCGGTCTGGTCTGTAATGCTTAGCTACTTTTGTAATGCCAAGAAAACAACCTATCAATGATCAATCTCTATAAGGGAGACGGTTTTAAGATTTGAATGAATTTAGATGTGTTTGGGGCAGAATTACATGTTAGAATTCTGTCTACATCTGGAAAGCTTTGATTTTAATCAGTATTTTATACACATTATAAACATTAGTGTATGCTGTGTGTGTGTGTGTGTGTGTGTGTCTGTCTGTCTGTCTGTGTGTGAGTGACATATGACTCTTCCCAGAACTTTTCTATATATACAAACACAATTTCATAATTATTTTATGTAAAAAAAAACAAAAAACAAAGCAAAAACACAAAAACACACAAAAAAAACAGATGAGTTTAATTCAAAGAGAAGAAGCAACACTGACAAGAAGACAAAGACGTGGAGATGAGGAGGAAGTTCACCCACCTGGACTTCCGCGTCGCCCCGCCTCAGCGATACACCTGAGGCCGAAGCCCGACCACCGTCCCTCGGACCGGACTGGGGTTTGTCCGCCGGCGCGTTTGTCCCGAATCGGAAGGAAGTGGGAGATAAAAGTGCCACCGTCGCACTGCACGAAGACTTCACTACAAAAGAAAGATTTTTGTTATGCAGTCGTTACTGGACAAAAACATGAAGCCGTGTTAATTATACGAAAGTTGGAAAAAAAACGTTTTTTTTTAAAAAAAATATCAAATAAGTGCGCGTCCATCCGAGCGGTGCCGGGAGCTGTTGTACTGTTTTCCCACAGGACCTACCCCGTCGACCACAGATCAGTCATTCTTTTTAACTCGTACAGTAAAGTGACTGATGGACTAACGCAAGTTTGACAGGAATTTCTATAACGGTCACATTATTTTTTACGGTTCATCAGTTACGCACTAATTTAAAATAACTTTAACGCTAATTAAATCAGTGGCAGCCTGCCTAAAGAAAAGAATGCAATCCTAATGTATTTGTTCTGTGTCATTAGTCAACATTTTAACGTTTAAGTTTATATCAGATATGTGTTTTACGCACGGGATGGAATGGGGATTGCTGGATTTGGAAACCACAGATCAGACACAGAGGCCCTGAATGCATCACCGAGAGCGGCTCCGCTGCCTTGTTATCGATAGAGCAGAAGCTTGCTGGGAAGGATATTGACTGCACTAACTAGCCGCACTTTGATCATATAAAATTGCTTTCCAGATGACAACACATTAAGGATGAGAGCAGTTTTTAAAAAATCAAGTCCGCCTGTCAGAAGTTGCTTTTCCGAATGAGATGCCGATGAGAAGAGACGTGAAACCCCCACAGGTTGAATTAAAAGTCCGTTTCCCAAAAAAAGACAACCGGAATAGTTATGGAATAAAAGCAGGGAGACTTCGTCCAAAGATTAAAATCGTTAGTAATCACGAACAATCCGAAAAATGAAAGACGAAAATGTGTCTCCCGGAGGTTAAAAACTCAAATAACATTTTTTTAAAAATTGAGTGATTGAGTCAAAGCAGTAATTCTAACAATAATCTATACAACTAAATGAAAGAGATCCATCCTCACCAAAAATATCTGATTTGTATAAGTTGATTTCCGTTTTCCTTTTGTGGCGGGCAGGGCTAAATTAAAGGGAAAAAAATTGCAGGAAGATGTTTCTGTTTTTAATTAAATAATATCGATAATGCGGAGGAAAAAATATTCCCCAAAAAAAATTAAAATAAGAACGCGGAAAAGTGTTATTAAAGTGAATAATAAAAAATATTTCAAAGTAAACTATTGATATGTTTCAATAGAAAAACGTGTGATTGTTATTATTATTATTATTATTATTGTTGTTGTTATTATTATTATTACTGGTAATAATAATAGTAATAATAATAAGCTTCAATTTACTCATCTAGTAATTTACATTTCAGCATAGTTTAAATGATAATTAGATTAATAGAAAATAAATAAATTATTGATATTTGTCGGTATGGCTTCACATCCGTGGGGAAGTAAGTGTCATAGACGAACATTTTCTCCAAATGCCACTTAAAGTAATTCTTCCCACTAAATATTGACAGAAGATAAGCGGACGACGAGAGGAAGTACAGACGCAGGGGAACAGAAATAAGAAAAGTTCAAGAACCTGAAAGTAACGAACTACAAAACCAGATTCAACTTCTGGTTTCCCAGACATCTTGTTTCAAATTAAATATATTAGCCTACATGACACTAATATTCATATATTTAATAGTAATACTAATATTATTATTATACTATCATTATTTTTCGCACAATAATTTATCAACTCAACGTGATCAATTAAATTAATCTAAATCACCCTCTACAAATCCTGGTGTCTGTCCACGGAGGCGCGCGTCTTTGCTCGTGCACACACACACACACACACACACACACACACACACACACACACGCAAGCACCCTTTAAAAAACTTTGATGAGGTCGGCTGGTGTTGCGTAAAGTCAGATGTGAAGCATTGACGGCACCAAAACAACACCGGGGTTAGTGTGGATCCACCGATCGATCTCTTAATCTGCAATAGTTACATGCAGGTATTGATTTACAAACTCTGTTTATCTGGAAATATGCTGGTACAAATAATTGATGGAGTACACCCACGGCGAGCATAAATATGCATCAAAGTTGTGAGGGGGGGGTAAGCGCCCAAAAAAAAAGAGGGGGGAAATCTGAGGAAAAACAGCGGATTCACATGAAGATGCTAAGTTTGTATTGATGAGACAAACTCCCCTGCGACACACAAGATTTCACTTCTGAACGAGAAAACTTTATACATTTGAATTTCCCCAACGCACCGACGGGCGGGATATTGCTGCGGCAAGGATCATATTTCTGGATTCACGACTCTCTTTCTTTCTTTCTTTCTTTCTTTCTTTCTTTCTTTCTTTCTTTCTTTTAAATTTTATTTTTGAAAAATTATTATATGATAAACAAATTGGAATGATAAATAATTACGCTTTCAGTGGATATTTTGATGAGCTGGAAGATGATGTAAAATGAAACTATGGCAATAAAGCAAATTGTAGATTGAATTAAGTAATTCATTTTAGAAAAGTCCTATATTATTTCGCTTAACAGATCTTAAATGTGAACGTAAACACAACACGCACGAGTGACTACAGCAATCCCACATGGGCAACGAGCATTAAAACCTATATTTCAAGGTAAATGAAAGGTTGAGCGAGCGAGGGAGAGCGAGGGGAGGAGGGGGGAGGAGGGGGGGAGGGAGTTTAATTGACTGATTGATACGGTGGGCTTTGGAGGTGAGAGCTGGACGCTTTAAACAAACACGCGCGCACACACACACACACACACACACACGCACACACACACGCACACACACACACACACACACACACACACACACACACACACACACACACACTTAGAAGCTAATCCGGGCCAACGATGACACCTTAACGCGTCAATGTGCGACTTGTGCGCCCGCGCGAACGCGAAAGAAGAAGCGCATTTTACAAACAATTCCTCAACAAAACACAGAAAAAGGAGTGCTCCTTTTTTTAAAAAAAAAAAAAAAAAAAAGAGGGAGGGAGCAAACGCTCGCGCGGGTAAACTTTTATCATTCCAAAATCTGTTTTCCGAAGTGCCAAAAGAAATTTGAAAAGAAATCCCGAAAGCGACCAAAACAAGTGCAATGAAATAGCAAACCACAACAGTAAATGCAATTGAAATAAATAGATCACAAATCAGCCTTAAATATTTCACACTGCTAGGCAAGTACGCAACTTTTCAAAAAAATAAAATAAAATAAAAGCAACCGAAAACATAACGACGATATATAACAGGATTACAACATACCTGAAGTTTTTTTTTTTGTTTGTTGGTTTGTCTGTTTTTTTTTTTTAAATCTATAAATGTTCAGGATGTGCAGTCAAAGCTCTCGCCGGCTGAAGCGCGAACAGTCTATCCACACGCATCGACTGTGACGACGCAGCGACCGAGGAGACGGCAACCTGAACCAACCCTGGGAGGAGGGAGGGGGGTGGAGGGGAGGTGGGGGGGGGGGGGTGTGCATCGTCTCTCCCTCTCCTCTCCTCTCCTGCGCTCCTGTGTGCGTGCGCGCGTCCGTGCGCGCCCGCGCGCGGTTAATTAATAAATCCCCATTCGCTATGCCTCGGGTCGGTTTGTTTTCCCCGGTCGACAAGCCGAGAGGAAAGAGTATTTGAAGTAGGATTCGACCCGTTTCCGCTCCCGTGTCTCATATATTTGGGTGTAAAGGGAAGGAGAGAGAGAGGGAGGGAGAGAGGGAGGGAGGGAGGGAGAGGAGGGGGGGAGAGAGAGAAAGAAAGGGAGAGACAATCAGAGAGAAAGAAAGAGAGAATGTGGGCACATGATGGTTTGCAACAGGGATTTATTAGAGATCTAGTTTGTTTTTTCCGAGTCAGAAGATCACGCGGCTCCTGTGTTCTTTCCTGTTTTAATCTGAAAATACTGTCTTGATTTTGAAAGATGTGTTTCTTAACCCGACAATCTGCCTTCAGCGGACTGGGAAGAAATTGACTTTATCAGCCATTAGCCTGCAGCGAAATCCAGCAAAATTGTCTTCACAAAGTCAGCAGCATCGCTGGGATCATTGGGAGAGAGAGAGAGAGAGGGAAAGGGAGGGAGGGAGGGAGGGGGGTGGAGGGACAGGGGAGGGGGGCAGAGGGGTTGAGGAGGGGAGAGAGGGGGAGAGGTGGAAAGAGAGAGAGAGGTGAGGAAAGAGAGGGGGATGGAGGTGGGGGGGAGAGAAAAGGGGGAGAGGAGAGAGAGACGCGGAGAGGGAGGGATGGATATGAGAGTGAGGGTGGGGGGGGGTGGAGGGGGTGAGAGAGATGGAGGGAGAGAGAGATGGATGGAGGGTGGGGGAGAGAGAGAGATAGAGGAAGAGAGAGGTGGATTCAGAGTGCGGGTGGGAGAGACAGAAAGAGGTGGATGGAGGGAGGGAGAGAAAGAGATGGAGAGGGGGAGAGCGATGGATGGATGGAGAGAGAGAGAGAGAGAGAGAGAGAGAGCGATATGCCAGTAAATCAACTCCGCATTTAACAAACTTTAATTATTTAATTGATCTCCAATCAGCAACTTAATAATCAAGCAGGTAAACCGATGGGGATCAGCTGAGCGGACTCCGTCGATAGGGAATCAAAGTTGTTCCCGGAGCAGAGAGGAAGAGCCCGTCTCCTCCGCCGGAGCTCTGCTGTTACTTGTTGATAACAGCAGAAGGTCAAATCCTCTCAGAGCCGTGCCGAGCAAACGGGCGACAGAGGTGTCTGTCTTCGGCCTTCTGTGAAGAGTTCCACTCAGGCAAATGCCTCGTGTCAAAGGTCCCGTTTAGAGGGAGCCTCAATCAACTTCACTTTATTTACTTCTTTTAAAAAATTCATATCACCTCATCTGTTTCCTTCCCAAATCATGATTGCTTGAAACACTGGAGACCTTTAGAGATCTTTTTTTTTTTTTGACTCTGCTAAGCAAAACATTCATTTGGAAAGAAAAAAAAACAAAATCACCAAATCCACATCATTCGGCCTCTCCAGAAGTTAAGTTGCAAACTAAAAATCAATGAACGCGAGTGGAGCAACATTTGTCCAACACAGATCGTGTGCGCGTCCACTCAGCGCCTCTTTATCGCCCTCTAGTGTCAGCACGCGATCTCAACCCTCAATCACGACTTGTTAGGAGCGGCTCACACAGGCGGGCTTTTGGCCTCAGAGTGGCACCAAAACAAACATGGTGTGTGTGTGTGTGTGTGTGTGTGTGTGTGTGTGTGTGTGTGTGTGTGTGTGTGTGTGTGAGGAGCAGAGTATCATACACTTATACTCAGCAGATGAAAGCTTTGCCAATACAGGGAATTCCCTTGGGGTGGTGGCAGTATTGACGTGGACATTGCTGTGTGTGTGTGTGTGTGTGTCCTTGTGTGCATGTATGTGTGTGTGTGTGTGTTTATGGCGGGGGGGGGTCTGTTGCATGTTTACAGGTCACTATAAGAAAGAAGAACATGGTAAAAGATTCCTGTAACCTGTAAGATCTCAGAGCATCTCTCTCTCTCCCTCTCTCTCTCTCTCTCTCTCTCTCTCCTTGTGACACCTAAGAGGTTCCATATCTGTGATTGTGTGACAGAGAAAGGAGGCACCGGTAGGGGATGAATAACTGACCTATCACATCACCATTGACTTAGTTAATTAATATGAGTAGAGCAGGGGATTCCTAGCTCACTTTTCACTGTATAGATTTGCTGTCTCCTCACATTTGGTATGTTTTATGTCCATTCAATGCAAATCCAATGTGTTCTGTCCTGCGGCCCAATCATGACAGCTAATTTTTGCGGGTGAGCTGCTCTGATCGGGCAGATTTTGATTGCGGTGCAACACGGTCGTAGCTATGAGGGATTGATATTAAATCTCATGTGAATGGACGTCAACTTGCACCACGGTGAAATGTTAAAAAGCTTGTAAGCACCAGAGCTCCCGTGGCAGCTTGTTTGGCAGATTGTTCTTCTTTTTTTTTTTTCAAATAAGTTACAATAAAGGTTACATTTAAAGGTAGGACAATGATTCATGCAAACGTTCTGTTCCTTTGTGGGCGCGAGAGCGCGGGAGAGAGAGAGAGAGAGAGCGCAAGCCGGGCAGTGGGGGAGATGACACGAGTGAGGTAGACAGGAAGACAGGGAGAAGAAGGTGGGAAATGGAGAGAAAAGGAGGGGAAAGAGAGCAAGAAAGAGCTCCAGTGCCTAGTCTTAATCTGAGCTGTTCTGATCAATAGCCCATTTCCCATTGTTGCCAGAGCTGTTCGATCGCTACACCACGGAATTAACACACCCACTTTAATCTAGGGGGAGAGGAGGGAGGAGTGTGTGTGCGCGTGTGTGTGTGTGTGTGTGTGTGATGGGGGGGGTTGCATGTGTGAGGGAGTTGGGGTGGACCGGTGGGGGGCTAAAGGGGGTGAGTGGGGAGCAGCTGTGGAGGCATTCTCAAATGAAATCAAATCTAATTGTTATCACTGTAGCTGCTGCACTTATTACAACCACTGTTAGAATTATCCTGCCACCATAAAGCTCTGTCGACCCCCCCCCAACCCCAGTGCCCACCCCCCCAGCGCCGTGCTGTGTAAACTGGACTTAAATAATCCGAATTAGTGTTTATTTCTTTCATTTTGCCGGCTGCAGATTGGATTGGGCTGGAAGGCCGCGGAGCGGGAGGAGGTGGGGTGGGGGGTGGGGGGGGGGGTCGGTCTTACAAGGCTTTGTGGTCAGGTCCGCTGTGCCGGATAACATCTGGGTGTCTCAATTCAATTCAATTTACCTCTGGGGCAGCATGTTCCTAAAATTTGACTGTACTCTTCTATACACTGTCTCCTGACTTCTTCAGCGATCGTCTGATTTTGCCCGTGTGGAAATCGGTGTGATGAAAGAACCGTCATTGGGGTGATCCTCGGAGGTGTAAGGCTTTTTCTCTGTTCCGTGTGGTTCTGGGAAAACATGGTTGAAGTATCCATTTGCCTTCTGTCAACTATGTGTCACCAGAGCCATGAGCAGGGCTGGATCTAACCCAGTGATGACCAGTGGAGAGGCAGGTAAGCACCCTAGACAGGTCAGCAGTGCCCTGCCAGAACACACACACACACACACACACACACACACACACACACACACACCACTGACACAAATTGTCAGTGTGGATGTTTTTGGAGCATGTGTGGAAAATGGAGCATTTCAGGTGAGCAGTGGCCCTCATGATGTAAAAGTTTTTGTTCAATCCCTTTTGTCTATACTTGGACCTCAACAGAACTGTCTTTATTGAGCATATAGGTGTAATTGTTGTTTTTTCCTGATGTGGTATGAGTGTAAAATCACACTTAAAATGCAGTTTCCCTTTGAATGGTGACGTGATTTAATTATTGTTAAATTCCATTGACCATTGAACAATGGTGGAATTCTATCATTCCAACCAGGTTGAAAATAAAAATAGTGAAATTGTCTTTTAATATTCTTTGTGTTTATAATATACATTAACAGAAATAGTGACGTACTTGAACCAACATCGCATTATTATTTTACATTTTTGCAAACTAATAAGCGTCTAATAAGCAGATCTGATCATACCTGGTAGAATAATTGCCATTATTTCAGCATATTCCTCTGACATGTCAAGTAAAAGATGACGTATAGCACCGGCGTGCTGATGCAGAATTACCCTCGACTGTTGATCTTGTCGTATTTGTACCTTTGAGAGACAAGAACTGTATGATATCACTTGTGATCAAAGTGACTAAACCCATCCAAGCGGGTTCCTCCTTCCCAACGATCATGGGAGCGTCGCCCCTTTCATTACTAAAGTGAATTCTTTTGCTTTCTCTTTACCAACACTGGAGTTTAACTGTTGAATATTGTAATTTTCTGCTCTGGGTGTCACCGGTGGGGTCTTTACTTACTGCCTCCTTCTGAGACAGCTCGAGGGAAAAGGCAGCGCAGGAGCTCTTCCCTCCTACCCAAGGCTACAGGCAACTTTGGCTCCAATCCATTCTACTTACTCCAGTCCTTTTGAAGTAATTTCATAACAGAGCAATTTTTCTCGTTAGCGTTTGCCTTTAATTGTGGGTAATTAAGCGTGCTTCGGCAGTAGAGAGAGCACTGTTCAGAGGATTGGGGGGAAATTAGCCGTAGTTCAGCTGTGAAATATGGGGTTAAGTGGGAGACGGTAGGGAGAGAAGAGAGCCAAAGGGGTCAGTGACTCCAAAACAGGGGGCACGCCATCGAAAAAGAAAGATGCTTTGGGTGAAGGGGAAGCTGGGAAAAGTAGGTGGTAGTAGTAGACAGAGAGGAGGTGGATTTTTCCAGCACTGAGGAAAAACTGACTCTTAAATTTGTGCAAGAACACAAACCAAAAAATGGGTCACGGCTATTTAATATACCAGAATCCCTTTCAAAAGAATTTTTTGTTGATTCTCACCAATTATGCTGTTGTCTTTATGATATATATATACGCAATCGGTCCTTTCAGCAAGCTGTTACTAATAAATCTTGAACACTGTTTTTTTTATAATGAATGTTTGCAGCCCGACTGTCCCCCTTCAAAGCATGTGCTGATAGGGTGTATGATGTGGAGCTGTCAGCAAGTGGATTGTGGACTTCACCCACAGTGATACTTGATTAAAAGCCGAACACATGCTGAATAGAGCCTCTGCCCTTTGCATCCATTAATGCTTCCATTTTAACCCCATAACAGCCATAAATGTCAGCGTGGCCATAAAGCAGATGAGGAATGATTGGGGCCATTGACTGTACTGTCAAATGCTCAGTGGATATGGATATACTCCACTGGGCCCTTTATGGAACCATCCACAGTGACTGTAATGAACCTGTTAAAGCTTGTATAAATATTGGCTCCCGTGCTTAGCGGTCGTCTGAAAAGCCCCACGAATAGGACACGTTTGCAAACAAGTGGCAGGGCGTCGGACTTGGTAAAGCTAATACTTAATCAATGAAGGGACGCTCCCTTGCAGCAGGCCCTCGAAGAGCTTCGACTCACGTGGGGAGTGCAGATGTAATGTGGTTAACAATAAAAACCTCTTCTGAGGTATTTTCAGTTGCTTGTTGAGATATTTAACAAAGATATTTCAGATATTGACATATTTCACAAAGTAGAATGTGCAGGTACATAATTTCGGCCACCCAGCTCCCAGTGATTAATGCCAGTGGTCAGAGAAGAATGCAGCTTTGACCCAAGGAAATCCATATATTTTCCAACCCATAGATTTTCTTCATCATTTAAAAAATGTATATTTGACAACACACTCTTTGACAATACACAGTACTGTGTATACTGTTCCAGTATACACAGTACTGTTCCTAAGAGCATCCAATCTGACGTACTCTCCAGTCTAACTCAAAAAATATGATTTATACCTCCCTGACAATAAAAACGTGTTATTGTTCCTACACCAGTTAAGCCACTTGACCAGTTCAGATATTGATCAGATGCATATACAAATGTAATCTGTTTTATCGATCATTGGCTCGCGTCGCCTGTATCAAGAGCGCGGCTCTGTCTCCAACGGCTTTCAGTTCCGTGCATCCGCGAGCCTAGTACAAACAAATATGACACTGTCTACTTCCTGACACGAGTGTTGCACAATGGATTTAGCTCCATAAATGAGATAAACACCTAGAGCCATCTCAGTTTTACAAGACCCAATTTGACCTTGTGTGACATAAACTTGAAATCAATGAGACCGGTCATGGTGACCGGACACGTATAAGTCAGGAGAGAAACCACAAGCTGGTGGGTCCAATGTTCATCATCTTCAAACGGCAAATAGTTACGATCGCGGTGCTGCAGCGCGCCTCCAGCAATCCCAAAGATCATGTATGGAGGTTACCCAAAGATACGATATGAACTTGACCCCTTGAGGTGTTATTGCGTTTTACAGTTGGAATCAGGGCGCTCACACAGATGCATAAACTCAAACATGGTTGGTGTTTATGCCAGTTTCCAATTTCAAAGACTTATTTGAAATATAATATTAGATATCAATCTCTGGGTCCTGGAAGAATCTAGAGCACAATATATAAGTTGCTCACATTTAAATGACATTTAATATGCTTTTCCTTAAATATGACGACATTTCTTCTCTCTCCTAACTGTGCTCTGCATTTCTCGAGATGCACATTCATCTGTTATATTAAAGATAATCAAATGTAAAAAAAAAAATGCATATATGCAAGAAAATATCCCTCCGCGAACCCGTGTACTCCCGGTCAGTTATGTCCTTCGGGGCATGATAACTTTTTTGAAGTGAATTTCATCTTAAAGCTCATTTTCCCGCATGGGGATAAAGTTTTCTGTAGACTTTTTATATAACAGGAAAAGTACGCACACTTTTCGGTCGAGATGCGTAAATGTTGTGTTGCGCGCTGTTCGGTCCACAAAGGACTTAAGCGTGTTTTGCTGCCACCAAAGTGCATTTCTCCCGACTTTTTTTAAATTTTTCCCTTCTCCCTCAAACGCTGTTGTCGCTGACAAGCATGAAAGGCTTACCTTGAAACGATACACCTTCATTGAGTTGACGAGCAGCGTCCTTTAGGGTTGATGGGAATCCTGTCGATGCGCGCCGAGGACGCCGAGTTCGGTCAGTTCAGCAGATCGGACCGTGCATCCATCCCGTTGTATTAACCCACATTGGCCAAGAGGCGCGCAGGATCTGTGTTGAACTCGCGGTAAAAGCGCCGCAGGGGAAGAGGGAGCAAAGAATAAAGATGAGAGAGATGAGAAAGCAGCGCGGACGACTACAGACTGAAAAGTTGTCCTCAAACCAAGGAGGGGGGAAAAAAAAAGTTGACGGGCAAAATTGACTCCGTTGCAAATCGACAACTATCCGAAATTTGGATGGTGTAGTTTAATGGCATAGGACCAAGCAAGGAAGCGGGGGACGAACTAGGGGAGGTTAGAGGAGAGCGCGCAAAAAGGGGGAGAGATCCGGGTAGAGGAGAGGTTGAGTGCTCAGAGCAAGGGGAGGTTTAAAAAAAAAAGAAGGGTGCTGCGCCGGAGCCTCCACCTTGCCTCGGTCCGACTGCGTTTAAGTTTCTATCAGCCGCAGACTGCGCTTCTGCGCCTGTTCCTGTGGACGTGAGACAGAAAATTGACCCGCACCGTGAGGAGACCGCACAAGGAAAATATATGTAGACGGGTGGTGGCCAGAAAGCGGATCGATCGGGTTATAATTTTGTCCAAAGTCGAGGGAAAATAAAGTTCATGGAGGAATGAAATTTGAAAACAGATGGCGAATCCCGTCGCCCCTAAATAAGATTCGATCTTTGGGAATGGAGTGTAGATAATATTTGGTTGGACGTTTGATGAAAATGACGGATTTTTCATTTTGGACAGGTGGGGGGAGATAGAGTGAGGAGAGATAGGGGAGGGGGGGGTGGAGGGGGTGGGGGTGCTAGAGGGTGGATATGATGTGCCCAGGGACTGAAACCAAACTTGGGAAAAGGAGGACGCACTGTTTGCCCCCTCCGGCGCGCGCGCACACACACGCGCACGCGCTCGCACACACACAAGCACATACACACACACACACACACACACACACACTTCTAGATTTCACCCGAGGACCCCCACACGCTCGCGCTCAGGCGCGTAACCCCCCCTCCCCACCGCATTGCTCCCGCAAAGAGGGGCAGTGGGTGGAAGGAGGAAAAGAAGAGAAAACAAGAATACCAAATAAATGAGAAATTTTCGTACAGGCCCCGCTTCCGTGCGTTCCATGCTAGCAATAACAATTAAATATCGACCGCTTTCCCGGCCGGAGAGAACCTGAGATACCCAGAGACTGCCAAGTACCGAGACCCCCCCCTCCTCCTCCTCCTCCTCCCATCTTCCACATATGCACCCATTCACTCCTCTCCTTTTCTCGTCATCCCCTCCCTATACACCTCTTTTCCTTCTAATCCAAGTCCATCAGGCCAATCTCTTCTAATTTGGTGTATCTCATTTCTCTCGATTCCATCCCGCAGCCCATTCCTGCTCCACTTTTATCATCGGCGATTTGGGGTGGGGGTGTGTGTGTGTGTGTGTGTGTTGGCCTCTGGGATACACTCCCGTCTTCTCCCGGCGCGTGAGGACTTCCTCACGCCGTGCATGTTACTTTATCAAAATCAATTATGAGATCGAGGTGGCGGGCCAGCGCAGTGGCGCACGGGTGAGGTTGTTCCTGGGTGAGGTTTTCTCTTCAGCCCATCTGCATTCAAGGCGGTCGGGCGACCGGTATAGCGGTTCAAAGAAGCTCCATCTCCGGGGGTCCTTTGGGTGTGAAGCTCGCACGGAGGTTTCCTCCACTAAACGTCGCGCTGGGAACATTTCCAGGCAAGTTCCCCTTGACGAAGACTCTGGGTGACTGATGCTGCCTAACCTCCGGTCCTCGAGATGGAAAGGGGGGGTTAAATCCAGAGGTCAAACTTCACTGTGCAGAACAATATCACCTACAGTTTGTGATCAATAAATAGTAATGGACCAAAGGGCAAAAAAAAGCGATGGTGGAATAGGAATAAGCGTTTTGTTTGACTCCATCCGGTGAAGGAGGAACCTTTCAGCATTTGTTTCCTTGTCTGCATGATTCCTCTGCAACGGCTCGCGATGGCCGATCCTGACCTATAATCTAGTGCTCTGTACTCAACAGAGAACAATTGAATCTGTGGATTGGTGGTGGTGGTGGAGGTGGGGGGGTCCTCACAGTTCCTAGTCTGAAAGACAAACAGGTAGACTTCAGTCCTTTGGCTGCGACCTCCCTGCGTTGATTGACAGGGCCGCTGGATTTGCGCGCGTCGTGACCAGACTGCGGGAGCAGCGGCATTTATGTTGGACTTATGAGTCGTAAGCACGGCGGTCGCCAACTTTCCAAACGAATTGCACAACTATCAAAAGTTTCTCCATCACTGTCGTTGTGTCGTCTCCCAACCCCTCTTTATATATTTTTTTTTTCCGCCTCAGAACTTCTCTCCCCGCTCCCACCCAAGCCATTCAATTTCTATTTATTTCGCCCCCCTTCCCCGCTACAAACACCCCCCCCATCCACACACACACACACACACACACCTCCACATATCCCCACTCGCCATTAAGAACCCGTTCCTCCCCCGTTGTTGCCCTAATTCCTCTCCGTTTTTTTCCTCCCCCCTTTTCCTCCTACGCTCCCCCCCTCCCACCTCGTTATCTCCCCCGTTTGGCTTTAATTAGTTAATGCATTAATTATCTACGCCCCAATACCTGCCCCATTAACATACGCTCTCCTCCGCATCACCCCGAGGCCTCCGGTTTCGAGACGCATGTGGACAGAAGGGAAGCGCGCACGCACGCACATCCAGACGCGCGGACTCTCCGTTTACCCCATGCCTCTTTTTCACTCTATTTCTCTCTCTTCCAGTCTTTGCCCCCCTACCTACCCCCCGAGCCATCTCTCTCTCTCCCCCGTCTATCTTCCTTCTGCCCCCTATACTCTCCTCTTTTCTCTCTGTGCCTTGCAGTCGCCTCTGCCGGCTGGTCTCTCTCCCCGGCGACGGAATTATGAAAAATGCGCCCATCGACAGAGCGCCTCAGCTTCGATTAGCCGAGATGGGACATGACAGGCCGCGATCAATACTTATACCGTCCTATAACGTGTCAACTAATGAATCAATCTCGGCTAAATTTTCCATTTTTCAAAAGCCGACGCGAGAGACTGGAATATCCTCTTTTGTAAAGATATTATTATCGATTTCGTCGGCAATTTGACATCGGGGGTAGTTAATTCCACTCTAGAATAAAATTGAAAACACTTGAGATTGAAGTGAGAGAGGGAAAGGGGGCGGGAGGGGAGGGGAGGGAGGGGGGCGCGGAGAGCAGTGAGGCAAGGGCAGGCGAGAGGGGAGGGGGGAGACGGCTGTTGACTTGATAAAAGAGAATGGGAAGATAGAAGGAAGGGGAAGGGGTAAGAAGAAGAGATACTGGTGCTGTTTCAAAGACAGCACTCCATCTATCTATCTATCTATCCATCCATCCATCCATCCATCCATCTATCTATCTATCTAAAGCCTCAGATATCTATCTATCTATCTATCTATCTATCTATCTATCCATCCATCCATCCATCCATCCATCCATCCATCTATCATCTATCTATCTATCTATCCATCCATCCATCCATCCATCCATCTATCTATCTATCTATCTATCTATCTATCTAAAGCCTCAGATATCTATCTACCTATCTATCTATCTATCTATCTATCTATCTATCTATCTATCTATCTATCTATCTATCTATCTATCTGTCTGTCTATCTATCTATCCATCTATCTATCTATCTATCTATCTATCTAAAGCCTCAGATATCTATCTATCTATCTATCTATCTATCTATCTATCATTTTAGATATCTATTGTCTTATCTATCTATCTATCTATCAGATGGATAGATAGATAGATAGATAGATAGATAGATAGATAGATAAGACAATAGATAGATATCTAAGATGATAGATAGATAGATAGATAGATGATAGATAGATAGATAGATAGATAGATAGATAGATAGATAGATAGATAGATAGATAGATAGATAAGACAATAGATAGATATCTATCTGTCTGTCTGTCTGTCTGTCTGTCTGTCTGTCTATCTATCTATCTATCTTTCTATCTTTCTATCTATCTATTGTCTTAAATATCTATCTATAAAAAGTCTTAGATATCTATCTATGTATCTACCGGATGGACAGACACACAGGTAGTCCATCCATCCATTTATCCTTCAATCCATCTGTTCATCCATCCATCCATCTATTTATCAATCTAAAATTAAATTAAATAGATATGCGCCTTTATGCACACATTTTTGCAGATTTGTTTAGGTGGAACCAGACAGTTCTGTAGAACCAAAAGAGCATTGTTTATGGACTGATTATTGCCCCTTCACTGCTCTTCCTTTGGACCGTCTGCGTTCTCTGGTGAAGCCACAGCTCAGCAGAATGATCTACCTCTGGACACCAAGTGTGCCGGCTCATCTGTGGTTTTAGGCTTGAATGTATATGCATTTTAATTGTCTTCATGTTTAACATTTCTCTTTGTCATGTCTTGTGTGCTTTTAATTGTAACTCTAACCCTGGTTTTAATTATGAACTTGTTCCTGCCAGAGGACTGAAGATGGAAATGATCATTAAACTAAACCTGCACAGTGTGTCAGAAGGCAACATTCATGTTAAATATTGTACAAGGTCTCCTTTTCAAACAACATAATTAAATAAAATAATATATCAGTACAGTCAAGAAATAAACTAACCAGCTTAGTAAAAACACACATGTATATTTTAGAGAAGGTTTATTGTTAAAGAATATCAATAAACCTTCTCTAAAACGGTTGCATTGAATGAAGCTGACCTTTGCAGCTGCATTTCCTGTGTGATATCACAATTCTAATGGCACATGCTTCTGATTTGGTTGAGTTTCTGGAACACTTCACTTCACGGGTTGGCGTTGACATTTTTAAATGAGGTTTCATTTCAGCTTTTCTGTCCCACGCGTTGACCGTCGGTAATATTAAAGGAGGATGGTGACAGCTTGAAGTAATATCAATATTATTGTAAACATGTGCATTTTCTCTACCACAACTTAAGATAACCTGATCTGAAGGTCTTTGGGCAGAGTGTGTGTGTGTGTGTGTGTGTGTGTGTGTGTGTGTGTGTGTGTGTGTGTGTGTCAGTCGAGAGGCAGAGAGTCAGCATGTGTGTCAAAGTGAAATATAGATGGAGGAGGCCAGTGTGTGTGAGGGTCAGCGAGGTGCAGTGTAACTGTCGACAATCACAGCCTTATTTACCTGTCAAAAACACTATCATCCCACACAGCCCCAGCCAAGCAATTTCTCCTGTCTCTTCCTCCCTCAACTCCCTTTCTCTCCCTCTCTCTCTCTCTCTCTCTCTCTCTCTCTCTCTCTCTCTCTCTCTCTCTCTCTCTCTCTCTCTCTCTCTCTCTGCCTCCAATTACAAGCTAGAGGGCTATTTCTCTCCAGGACAAAAACATTCCCCGCCAGCCCTCCCTTCTCTTTCCGATAGCCCTCTTTTCTCTCTCACTCCCCATCCATTCTCCCGTTCACTCTCTCTCTCCTTTCGCCACTCGCAACCATCCTTTTCCTCTGCTGAGAGTTGGAGAGTGGAAATGAACAAGCTGTAAACACACACCACTTATTGCAGAGGATGCTGTTGTTGTGTATTTTCTTAGTAAATGCTGGCAAGGTAAAGTCTGCGGTATACGAGGGCCAAAGGTGCAGGCTAACCTGCCAGACAGACAGATGCGGAATAAAGATCCACCGCAGGTTGAAAAGGAGTACAATCTGTCTGCTCGCCAAGCTCCAGCTCCACTAAACCTGTGGATGCTGGAGCGGCGCACGGCTGCAGAGAATTTATATGGAAGGATTTAAACCTGTTTGTGAGGCCCTGCTGTCCTAAAAGGATGCTGCTGTCAATATGCAATACTTTTCTTATTGTCATCAAGTCTCACATAAAAGTAACCCAACAAAGCATCAATGACTGTAGGAACTGCAGATGGACTTTATTCATCTGTACCGTGAAGGAATTCATACATGAGGGGTGTGGAGGGGGGTTATTTTTGAGGAAGTGAAACAGCTAAGTCACACCTTGCGAGCATTGTTTGTACTGATCTGTGTTCTATGTGTTCTTTAAACACTGTCCTACAGGATGGCTGAGACTAAATGATCTATGCTTTATGCTGCACACGCCACCTGCACCAGGTGGTGTGTGCAGCATGTCTCCATCTTGATTCAAAAAAAAAAAAAAAAAAAAAAAAAAGGCGTAAATTCAAGTTGACTAGGGGATCGCTCCCTCTTGCTGGATAAAGGTCCTTCCGCAGCTGCCACAGTGGGACTCCGTGGGAAGGTGCACAGATCTTTCTTTTCTATCTTTGTTCCCTATTGGGATCTCAACATGTTGCAGTTTTGACAAACCGTGTTATACAAAAGAGCCAACCGATAAAACGAAGACAAACAAGGAGATGGTGGCAGAGCTGCAGAATCATTGGCTCACGCCTGCTGAATAACACTGACTTTCTTCGGATTTCACATTCGGGCAGGGAGCTCTGACAGGTAGCTTTGTCTGCCTCCCTTTGCTCTTATCTAGCTATACATTTATGTCACATAAAATACATGTTAGATGGAGCCTGTCTTGTTTTCCCTCTTACTGGTTCCAGATCTGATCCATGAGGGTGATTCCTGCCCAGAGGAACTACACAAGGACATCTGAAGATGCACCCGGAGCCCATGGACTTGCTCCGTTGAATAAACACATATGAGCTCATCATATCTTCAAATAAACATAGATATAGTGATGATCTGTGTGTGCGGTATCTGTTGTCTGTCCCGGGGAGAGGACGCCCCCATCTGTGACTCTTGTGCTTTTTAAAGGAAGGGTTTTTTTTTTTTAAAGGAATCATCACCTGGAAATTGTACTTTTCCTTGTTAAAACATGTATATTGGTGAATCAGTTGAAACTTGCTTGAAAACCTGGAGTTTGAAAGTGTTCTTTTTTTTTTTTATTTGGGTTCTTCTTTTCTTGGTTCTCTTTTTTTCACGCCAGACTACCAGAACCCCTGAGGTTTTGATTCTCCTCTTGTGATGTCATCACCACAGGAGGCTGTTTGCATAAACCCACATCGCTTCCATTGCCTGAAATCACCTGGGGTCTGCTAAGGAGGTGATTTGTGCGAGGTTGTGGTTTCCGCGGGAATTCCAGCGAGCTGAGCTGCTACCAAACCATCGTTTTGTGTCACACCTGTACATGACAGGAGACACAAAGTATCTCCAGTGTGCGTGGTTTTGGAATTTTGGAGGAAACTGGAATACCGTGCAGCACGCGAATGTTAGGTTGAAAATTGGCACCTGGAGTACAACTCTGCTTGCAAAGAAGACTGGCCATGCTCATCATGGCACCACATCACACACGTTGTAAATTGATCCTTGAGTTTATGCCTTTGAAAGGCTTGAGGTTTTGATGTATTTCCTCAAAAATCACAGCAGGAATGCTTTGGTTAGATCAGAGTTTGAGGTGTAATTTCTGTGTAACTGCTGTGATAAGGCATCACTTTACAATTACAGGTATAAAAATACACTTATTTACTGCCTCTATTGGTGAGATTATTACCACTATGGGTTTTGGAAATCACAAATTCTACCTGATTTTGGGTCCTATTCGTACCTATTCATTGGCTGTTTTATTCCTTTTCTTGTATTTTCTTTCAGCTAATATATCAGACATATTATAGCCTATGATATCACACACTTGTGACTGCCACATACACATATACCACACACACACAAACACACACACACACACACACACCGACTGATAGCAGTGTGCAGCCTGTCTGTTGCCATGACTGACTCCGTGAAAAGGCCATCTGACAAAGCCATTAACAGGGCGGTGTAATACCTGTGTCTGTGGCGAGCTGAGCGACACAAAAAGACATTTATGGGCACTGCCATGACGGGAGAAACACTGTAACATGTGACTGACTGGATTGCCAACTGGCTGACAGATGATGAGAGAGGCCGGCACTGCTGATGGACACGAGAGGAAAGGTACGAATCCCACTGGAGAGGATTCGCAGGGAGAGAGTGTGAGATTGTGATGCAGAAATATCTCACCATTCTGACACCAGGAGTAATTCAAGCTGATAAAAGAGAGAGTTTGAACAGAAAATTTAAAGACTAGCTTTATTGTGAGTGTGTATGTTGTTGTATATTACAAGGAGTTTTGACATACACTGACTTACACTCTTTACTCTTTGTAAAGAGTGTAAGAGTAGGAAATAAAGACCAAAGAAAATGAAAAAAGAATGTCAAAAAAAGCCAAAACAAAGATACTGTGTGTGTGTACTCGTGCGTGTGTGTGTGTGTAGGTGGGTGGGTGTGTGCGTGCATGCGTGAGTGTGTGTGAAGCAGGGAAGCAGGCAGAGGCATCTAAGCAGAACCAGCCAGCCCTCACAAACCAATCAGGCCTTCATTAGGCTGGGCGGGGGGATCGATGGCCAGCCCGCATCAATTAAACAGAACCCTCACCACATCGCACTACACACACACACACAAACACATGCGCACACAGAAAGACACAAATGCAGTCCTACTCTAAATGCTGACTGACTGTCACTGCATACAGTACACACAGCTGCTATTATTACATATCCTGCCCACGAGTATGATATAATGTGAAATGTTCCAAGGCTCACAGTAGACATATGTGTTTATGTTTAATATCTATTCACAAAAAAATACATTTTATTATTTTTATTATTTTTTATTCTAAAAAATCAACAAAGGTCATGTGTTCGAGCTCTCACAAATAATGGATTTCATTTGGCAGCTAAACATGACACAAGATGTGTTAAAGCCATTTAAAAAAAAGACGATTTTTTTTAAAATACCAAAAAAATGGGGGGAAAAAAAAATCATGTCATTTTAAAACTGTTCTTCAAACCACATAATGCTGTAACCTGTCCAGTCGCTCTTTCAACCCTGACATACACTCACAACATCGATAACACCCAATTACACACACGCTCACACATGGTGGGTCCTGAAAACACACAATTACATGCGCTCCGGACACACTTTTTATTAACACTCAATTACACCCGAGCATAAATCACCGATGAGCCACGCGCCCGCGGGAGTGAGGCGGACTGACACTTGAGCGATGGATGGCCTCTGTGTTGTGGTTTTTACAAAAAGCTTGGAAAAATACAAAAGTAAAAACAGCATTGACTGGAACATGTGTGAAAGTGTCACACATCACAAAGAGTCTTTAATCTCTCCTGGAGTCGGTTTGCTCTCTTCACAAGGCGCCGGTTTCAGTTTTCCTCTAACAAGACAAAGGCGAGATCGGCCTCGCTGCTCAGTGTGTGCAGATTTATATCATTTAATTAAACATGATCTAACACGGTACACTACATGCTACTCTGTGTATCCATTACAGTTTGCAGTGGTACACAGGACAGCGCGTGTATTTCTTTACTGCATGATATCTAATGAACACAAATGAATTACCTGAAACATTAAAATGTCTGGTCCTCAATTCCAATTAAAATAGGTAACAGGAAAATGGATTTAGAAACCTGATAAACAAACAGGGTTTCTTTTAATGCTTTTATTTATTAGACTATTTCCCCCTAAATCTAAATGGTAAATATTTATATAATCAATTCTTCACTCATTGAATTTATTTAGTAATAAGAGCTCTCCTTCACAGAACACACAAAAAGTGCCCAGTAAATATCTCTTACTGCCCTCTAAATAAAGCATCAGAATCCACAGTAACATTCAAGCTGTGATTTTTTTAAAGAATATATGATCTATGCAGACTTAAAGCTCACACAGGCTGGTTATAAACAAGGTCTACTTCCTCACCCCCCCCCCCCCCACTAAATCCCAGCTGTTGTGGGGAAAAGCAGCATGGTGAAAAATATTCAACTCCGAAAAACAAACGTGTGTCGGTATTGGGCGATTACCGGGCCACGCTTCCCGAGGCCCCTCGCCTCACCCGCTCGCCGTGGCATTGACATGTCAGTCTCCCGCGCCTAACGCAATGTGACAGTGTTGGGATTATAATATCTGGCCCGTATTACCGGGCATTAACGCCATTACCGCGCCCTGGCTGCTCAGGTGGGCCGCAAGAGAGAAAGAGGGGGGTGGGGGGTCAGGAAATGGGAACACAGTGTGAAAAAGGAAGGAGGAAGATGAGGGAATAGATGAATAAGTTTGACAAAATGGGAGAACCGGTTTCGCTGGTGCACGGAGCATTTGGGCCCGATTTTATGGCGTATTCCTCAGGAAGTATTTAAGGAGCCACTGTGGCCGATACGATAAAGTAAACCATTTACTGAATAATTACGTCAAGATCTGCTATCTGCATGAGTGTTAGTGTTGGTTGTGGTGGTGAAAGGGGGGGTCCCTTAGACCGAGGAGGGGCATCTGTGGGATATAATAACAAAGAACATGGGAGGGGGGGGCAATTGGATAGAGCTATTCTAATAATGAACAGCTGAACAAGCGCCATCACTTCACATGATTTAACGTTTACGCCGCGCCACGCCTGATTTCATACCGCTTTCCCAGGGCCTTCATTTGTTTCACCCAAAAGAAAACACTTCTATTGCACAGCCTTGTTGTTTTAATTAGGGAAATTAATAAATAAGAATAAATTAACGTAGCCTCCTGCACCCCACCCTTCAGTGGTGGCGGGCACTATTGCCATCCCATGCTCGCCTGCACGGGGTGTATGTGCACACTACAATTAATCCTTAATAAGTAAGTGATTCATTATGATTAGCGCGTGGATTTGCTGTAATGGCCCCTCTCTGTGCAAGCAATCAACCTCACTCTGTTTATCCTCACGCCACTTCCCAATCCATCTCTGTCCGAGCCCCCGGGATCTACATATTTGCCGCCGCACGGCATTCCTCTGGTCCTGATGCGAAGGGTGGGGGGGGGCATTTGTTGGGGCTGCTGATGGATATCTCTTTATCCATCTGAGGGTCATTAGGGAGGCTTGAGGGGGGTGGGTGGGGGGCTCATTGTCGTCAAAAAGGGGGTGCGGGGGGGGTGGCTGCCGCCAGAAAGATGGCTCATTTTGGAAAAGGAATGAATAGGTTTGCTAAGTGTGCCAAGAAGTTGGTGCAAAGAGGGGCTGGCGTCTCCAGCGACTGGTTATCGTTCATCACATGAAGAACGCTGATGGGTGCTTAGAACAAACCCCCAGAGTGATTCATATAGTCTGATTTTGGGGGGAAGGGGTGTTTTGATGCTCAAGTACCGTCACTCTTGTAACATGATAGAAACTCATTTAGTTGAAGCCATATTATTTCATTATATTTGCCCCCCCCACCCCCCATGGGAATGGTGTTAAATGCCCCAGCGATGCCGCGCAAATCTGTACCGAAGCCACTCCAGTCCAAAGTTGGTGCAATCACGCCAGCTCGGTTGAATTGCAGGACTTCTGAATGTCGCAGAAATTGGAATGCCCGCTGATGAGATTGGGGAACAAAAAGCGACCAGGAACAAAATACCCCTTTGCACGAAATTCTGGTGAAAAAAAAAAAAAAAAGATTTGTTGGAGTTGTTGGAGCAAGGGGCTTTGGCAGTTGAGTTCAAATAAGGTGAGGTCCTCCATCAGCCTTCTCCTTCTGTTTCTCACAAATCTCTCCACTCCGGACATGAAGACGTTGTAGTAGTGATGTCAGTCTGGAATATTCAATTCAATTTCATTAATCTTTATTTATTATTTTAGGCACTTTACAGAAACCCAAGGCCAGATCCCAACAAACAATCGTGGAAACTCGTCTTTAAGAGGAAGAGACCTTGATCAGGACCAGGCTGATATGGGAGGACCCAGAGGAGAGGACAAGAGGAGATAAGAGGAGAAAAAAAGAGGAGAGGAGGAGATACAGTCATAGCTGATGACAGTATAGCTAAAATATACACAGCCCTGTTCTAAATAAAATAATCAGTGTGACTAGAATAACGACTGGAACTACAGGATTACTCACTATAATCTTGAGTCACGTGCACAAGTGCATGTGGAGCGATAGATGTGGACAGAATATATGCAGGCCAGTCATTTTTACTCCATAACGTTATGTACAAACCACTGATAACTTTATGTCTGGTAATATAACTATTTAACACACGGTGCTATTTCCTACATATGAATCACTTAACGTCATAATTTCTATGCTTTTTATGCCAGAGTAGACTCATGTAGGAAATCAAAGAGGATGCATCATGATAAATGTGATGATTTAAAGGAGTTTGGAACATCAAGTGTTTCAAATTTGTAATAGCTGTTAACAGACAGTGAAGACACACAGGCTCCATAGGTTCACTCTGGAATAGCGGAAAAGTGTCAACTCACAGACTTTTCTCACCAACAACGCCACTTTACAGCACTGATCTTGAGCCATTTTGTTCACACTCACACTCACAGACACACACACTCAGAAACACACACACACCACCACCACCACCACCACACCTCCTAGAATGTTCATTGCCCAGAAAATAATTTCTCTAGTCATTTCAGCGCCTTTGTGAGCGGCAATCAATTTTTCTTCTCTTCATGATGGTCCCGCATGTGGGCATAGAAGTTTGACCTTCTCTAAAAGATCTATCAATTTATCCGTCCATCCTGCAACCTATCCATTAATGTTTTCATCTTCCCCCCGTTGTCTTTTTTTTTTTTTTCTTATTCTCTTCTGTGGCTGCTGGCTGTTGGGTGGTAAAGTGTCTTTAAGCTTATGTGCCCTTCAGAACCCAGCGAGTGTCTGTTTGAGCAATTATACCTCAGTCTAAGAGCTGTACCGAAATCAACTGGTGGAGAAAATGATGGTAATTCTGACCGTGGAGAATATGCACTTGAGACAAAGGAAAGGCAAGCATGTTTTAAACACGGGGACATCTGTGAGCCCCGGGAGGGGATGGGGTCGACCTAAGGGCTAAATGACACATCGCATTCCCAACGAGGGGGTCACCCAATTTCTCCCCGTGTCCCACCAACATTTCTGCGGTAACAGCTCTATTAAAAGCAAACCCACAATTTATACCTTTCTCATTCTCCGGCCATTAAATGTCTTTTATTTGGCGGTTTACATTTGTGTATTCCAAGAGCGATGATATTGACAGCTGAGCTTCAAATGACACGGACTAACAAATTTTATAATATTTAACTTCCTCAGCTTGGTTAATAGTAATGCTGGATAAACAAGTTTTTTTTTTGAGAATGAGTCCATTTCCTCAGAATTATCTTCATAAGATATCTTCGTAAGATAAAACAGAAGCTATTTTAAATTTTAACACACTACAAATAAATTGATATGTGTAGATAATAGGTTAAACAGGTTCAAGACTTCAAAAAAATGATGAATATACAGAAGGAGAAACAAGGGTTGTTTTTTTTTTTTATTCTGCTGAGGATATTTTGCAGCTTGGAATGTATCAGCTGATCCATGTCTGCTGAGCACATAATGATGTAGTCTAGATAGCTGCACTTTGCTTTGTGTGTTGGTCCCTCTGCGAGTAAGCTGACAACATAAGGAGGTCCCAGGCTTCTTGAGAGGGGTCGCAACCCCAGGAAGTAAAGCCAGGTTAGGAAAGTGACAACTGCCTCCTCTCTTTCCTTCTCAAACACGACGCCGGACGGGGTTTTTCGGGACAGACAGAAGTTTATTTTAGGCCGCGTGAGGATCAAAAGAGACAAAATTGCCTTAGTTTTTAAAGACTTCCTCTCTTTATAATACTGACATAATCCTTTAAAACCAATGCTGATTAATCTCTGCTTTTGTCTCCATTGGACTGTCAGCTAAAGTGAACTTTGCCTCAGTAGAGTTTCTCTCTGTGGGCCTATTCTCCTGTATCTTTTACATCTCACTGATCCCTTTCTCCCTTTTACTCTCTCGCCGCGCTAACCCCTTTCTCCTCTCGTCACCGGCCCAGAGCCTTTCCATTCCCATCTCTCTCCTCTTGTGTTCTCTTCCCCTCATTCACACTCCTCTCTCTGTCCCTTCCAATCTCTCTCCTCTTCCCGCTCCCCCTCTCTCCGGCTCTCAGGACAGTATTATATATTCCAGTCTCATGCTTTGCATGATTTGGGCAATAGATGAAGCCTTATCCCTCTCTCCTCTTCTGGCTCCCCCCCTCCCTCGTCTCTCGCCTTGTTGTTTAATGTTTCAATTTGGAGGAAGCAAACATTCAATCAGACAGATTAACTGTTTAATGCATGTCATCAGTCAAACTGTCTACAAAAGGGGGGCCCCCTCGGCCCTCTGGCTGTCGCTCCCCCCCCTACTGCCGCTACGTCCTTCTCACTCCCCTGCTCTCCACGCGCACACTGTCTACTCTCATATAGACCGAGCCATCCAGGCTGGAGCCCAGACACGGAGGCGTCTGCACGCACACACACACACACACACATCCACTGAGCTGAAATACATATATTTACTCCTGCCAAAGCACTAAACCATACGTGAAAGACTGTGTCGTCGGGTTATATTCAGATAACCATATGCATGAAAGGCCTCACGCTGATATCTATATAAAATAAGCAGTAGAAGCACTCTGATGCCAGCAGCAGCAGCAGAAAACATATATGACTGTGCAAAGTTTGTGGATTGCATGAGACATTTCATGTAATTCCACTGCCACGCCTACTGATGTGATGGAGAACACGTCGAGCGATTCGCTCTCGACGGTGAAACCGCTTTACACAATTAAGTCATGCACCCCTAACAGACAACACGCGCACGCACGCACGTGGGAGCAGGCCAGCGGATAGGGAAATCAAAGTGACATGGAAGTAAAGCAAGGGGAGAACCAAAGATTAGAGGAAATGAAAAGAGTAAAGAGGAAAGAGGGGAAGAGGGGAAGAGAGAAGGGGCAACTGAGTGTGCCGCAGATGGAGTAGACTGTAAAACAGGGAGTGACACACAGTTTGTACAGCACACTGTATGCATTCTGAATGAAGATGTAAAGAGCCTCTAGGATGGAAGCCCCACACATGATTTTTGGGGTTCCGACATGGCCCTTCAAATTTAACGCATATACCTGGGAAAAATATTCATTAATGTCAGCCGCCGAGCAAAGCCCCAGAATCACCCTACAAAACGATGTTCCAGAACACGACTTTGACCACATGGTTTAACTGTGAAGGCTTACTATCTGTGTACAAACATGTGTGTTTGTAGGGGGTTTGTAGGGTTGTCGCACTTTTAAAAAAAAGAAAGGCTCGGGTTAATGTTTGAGATTTGGTCGCACAAATGAATGAAGCACTGCGTTCCACTGACCAGACTTGTGATCGTTTTCTGGCCACTGAGTTGTGGTGCCTTTTGTACTCTCTGACATTAAGCTGTGCTTCTTGATTGTTCAGCTCTCCATTTATCGCATTGAAATTCGGCTGGTTCACTAAAACACTTCAACTTCCACCCAGAGTGTTTGTATTTGAACAATACCACTTTGTGATACCCCAAATGAGCAAGAGAGTTTGGCGTGATGGTCTCTTTCATATTTTGTTCTCATGAGAATCATTATTTAAGTCTGTCCACATTAAAGAAGAGACATTCCCGGGATATCCCTTGATAAACGTCACCTGCCGAACACCGGCAAACATCCGCTACCGTCCCGCTGCTTCGCACACTCCCCTTGTTTTCTTTGTCCTCCCTTCCTCTCGTTCCTTTTGACTTTATCTCCCGGTGCCATGCGGCGTCTTGCGTATCTCACACCGCCCCCACTCACACACACACACACACACACACACACACACACACACACACTCTCTGACCACAGCTCAGAGGGTGGCCAAACCTGGTAAGTATCGACAGGGAGCTCCAGTGACAGGGAGCGAGTCAGTCGATGCCCAGACACCCAGGGCAGGGGGTCAATGACAAAAAGGTAGGCCTCCAGGAGAGAGCCGTCCCGGGAAGGAGACGGAGAGTGAAAGGCAAAATCGGGAGAAGCCAATTGATAGATGGGGATGCAAGATAGCGTAACTTTAAGACAAGATGAATAGACTTTGTATGCGAAAGTCATGGTTTGGTGTTCAGCTAATGACAATAGCGAAGAGATCACAAGTTTGGAGCAAAACTGAAGCGAGCAACAAGCTGAGGGAGACGTGACGGTGGGAAATCGGTCTGATCTCACGTTTGAAACTGGTGAGGCAGAGAGCGAGAGTGCGAGTGATACGAACGCTCCTCCGATCCTCCGAGACTACAGATGGGACGAGTGAGGATAGATCGACCCAAACAGACCTGTTCCAACACACACACACACACACACACACACACCCACACACACAGCGAGGACCTTCATAGACATAGTGCATTACCCAGCCTCTCACCCTAATCGGAACCATCACAAATAACCCCCTAACCTTAACATTTACCCTAAGCCAAACCTAAACTTGACTTAAACCCAAATCCAACCTCAACCTTAAAACCAGGTCTTGACCCTCAAACAGTCCTTAGACAGTGTGAGGACCAGCCGAAATGAAGTCACTTCCTAAAAACACACACAAACACACAGTGTCAGTATGTATTGAGCATTAGGCAGTAAGCAAGTCCTCTTCTCCTACCCCTTACTGCCCACCATCTCTCGTCCTCTCTATCAGACATCAGTGCCTTCTCCTCTAATCATTTCCTTCCTATTGGCCCTCTTCTCCTTCTAATGCAATTATCCCTTCTCCTCTCTTCCTCTCGCTCCTACTACCTGCTAATCTTCTCATTGGCACTCTCCAATGTGACTCGGTTAGCCTCTTTTTTTTCTTTTTTTTTTGTTCATCTTTCATGATGTCAGTGTTCATGTTCTGGCTAACAACACTGTGTCTACCATTGTCACTTGTACTTATAGCGCCTCCTTATATGCTCTTACCTGGCTGGCTTTTGTTTTGCTCTTTAGCGATCAGTCTTCTGTAGCTACAGTGCGTGACAAAAAGGTTCTCATTAATCAATATCACTCTCCAAATGCTATACCATTCTTCTCCGAGCCTCTGCAATATGGCAAAAAAGAAACACGCGTAAGTAAGATGGGGTGAGGATAAGCGATAATGCTGCTGATACGGCCGATAATAACAGACTGTGGTCTTGCGCATTTTCCTCAACAATATGTCAATCAGGCTTCCCAGTCTGAGCTCTGTTAATTGCCTCTCACTTTCAAAAGTCTCAGATCAAAGTGTTAATTGACAAAGCAGTTGAAACACTTTTCTAGTTGACAAAAGTTTATTTTAAGAATAACTATAACATCCAATGATATTTTTTCTTTCATTCATACATCAGAGCTGGTTTTAGTTAGGAGTCAACAAGCTTCATAATTGACCAAATCTGTTCATTTTGGTGACGCTTTAATTCTGCAAGACTACCTCCTGCATGTATTTTGGAAGTTTCACAGCTTTCACAGCTTTTGCAGCTCCAAACACTTTCTGCTCAGTGTAAAGTGTCTGCAGGGTTTCTTCTGTCTCAGGTGAAAAAGCATCGGGTCGCATTTTTTGACGAGCTTCAACTCTACCGACAGTACCATCTGCAAGAGGAAATGCACTTGAAAGATGCTTTAAAGTGAATCCAAAACTTTTCTAGGTTTGTTTCTTCAGTTTAGTTTTTTTTTTTTTACATCACAAGCACCTCTCTTACTAGATTATTAGTGGAACATGTTGTATTGATAGCAGCTTGTTCCCTTCAACTCTACTAAGTGTGAAGCTGCTCTGTGCAGTTCAGTGTTATCTGGATGCCTGAAGGTGTTTTATTCATGGTGTTTTTGTTTGAGCATGAGTGCACGCTCAAAATTTGTGTGTCAGTTGTAGACGTCTGAAATTGTTGAAAAGCAAAACCACAGCTATTCTGACGTGTCATGTGGAGTTATTAAAGTTATTAAGAGTAGTATTTGTATTTGCTTCTGCCACACTCCATTTTCTGCTGTTAGGATACCACTGATGAGCAATGGTGTGTGTGTGTGTGTGTGTGTGTGTGTGTGTGTGTGTGTGTGTGTGTGTGTGTGTGTGTGTGTGCGGGGAGGGAGGGGGGGCGGTATATCACACAACAACCGTTGGCAGGCAACCATCTTTCCTTGCAAATTTGCGATCCTCACTTCCTGCATGCCCCACACTCGGTGCTCTGCCGGAAACAGATGGTTCCCGGAATGTCCTCGAGCAGAGTTCCGAAGAGCTGCTAGTAGCCCAAAAGGCACGTGAAGGAGAGGGTGGGTGTCTCTTTCTTGACAAACTTCTGCCTCACTGTAGCTCTCTCTCTCTCTTTCTTTCTCTCTCTATATACATATATATGTATTTGTACATATATACGTATGTATGTACACTTATACATATGTACATGTATACATATATATGAGTGTGTGTGTATGTGTGTGTGTGTGTGTGTGTGTGTGTGTGTGTGTGTGTGTGTGTGTGTGTGTGCTGTAAAATAAGGTAAATATCAGTTACATTGGTTTTAAAAAGGCAGTTTGTGGCTCTTTATTGGCTCGAAACGTACCTCGTTTCCATTTCAGGACCCCGGACAGCGAAGGGTTCCCGTTTGAGTTGCTTTTCAGCACCATGGACAGAGAAGCGGAGCCAGAGCCTTCAAGAATTTGTGGATTCAAGAATTTAAACGTCCGTCTTTAATCGCCTCCCAGTCCCTCACCCGTGGATCTTCTCCAGAATCTGACTGAAGAAAAACACAGAAACGCTAATCCTGAGGTTAAACCACAGAATAGAAATCTTGTCAATATGCATGATCACATACCTGACAGTAGAGAATTGAAAATATATGAGATTACTCAGAATGAGAGGCCATCACATTTTAATGGTGATCTGTCATAAACCTTACAAGACAGTAGGAGCTACATGATGGGTGTTTCTATTTTTAGTTATTATGTCCTATATCAGCCCGAACATTTTAATAATAGGGCCAGGACATCATTACAAGTGGCGATTATATAAAGTGAGATTAATGGTCTCGGTCTGTTTTTGAGCTGATATCTAATGGACTGAAAGCATCCTTTCCAATTAGGCCGCTGTAATCCGCAGCTCATCCCTGTCTTACGGCCGACTTGTCCTGGCCGATACTTTGATCCGGGCTTGGCGGCTCCTGACGATCCGGCCTTTTGTGATAGAACACGAGGGGCTAATCTCACTGACCCGGCGCAACCCTGACCACCCACTCCCCCGGTCCCGGGTTTGGTTCAGCACCGCCCCGGACACGCAACACTTCCCGGGAGAGGGAGAGAGGGAGAGAGGGGGGAGGGAGAGAGAGAGAGAGAGAGAGAGAGAGAGAGAGAGAGAGAGAGAGAGAGAGTCCTTCCTTTTGATCGTTTCATCAGACGTGTCCCTTCTGCGGGAGCCTTTGCGCACCGCCGGCCTCCCACTCGTCCCAGGAGCGGGGTTGGACGTCGATGCAACAGCGTCAACACGGTCAATGATCCATAAACAAAAACCGATAGGCGAGTGGGTAATGAGGGGCGTCATGTGAACTTTATATAAAGAACGGGGAGCAATACGTGGACGTGTCGCGGAAAAACCGGACGCCGAACCGTTGGATGAATGAGTGATTGGATGGACAGATTAAAAGCCCGAAACGACGGCTAATTTCCGTGGAGCTACGGATGTCACCGCTTCATCGGTTAATAATTGCAGTTGAGCGGCAAAAAAAAAACACATTTTAAAGACATACTCTATGGTCAGAATCCAAAGCAAATTGAAGTAACACGCAAAAACACTAAAAGTCAAACTGCGAGAAACGGAAGGGGGGCGCCTTCCACCGCGCCTCTTCTTCCCCCGCTATCTCTCGTTTTCACCCCCCCCCCCCACCTCTCACCCCAACACACACACGCACACACACCGCCCCCAAACACCCATACTCACCCACCCACCCCCCTTCTCTCTCTTTCTCTGTGGAAAAACGGCAAGGAGGCGCGACTCGCAGGGCCGCACATAGCTGATCAATATTCGATTTAGTTGCTAATTTAGGGCCTTTCTATAGCTGTCATCCCGTGATGTATGAGTCCTAACCCGAGGTCGCCTCGGAAAAGAAGAAGAAGGAAAAAAAAGGAGAGAGAGAGAGAAAAAAAATCAAACACCAGTCAACTTTTCACTTAACAATAGAGCGACTTGAATATTATTTATGGGCGAAAGACCCACTTTATGGGTGAATTGCTCCCATCGCTGGTGGGATGATGAAGCGCCTTGTAAGTACACGCCACACAGGCTCGACGCCCGCGTAAACATGCATGCAAGGCTGGGGAGCCACGCGTAAAAACGCGCGGAAGCTCCCTGCCTTTCTCACGGACACTGTGTACATACATGGGAAATATTCATATCAGTTCGCGTCAATATCGCGTTCTCTTGGAGTTCACGCTGCGACGCGAACGCGCACATTTGATTGATGGCGTTTGGATGATACTTAATCGTAGCCGCACGCATGTGCAAACAGCCAAGTTTGGGATGACACAAACGATATCCTATTTGTCATATAGACTAATATTATGTATTATGGACCTAATTGTTTTTGCAGAATGCTTTACGCACACACACGCACGGACGACCGTCAAATCTGCTTTATTTTCCCACTTAATGTCTTCCCGATCGATCACTGTTCTAAGGATGTTATCAATAATTTGAAAGCCTGATTAACTTCAACGTATCCATAACAATCCCAGCACGTTTATCCTCTCGAATTTTTAATTAACGCCCGCTTAATTAGTTCAAGATCGTTTGGGAGTGCGATACTTTATTTTAAAGCAGGAGGGGGAGGAAATTAACATAAAAATCACTGCTGATAAATTGATATATTATCAGGAAAGAAGTGTTGTAGGAATTTCTAGGCGGAACGAGTCATAAACAGACATCCATCAAGATGAGACAGCTTGACAATGTATAATTCTTTGGCTCTTTTTTTTTTTATTATTTAATGACTGCAGCGTATTCTAGTATATCATACACTAATGAAGGCGTTTTTATTCCACAAGAATCATCCAGAATTGAAAAGATAGCTTTATTCCATGTTAAAAGAAAAAAAGCATTTCCTCAGGTGATAAAGTGGGAGCTGCATGCAAACCGAATAAATTATTATCCGGCTTAATTAAAGGAATAGTTGTTGGTGCATCTTTGCCAAAAAGAAAAAAAAGGGAAAGAAAAGCAATTTTCAGCCAAATTTAAATTGTTGACAGAAACATCCACTGGTCCTTAAAAGAAAAGGCTGGCTGCCATGGTAATCTTTAAAGGAATAAAAGGCTTTTAATTAGAGCGATTAGTAAAGGAATCAATACGGAGACAATGGATATACTCAGAGAGTGTTCAGATCAAGAGCTGCAGAACATGAACGCATGCTCAGCAGCGTCCTCCGCTTTTGTTGTGGCTTATGTACCCTATCTATGCACATTAGATTGAAATAAATATTTGTGTAAAAAAAAAAAAAAAAAAAAAGGTTTTGTTAGTGTTACGAGACATTTGGAGATTTTCTCTGAACCCCGATCTTACTCGCAGGTCAAAGCTCCCACATCCAGTGTGTTTTGGAGTTTTGCATATAAACTAGGATATGGAGCGTGGAATGCGGATTACCGACTGCTGCTACCTGCCAGGCCTCCGACTGATTGTTAGGTGAAAGTGAGAGCCTGATTTCCCCAGACCCTGTTCTCCAGGGACACGCGGCTACCCCTGCCATCTCCCTTGAACCCCAACGGCTAAACGGACAGGTCATTGATATAAGCACAGGCGCACGCACGTGCACACACGCGCACACACACACACATACACACACACACACACACACACACACAAACACGACGAACCTCTTTTCCATCTCTGCTCTCTAGGCGGGCCCCTGCTGCCATATAAAGGCCACATTTCCTTCATCATTAGCAACAAGACACTCAGAGGACGCCTCGCCTCAAACGTATGTGCGGTAATCAGATCAAACCTGAAATTGCCATCATCAGGAATATCGCAGGAGGTGAATGGTAAGCAAACGACCCCGTGAATAATAGCTCACGCCGCCTATGAGAGTTGTAATTGTAAATCTGATTCTCCCCTCAACCTCATGCTGTAATGAGCACCCGGCATTGTTTAACTGACTCAAATGAAATTGATGCCGATTCACCGAGCATGAATGACAGCTTCTATAAAGATGTTTGTGGGGAATGAGATATGATAGTGTGTGTGTGTGTGTGTGTGTGTTTTGCTTGTGTGTGCCTGCATATGCGGGTGGCGGCCCTTGAAAGGGGTGTTTAACAGTGGTATTAATAATCTCCATGATCTATGAGCTCGTCTGGTGTCACTCAGCCATTAGAGAGAGCGGGCTCTGTGTTCTCCACACCTCGTTTCACCCCCTCGCCCGTGTCAGAGCCCCAAAATAATTGTGCGTTAATGGGCGAGAAGGAGGGGTAAACTAGAGAGGGGGGAGTAGAGTGCAAGCGGGAAGGATGGATGTATTACCACGGGAGACGGGTCACTCCTAAAAGATTAGATTATTTGGGGCGATGACTGACCTTCCATGTAGCAGAAGGTATTGATAAGACAATCAGTGAGGGAGATGAGGTAGGAAATATATAAATAAATAAACGCAGCAAGAGGGAGCCCACATGTACAGTGTGTGTGTGTGTGTGTGTATGTGTGTGTGCTAATGAGAGACTAAAAAGTATTCCTCTGAGAAGGTTCAGATGAGGCACCCTAAAGCCATTTACAGGTCCTAATCTGGGAGGAATGAGCCGTGAGAAGAAGAAGGAACTGAAGTACACTGCCTAACAGGTCTCCCCTGACCCCCCTCGCAGTCCCACTCTCCCACCTCTACTTTGCCTCTCCCTCATTTCCTCCCCCCCCCAACACTTTCCACCACTTCCATCGGCAAAACAAAGTTGCCGAGCGTTGACGGGACCCTGGAGGCTGTCAGCGAGGGAAAGGTGAGAGTCACCCCTGGCCAGGAGAAAGAGGTAGGAAAGTGGATGGGGGAGGAGGGAATGGAGGGGTGAGGGGGGGGGGGGGGGTGAGGAGATTGAAGCGTTTCTAATTTAAATACAACCTTTAGCAGACTGAAACTGGCAGCAAGCTTCCCTTTGCTCAGAAGGAAAAGGAAGGAAAGGAGGGCAAAAAAAGGAAAAGGGAGATGGATGCAGGACGATAGAGACGTCTCCATGGTGGTAGCGTTAGAGGGCAGAGGGTGGAGAATGAGGGAAGATTATAGAGCGAGATGAAATGAGATGAGGGACAGATGAAAGTGAAAGAGAGGGGACACACGCGGCGGCGGGAAACACTGTCGGGATACAAAGGTTAAGGGAGGGGAGAATAGGAAGGAGCTTTGAAAGTTGGGTAATAAAGGAGTGTGTGTGTGCACAGGAGGAGAGTGAATGGGCTCTCCTCAATAAATGGGCTAAATGCCCACACACACACACACACACACACACTCGTGGAGAAAGTAAAACAGGCTCTCAAAGCGATGGCTCTGGTCGGGGTCGTCTCATCAAAACTTGACTGAAGTTTTCTTTTTACTTATTTATGAAGTTGTGTTTTCAGTGTGTGAGTGTGTGTGTGTGTGTGGGGGGGGGGGTACCAGCTCCAATATTCTGCCGCCTCCACTCTGTTCTCCGTCACACTGTCTCCCCCTGTCTGTCCCTTCGGCTCGTCACAGCAGCAGCCTCCTCGCCGAGCCGCCCGGCTCTAAATGGGCTGCCACTGGGAGAGGAGTTGCGGCAATCCAGGTTGTTATCTGTAGTCCCAACATGAAGCGCCGTTGGCTCTGCCTCTCCTTTTTTATCCGTCTCTTTTTGTCGCTGGTGAACAAGTGAAAATCTAAAAAAAATTCATAAGCATGAGGATGGAGAAGACCTATGCAGGAAACTTTGTGAATCAGCAGAAAATGTAATCAAATAAATGATATCCAACTAAACCAGCGTCCCAGTTGGGGGTCTGTGTGTCGCCTGTAAGTCTAAATTTCCCGCCGTGTCATTGCACCTAAGATGGAGTGCCATAGTGGCGCATATAGAGCGGTTATTACAAGTGTGTTACCAACAAAAGGACCTCGACGCGCTTGCTGACATAGACTGACAAAATACGATTACGCAGCCTTCAGATTAAAAGCGCGTGAGCGCGCGCAGAAGCGCAGCACGCAAGTCGTCGGCGGGGGCCGACGGGTGTCCAGTCCAGAGGATGGATGGAGAAGAGAAGGAAAGAGAGGAGAAGAGAGGGGAAGAGAAGAGAAGAGAAGAGAAGAGAAGGGAAGGGGGGGGGGTGACTCCCGACCCCCTCCTTCAAACATACACACTGAGAACTGGCTCGGGCTCTGGCTTCGCTGGAGTGGAGAACCATAAATCTTCATATAGCGGCTGTTTTGATTAATGCAGCCGAGTCGAGCTAGGGGGCTGGACCTATCCCATTACGGCCTAATGGAAGATGGAGCGGCGCTGTCTCCACCACTAGGCCCCTGTCATTTGTTCCACTTTGCAGTCCATTTGGCCGAGAGACTACAAGCCACTCCATCAAAAATATTTTCAGAGTTAATTTCCGCCCGCTTAATTCGCCTTGATTCGGATTGCGTATCGAATGGCAGGATCGATTTTCGCCTGGCGTCTAAATTAAATAAAAGAGAGGGGGGTATACTTTAGGTCTGCGTTTTCTTTCTTTTCTCTTTTCCATTCCATTCTTCCACCTCATTTCCAGACATCCTCCACCGTGGGACAAACTCATTCTTTTTTACGATGCATCTCATTTCCTCCCTTTTCTCAGATTTTGATAGACCCATGTTTGCAGAGTGGAGGGGGAGGAGGAGGAGGAGGAGGAGGAGGAGGCGCAGATCTGATTGTAGTTACACATGAAGAGAAACCCATTGAATGAGGCGATCAGGTTGATGCATGGATTTGCCATAAATTACTGGCTCCTGTGAAGACTTTTGACATGAGGGAAACACCTCTTTATGAGGGGGTGGCTCACAGAAAGAAAGAAAGGATAAAAAAAAAAACAAAAAAAACGAAGAGCTACATATGTCCCCCATATGACAGCTCCACCACGTGCCAGAGATTATGGATAACATCAAGTAAAGAAGAACTAGACAAGGCTACAGAGGAAAAGCAGGATAAATTAAGGGTATCGGGATACCGGGAGGGGGGGTGAAAAATAATAGGGTGGGAAAGTACCAAAAAAGAAATGAATGGAGGCACAAAAAAAAGGCACAGTGACAAATTGGTAGAGTGTGTCGTGAATTCCCTTTTAGATTTAAAGCCGTGTGTAGCCCATCGTCATATCTTTCCAGAGTAATTTATTTTCTCATTTCTCTCTCTCTCCCCTCACTACCTCTCTCTCTTTCTCGCTCTCTGTGAATTTATCTGGTAGTCACGTGGAAGAAAAGGGGAGGTGGGGGGGGGGGAGAAAAGTCAATAAAAGTCTCTGGCGACAACTGTTTCCCCCCCATCGGTCTCTTGTCTCCTTCTTGCATTATCTCTCCTGCTTTGCCTTCTATTTGTTTATGCACTGGAGCCGTTTTGCTCCTCCCCATTTCCTCCTCCATCGACTGTTTCCTGTTTCAGATCCTCTTTCATATCATAGGACTACAAGCTATACCTACTCCTCTCCAGAGGAGCATATTGATTTTATTCTCGGCGCAAACAGCAAGCCCCGCGCCTCGAAATTACAAAATCAGGAAGCTGTTGGATACAACTCTTGTATCCAGCTCAGGAAGGGTTTCGATACGCATTAGAAAGTTCTCGGAGGCTCACAGACGAGGGCCGGAGAGCTGCGGCCTGCAGACACGAAGCCACGTGTAGGTTTCTTAGATCAACAAAGGAACTCAATTTGATTTCATTACACCGCAAATCAGACTCCGGTCCGGATTTTACGATAAATGAGGAATTCCAAGCCACGTGATCATCTGTTAACAACCCAGTTACGGCTGTCGGTAGCGGAGAGATTGATTGAGAGAATGGTAATGTCATTTTTAAGACTACGGATATTTGTCATGTATGCCAGGCTGATATCATAGGAACCCATCAAGGGAACATGAGAGGCTCTCTGGAGGACTTTTCTTCCAGGTCAAGCCCTGCCTGCTCTCTAAGGTTTTCTTATTTCATTACAATAACCAGGGGTTTAATGCATGTTGACTGACTACAGTTTTTATTGTTATTGTTCAAAATAGTCAGAAGGTTCCAGGTTCAATTCCTGTTACAGGCTTTTTGTTGTTGTTGTTGTTGTTGTTGTGGCTTGTACATGGTGCCCTGGGCTACGTGGCTTCAAAAACATGCACATTAGGTGGATTAGAAACTGCATTTGTTCATTTATCTGAGTGAATTGTGTGTCCTGGTGCCCCACGCTGGCCCTGCCTGCTGGGATTAAGTGGTGGTTTACAGCAAATTAATGAATTAATAGTCCGCACTGACCCGTCTACACCACATCACTGTCCATTTCAAAGGTCCCACGTCCTAAATTTTCAAATGTTATTTCAGCTCTCCAAAAACACAATGACAACTTATTGGCTAAAATAAAGTAAAAAGCCGCAAAGACACAAATCTGTCAAATCAATAGAGGCAGCCCCTGGAATTAAAATGCAGGTACAGAATCTTCACCCTGAACAACTGTTTGTTTTGAAACAAGTCAAATTTAAACATCATCCCAGACAGATTGTCGGAACAACAGCTGTTCAGCGGGCCTAGCCTACCTAAAGAAGTTGATGAAACCGAAGCGCCTCTTTTCTGTTGGTATCCTTCGGGGGGTTTACATTATACAGCAACGGTCGGGCCACCCGGCAATATGACTTGTTCACTCAGCCCCTGCCGACACGGGCGTCTCTATTTCAGTCAGCACATCTGTTATTGTCTGATTCTTGAGAAAAAAGTGGCTGAGCAGAGGATAATGAAATCAAAGCCCAACACACACAAGGCAAGAAGCCCCTGGTAAGAAGCATACTGTGTCAATATTAATCTCTCTGACAGAAAGTCGAAATATGGCATCTGTCACACATCATCTTCCCTCTCTCCTGTCTTTTTGCAAAGTGAAAAAAAAAATAGATGAGAGAGGAGGTGGTTTTGGTGGGATTGAAGAGAGGGAAGTTGTTCAAAATTGAGGACATGGACCGGAAAGGGCAAAGGATTTTGAAGAAATACGCTGTCTTGTCTCGGAAGAGCGCGCATTCGGGTGATTTAAAGCATGTTTAATCAAATGTAACTGAGTGTGTATAGGAACCAAAAGGAAAAAGAAAAGGAAAAGAATGCAACTGGGAGTTATTTTCAACTGAGCCTCAATGAAGCAAAAATTGATGCGATCGCCATTGCGGGTCAGCTAATAATC
>CAJVRN010000126.1:855000-1060000 GCA_911728415.1 Lagocephalus sceleratus
TCCGCTGGAAGTGGGAAAAGAGGGGGCCCGGCCCGCAGCCCAAACCTCTGCGAGGAAACCTGGACAGAGCACTTGGGGCAGGATGTGGTGAACCGTCATGTCTCGTCAACAGGGCTCTCTCTGGTCGTTACAGATTCTCTCTGTTTTTGCTTTTTCGGCGAAACGGGCGTTTAAAAAAAATGCAAACGTTTCTCGCGCACCACGCCTTTTTTTTTTTTTTTTCCATCACCCACAACATCCTGAGGAAGATATCCATATTCTAATGAAAACTAAGGTGAAAATATACCTAATTGGAGCGGGCGACTGCACTGAGGAGGATTAGTAAAAGATTAACCATGAGGGGGGCTCATGTGTGCAGTTTTCCACCGCCTGAGCTCGTGATGTGTCCAGTTAAGCATGGCTCCATCCCTCCCCTAACAAATGCCTCCAGGCCTTAAAATTCCCAATTCCCCAACTTTGTTAATGGCAGATTTCATGCATCTCAGAGTCTGCTAGTGCCATTCTTCAACTCTTCTGTTTTTGCTGCAGAGCTGAGCTGTGGCTTGTTGGGCGAAACCGACCTGATTATGGCGATAATTAAAAGTTGGAGGGGGAACAGTTTGCGGTGTTCTGTTTGACACTGTAAATATCTCATCTATCAAACTCCTGGTGCTGTTCAGAACATTATCTTGTGAAATTTACCAAAATAAACAATGTAAAATACAGATAATTATAGATAGATAGATTACAGACAGATAGATAGGTAGATGGACAGACAAACAAACAGACAGGTGTATTTTAATGACTCCAAGCTGCAATTATTAGTTAATATAAAACACTGGATTAACAGACAGGTTTCTCTCAGTTTCTGATATGAGTTAATTTTTAAATTCCCTTTCTCTTTCTGTCAAAATGTTTTCAAAATACAGAGGTTAGAAGGTTAGAATAGAATCTAAAGAGGCGATGTCAGGTTAAACATGGGAAATTTGATTATTACTAGAAACTGGTCTTGAAACTGCACAGGAATGATAACAACTCAAGACCAAAATTAAATGAGCTACTAACTTGCTTGTTTTTTTTGATGATTTGGTTGAAAAATGTGTCTGTTTGTACCGCGTATGCCAAACAGCTTACCTTATGAATAAAAGGTCATCATTGTATTGCCCAGTCGCTGGGCAATAAATACGAGCAATCCCAAACATGTTCATGCAGTCACAAAATAATTTATTATATTATCACAGATAATACAGCATTATTATCTGACTGTCCACACTAGTCTCACCTCACCTCAATCATCCACTGGACAGTTTTACATCAAACACACACTGCAGCCACACAGAAACCTAAAATAAAAAAAAGATTTAGATATTTTTTTTTTTTTAGCAAACATGCTTTTGTCTTGGGTTAAATGTGCTCACACCACAAGAATGAAAATCAAAGAGAACTTTTTTTTTTTCCGTGTGCAGAATAAAACCGCGGTTCCCGCATTTGCATCGCTTTGGGACTCATTTACATGTTTTCAAAGCTTCCTTTACTCCCTGTCAAACGGAAGCCCACGACACGCGAGATAGCAGACCCTTTCCAGGAAGCTGGAAACTGTCCTCAAAATCGGTTCAACGTAAAAAAAAAAAAAACAGCTTTTGACCTCGTAGTGTATCCAAAGCTCCGCCTCCCCCTGTAGCGTCATATAAAACCAGTCTGGGGCTCAACTGGAGGGGGAAATCCATACAAGTGCAGAAAAAGTAGTGCTGTCGGAAACGTGCAGTGTTACAGTAACAGGATGTTAAAATAAATAAGAATAAGCAGAAATTCATTTATATAGTCTTCAAACGAAAAGGGGGTGGCGCTGTCGCCTCCCAGCAGAAAGGTTCCGGGTTCCAGGTTCAACCCCCCCCCCGCCCCCCTGTGTGTGTGCGTGGATTCTCCCTGGGTGCTCTGGTTCCCACCCACAGTCCAAAGACATGCATTCCTGGGTGACCTCTAAACCAGCCTTAGGTGTGAATGGCTGCGTGTCTATGCATGTTGGCCCTGAGAAGAGCTGGCGACTTGCCCGAGGGGCTGTCGAGGCACAAAGGTTCCAACCCCCCCCCCTCCCCAACCACTACCACCCGTCCCCCCCCCAAGCGGCCGGCCGGACGGGTCCTCCGAAACCGTAGCGTCGCCGCGGCTCCCTTTCTAGGTCTTTGTTCAGCGACACTTGGCCACGTGCCCGGACAGGTGGTGCGAGCGGGCGAACCTGCGGCAGCAGACGGGGCAGGAGAAGGGCTTCTCCCCCGTGTGCGTCAACATGTGGGTCTTCAAGTGCCCCGACAGGCGGAAGCTCTTGCCGCACTCCTCGCACGCGTACGGCCGCAGGTTGGTGTGGCTCCTCCGGTGCTTGCCGAGGTCGCCGGAGGAGGTGTAGCAGCGGTGGCAGTCCGGACACTCGAAGGGCTTCTCCCCGGAGTGCGTCCGCTTGTGCTTCACCAGGTCGCCCGACTGGGTGAAGCTCTTGCTGCACTCGTTGCACTTGTAGGGCCTCTCCCCCGTGTGGGTGCGCTGGTGGTTCCTCAGGTGCGACAGGCGGATGAACCTCTTGCTGCACACGGTGCAGTGGTAAGGCCGCTCCCCCGTGTGGGTCCGCAGGTGGATCTTCAGGGAGCCCAGATCTCCGATCTTCAGCCCGCAGTCCCCGCACTGGTGGGCTTTCTCGTTGGTGTGAACCTTGGAGTGGACCCTCAGGTTTCGCGTGGTGTTGAAGCTCTTGCCGCACAGGTTGCAGTGGAAGGGCTTCTCGTTGGAATGCGTCCTCAGGTGGAGGACCAGGCTCGACTTGAAGCCGAACTCCTTCCCGCACTCGGAGCAGGAGTACTCCTTCTTGCCCGAGTGCGTGGTCAAGTGGCTCCTCAGGTGGTGAGCTCTGATGAAGGCCTTTCCGCACACCTGACACTTGTGCGGCTTCTCCCCCGTGTGGATCTTCATGTGCTGCCTCCAGCCGCTGCGCTCCACGAACCTCCTCCCGCAGTCCTTGCAGACAAAGGGGCGGTCGCCCGTGTGGGTGCGCATGTGATCCCCGAGACTTTGGGGCGTGCACAGCTTCTTGCCGCACTCGGGGCACTGGACGCCGGTGTCGAGGCAGATGGGCTTGTCCTCGGGTTCCTCGTGATCGGGCTCGTTGCACAAGTGCGGGCCTTGACCCCACGTGGACTTGAAGCTCTTGCCGCAGTCGGCGCAGCTCAGGTAACCCCCCCGGGTGACCACCGACATGTTGTGCCACCGCTGGCAGTGGTTCTTCAAGTTCTTCAGGTACTGGAAGCTGCGGGCGCAGGTGGGGCAGGGGTGGAGGCGGCGGGGGGGCGCCGAGGGGTGGGCTTCGCGGGCGTGGACCCTCAGGTGGACCTTCGAGTTGAAGGCGCTGCCGCAGACGCCGCAGGTGTGCTTCGTGAAGATGTTCAGCGCGTGGCTCGAGAGGCAGCTCTTCAGCTTGGCGAGGTACTGCTTCTGATGCACCCACTTGACGTGCTTCTCCAAGAAGTCCAAGTCGGTGAAGGACACATTGCAGTGGGGACACGGGAAAAATTCAGAGGACGACTCTGGGAAGGGAAGAAGACGGAGACACGGGCGCACCATTAAATGGGGGAAGGACACTTCTAGTCAATCAACAGTGCTTGGATTTGGGGAGAGGATCTTGGTGGTCGTTACTGCGCAATCCCTGAATGTTGGGAACTTTTGTCTCGGTCAGGTTGAAGTGTTCTGCCTGTCCTCAGCGCCACTGAACTTCCAACACTGGATCACATCTCTAAGGGAATTTCAAGGGCAGACGGTTCAGCTGTCAACTCTCTGAGAAAGAAAGGTCGCTTCGGCGGGTTCAGATTTTCTCGCTCCTAAAGCGCGCGAAGAAACGACCCAAGAGTAGCCGACGGCGATGAGGCGAGGGCTTGCCCTCCCGCTGCCTACCTGTGCCGTCCTCCTCCGCCCTCTCGTCCGCCTCGTCGTCGTCTTCTCCGTCGCTGCCTCGCTCCTCCTTCAGCCACAGCTCTTCCTCCTCCTTGACATGGACGGATGAATGATGCTCCTCTTTTATGCGTCCCTCCTGCTGGGGAACATCTGAGTCTGATGTCACAGTGTCAGCTTTACCCTCTGATGCATCTCCACTGTGCTCTTCTCCGATCTCCTGCGAATGAGGCTCCTCCTTGATTTGGATGTTAAATCCATCCTCACCTACGCGAACTTCAAAGGCTTCCTCTGATTCCGATTCAGCTTTAACTGCGACCAGATCCTGATGTTGCTGCTCTGTTTTGCTTTGCTTCTTCTTCGCAGACTTCATGTTTATCTTGTCAGCATTTGGTCTTTGTCTTTTTTTTTTTTTTTTTTCCCCAACCCGTCTGCCAAGACAAAGAGCAGCAAGGCCGGATTAAAATAGCAGGAGATGAAACGCAAACATAAATGGCATGAAGTGCATGGCAGAACATTGATGATCACGGTGATTCCACCGTTAGCACCGAGGCTAATCTAGGCCAGCCCGGTCGTGCATGTGGAGGAGGTGAGCTCGCAGCGACGTGAGCGGCTGTTTCTTTTTTTTACCTGGAATAAAGACAAGATCCGCCGCGGGGAAGGGGAGGACGCGACGCGACGCCGTTGTGACTAATGTTCCTCGGCTCCGCTTCTATTACAGCGCACTGATTGTGGCTGATAACAACACATGAAGCCCATCCTCACTTCCGGTCCGCTGACCAATCAGAGCGAGCCTCTGACGTTCCGGTTACCGGGGCTGTAAAGAGACAGTAACCCGATTAAGTCTGCCCGGCTGGGGCGCCTTCATCACACCTCTGGTTTATCATCAGAAAGTGTGCTGGCGAGTAATTCGGGATGATTCTAAAGAACGGGAATTCTAAAGAATGGGAACGAACCCCGATTCTTTTTTTTTTGGTGTTAAAACATATTGGATTGTTATTGGATCAAGGGCTAAAAATGATGGAAGTTTTGTTTCTTTTTTTTCTCTCCATGTTTAGCGTTGATCGACATGCTATTGGTGTGTTTTTACCGTGGCACACTTTCGGTGTCCCACCTTTGTGTTTCCCAGCCCTGTGTGGATGTGGTGGAACAGGTTTCGAGAGCAGTGGTTGGCCTGATTTACATGTGTTTTACATTTGGAAAAAGGCAGCGTGTGCCAGTTCCAGTTTATACTGGTCATTCTGCTAACCGCCCTTCACAGCGACAATATAATTTCGCTGGTTTTGACACCTGCCAACGAACTCTATTATACTAAACCAACCAAGAGCCCGACAAAGAACACTGGCTGACAGTAAAAAGCTCCCAGAACTTTACACACCTAGGTTCAATGTGACAAAATGAAAATAACCACAAACACTTTTTTTTTCTTTAAAAACAAGGTCAGGTGGGGTTAATACCCTGTTTAGTATTATATTATATATATATGCTCATTGCCCTAAATATAATCCAGTTTGCTCACATTATTTTATAACATAAAAAAAACACATTCCAAATAATGTAACAGAAATTTTATTTTCGCCAACTCAGGACAAACACTCTTGACACAATCTTCTCAACCGTTCCCTTTGAAAGCAAGACACAAACAATATATACAAAAATAAAGCATGTTAAAAACCATTTATGATACAAGACAAAAAAAACAAACAAACATATGAATGCTTCTTTTGGAGGGCAAATATAAATAGTCACAATATTAATTTGCACTTCAGTATGTTGAGCTGAATCGAGTGTTCATCGTATGACCTAATGTAATGCTTTTGATCTTTGATAAGGCAGCAGCACCCTGTTCATCCATGCTTAGGGTTTCACATGATTAATGGGGCTTCTTGCCTCTGTGCAGTGCAAAAAAAAAAAAAAAAAGGAAAACAAATACCAACATCAACACCACCCAGCGAACATAAAGTCATTCAGTCTCCTTGCAAATTTAAAAAAAAGAATGCGTTCAAGTCTTCAAAATTTCTCACCAGGAGAACTTTTGTCTCAACGGTCTTCATTTTAGCGCGAATAGTTCACTTTACATCTTCCACGTCTATTGTTGCGATGTAGCTGTGACAGGATAATACAATCATCCACTGCCTGACAAAAACACTGACACACATCTCATATTAACAAAATATGATGTTTCAAGATGAAAAAAAAAAAAATCCATTTTATGGACGAATTCTGCCGTTCATACGGTTATGATGCCAGGAATTGAAGACTGATATTGAAAACGTTCTCTGCCGTAACAATGACAACGCACAAAGGTACAGTTATTTATCTTATCGTCTCCACAAGCTGGGGCACGAGCACTGCTGAGTGTAACCAACAAGGCCAGATGTGAAGATGAGCAGAAAACATGATACCACAAAAAAAAAAAAAAAAAAACATATACAAGAGTCTGTTTAATATGTAGCTTGCCATATATTAGATTTCAGGATCTCTCGTTTAAGTATAATTTAAAACCATGACAAATTCTCTTCTTTCTTTTCCTTGTACTGAGGTGATCCCAAACTTTTGCGCGCCAATGCCGAACCAACGTAAGCTTTTTGTTCTCAATTGGCAATTTTGATTGTCACTTCCTGGGGGGCGGGGGGGTGTGTGTGTAAAGCACATGTTGGTTCCGAACGTAGCAAATAAAAGCTTCCGGTTTTCCGAAGCGGTCCCCTGCTTCAGCGGTCGCGGCAAACTCAAGTGTGTTCAAGCCTCTGTGGTGAAACAGGACGTCTTGTTGATACGTGTAACAGCTGTAGTGCATTCCGTGGACAACTGGCTTGGTCGAGTGAAGCGCTGAATTACAGTATAGTGATACATAATAAAGACACCTAATTCTTTATACAACATATGTACAACTCTTCAAAAATGTTCATGGACCGTTGTCGTGGTGACGCTTTCATCTTGACTTTTCTATTGTAACAATTAAATAGTATATCTCATTTTACAGATTAATTCAATTCATTATATAGCTGTCTCTTTTTAATTTAGGTTGTTTTTTTTGACTCCCTACATGGCCATAGTGGTCAGGTGCTGATGTCCAAGTAGCCCCTTCCTCCCCGCTCCTGCTCCCGGGTGCCCGCCTCCGTTGCCGTGGCCGCAGTATTCCTGCAGGTTCTGACGCAAGGTAACCAGCGCCGAGCCCAGACAGGCGCGATTGGGAGCCAAGACACCCCCGGGAAGCTGGAAGAGGACCGTGGCCACGCCGGCCATGCCGTCGTCTGTGGGCTCCAGGGTGATGGGCCCGACCTTGAAGGTCGAGTAGGAGAAGCCCATGAGCTGCGAGAGGAAAGGGTCGGAGCGGCAAAAGTGCTGGTAGCCGCTGTAAGTGGACGGGTGGTGATGGTGTGAGGCTTGGGTGCCCGCTGTGCTGCTGGCATAGTGGTGGGTGTTCAAGTAGTGCAGCGGCAGGTGCTGGCCGCTGTTGCCCCCACCGCCCAGAGTGAGGTGGTGGTGGTGGGCCGTCGGTCCAGAACCCGGGTCGTGTTTGTAGACTGCCCCCGCCCTGCTCCTCTGGCCCACCACCATCCCCCCAAACTTGGTCGTGCGGGAATGAGCCAGCGACACAGTGCTGCCTCCGCCTGATGAGGGGAGGTAGATGAGCTGGGGCTCTTCTGGTTCCAGGTATATGGTGATTTTAGCAAAGGGCCTGGACGCCATCTTGGTCATTTCCTGGATGTGGCGGCGCTGCTCCCGCCGAAAGTCCAGGAACTGCTTCACTTTCCAGAGGAGGACGCAGACGGACAAAAAGAGGAAGAAGCAGGAGAAAAAAACAGAGAAGAAGACAAAAAGATCGATGTGGGCTTGGTCCTGTCGCAAAAAGAGCAGCCCCTGCGACTCTTCGTTTCCATCGGTCCCCACGCCTCTCAGGGCAATGTAGAACCGGCTGGATTTGAGGGAGTGCACCTCGTGGGGAAAGGTGATGACCACGCGGTCCCGAACGCCACGGACGATAAGGACCGTCTGCGGTTTCCACACAGTGATGTAGGAGATGAGTCCCTCGGCTCGCTCTTCTCGAATTTCTCTCTCCGCTCCAGGGGATTTGGCTTGTAGCTGCAGTGGGTTGTGGGCGAGCATTGGACCCCCAAGGCTGGACGAGGCGTTTGCCAGCACCTTAATAGGGGACGGCGGGGATTCTTTATCGCTGCTCGCCGTCCCGCGGTTCCCCGATTCTTCCTCGATCTTGATCGCGTGAATCCCCGTGTTGCGGTCCACGTCCACGATGAACGTGTCGTGGGAGTTGGACACGTAAACCTCCACCTCGCCGAACGTGACGTCGATGGTGACGCGGATGTCCACGTTGGTGAACTTGGGCTGCGCGGCGAAAAACACCGTCCGTCCTTTGGGCAGGTTCCGAATGGTGGGGTCGTGGAAGCAGTTGGTCTGGGAGGTGGGGTCGAAGCAGCACTCGGTGTCCACGTTGAACTGGCGGTAACACTGGCGACCGTTCACGGGCGTACCATTGAAGGAGTCTTTGCACTTTGCACACTAAACAAAGAGCACAACACAAACGGTTTAGTCAAATGCGGCAAAAGCTTTGAAAAAAGCAATAATAAGCAACATTTGCTGAAATGATTAACAAAAGGAAAATCTCACTTTGGACATCAGAACACATGAAATACATTTGGAAAATCAATCAACGTTTAGATTCTACGTCCTCCTGTCCCATGGGCATACCTGCTGTCTGTAACAGTCCTTTCTGTCGCTTTGGGGGCTACTCAGACAGGAGGGGGTCTCGGTGTTATTTTGACAGGGGCAGCCCGTCCCATCGTGTTCGTTGCATGTATCTGCGTGGCCGTTGCACTGACACCTGAGATGAAGGCGAAGGCGACAACCCAAATGAACACGGACACTTAGCTTGAGCAGATCATGAGAATTCGCCGGGCATTTCGGATTTAAAAGTATACTCACTTCTCACACTTCCCCTGCAACAAGAAGTAGCCGCCAAGGCAGCTTTCGCATTTGTCCCCCAAACTATTGTTTTGGCAGTTCACACACACAGCACTCTCTTCTGTGGGGCCCTCCGAAACCCAATCCGGAATCTGTTAAAGCGATAAAGACTAACTGACTGCCCGAGATAAGGAAAAGACAAAAGAGGAATATTCAGGGTAGAGCGCCGGGGGTTCCACAGAAGTGGAAGGCACTCACGCTGCTGGGGTCCAGGAGGAAGTGCCGTGAATGCTCGCGGGCCTTCCTGTACTCATTTCGGGACAAGCAAACATCGCTGTTTCCTCTGCAGAATTCCCGACATGGACGGCAAGTGCCACCTCCCTTCGCGGAGCCCACAAACAGAGGCTTGCACTTCTCACAGTGCTTTCCCTAGAAACGAGAGTGGGAGAATGTATTATCTGATGACACCAGGAAAACTACAGTTCACTGGAACATTTGTGTTTCTGGCTCCAATTACCACCACCAAAGAGGTGGTATTTGTCTATTTGTTTGTTACTAAAATATCTCGAAAAGTTATGAATGCATTCTAATTGAATCTTGATCTTCCGAGATTCAAGGTCAAGCAGGTAATTTCCTCTATCTCACTGATAAGGATCAAAAAAGCAACCGCATGTGGGAAAATGATGGAGGCCTACAATCTCTGAGTCCTTTCCTTGTTACTTACTATGGTGTTGTTGTGGCACTCCAGACAAACATCTGGTTTGTTCACACCAGCGCAGTTGCTGTGTTTGTTGCAGCTGCATTGAGATGAACAGTTGTCCCCAACAAATCCAAAGTGACACTGGCAAGCTCCCGGAGACACGCAGGTCCCGTTCACACAGCCTTGAGCACAGACTGGCTCGCACTGACCAGAAGCACTGTATTGGACAGAAACAAACCTCCTGTAACCAAACTTTTCTGCGCGTAAATGCAGCTTTAAAGCGTTCGCCGATCTTTACGGACTGAGGCGTGCATGTAGAGCTCCATTCATACCTGCTGAGTATGTAACCTTGTTTGCAAGTGCAGTGGAATCCCTGAGGTAGATCATGGCAGTCCTGGGTGCTGTTGCAGTGATGATGGCCATTAGCACACTCATCCTCTTCTGGACAGTGGAGGAAGGACCAACTGCTGTTTCTCAGGGGGCAAACACCCTCACTCACGCCTGGGAAATTTGAACGGAGCACAAAAACAATGAAATAATCAAGTGACTACACCCTAAAATGATTCTTTTTCGAAAACACAAATAGAAGTTATTTCTCACCATCAAGTCCTCCCTGTAAGCAGCGTCCAGCCCCATTTCCCCCGCGAGTTGCGCACCACCCGCATTGAGGCCTGGAGATGCACTGGGAACACTGGGTGAGCTGGGAACACTGTGGAGTGCACGAATCCCCCCCTGAAAGTAGGCGGCCGCACTGTCCCGCTTCGCACCGCAGGGGCACGAAAGACGGGCTCATGCACTAGAGAAGCAGAAAGGTTGGGCTGAATATGGAGAACCCAGAACAAAGAGATCAGAGCTGCGCAGGGTCGGTCTTACCTGCTGCAGTGCCATGCTCCACACACAGTGCTGCCAACCTCCGTCAGAGCCCCGAGAGCCCAGACAGAGGCTGCAGTTCGGGAGGCTGTGGCAGGGGAGAGGGCATGGCATAGGCGGAGAAGACTCCACTTGCATGGGGGAGACGTTGAGCAGGGCGTAGCTGAAACACGTCCAGTCGTAGGTGGGATTCACACTTAAAATGCGCCTCGTCTCACCTGGAACACAGCGCGCGCGCCTCCATCAGCGTGATTTTTTTTTTTTTTTAAAAGATGGAATATACATGATTCTGATGAACAATGGCAGTAATACCGGTGCGCTTGAACTGCCGCGTCCACATGCACTTTCCAGAAGCAGTACACTTGGGGCAGTCAGATGCCTCACAACTGGTCTCGGTGCAGTTGCTAGACAGGAAGATCTCTCTCTGGTTGATCCGGCAGTCGTGTTCAGATGTGCAGCTAACTGAGCTGCTGATACATGCGCCTTCTGGACAGTTTGTGCACCACTTGCACTGTAGAGAAGGCTGGAAAGTGCAGTAAAGGAGACGTTTTAATTGTCAGATAACAGGCATTTGTTTTGGGAGTCATAATGCTGCATTACCTGAGACGGACTGGAGAATGTTTTTGGGTGGCGAGCGAGACATTCACTGCAGGTCTTCAATCTGCGACACTGATCGGGTTGACGGGGGGTTGGGGAACAGGTGGATTGTCCTGTGAAGCAGCCCATTCTGTGGGACAGAGGGGATTGCTTGCTAATCACACACCAAAGTACATGGAAACAATGGTAACCGTTTAGAGTGTTACCTCTCAGCACTGTCAGAAGAAGCGCAGGTTCCTCTACACCACACGCAACTTCCTGTTGTTGTGTTGCAAGCCTCTGGTGAAGACAGCAAGGCGCAGGGGTCAGAGGGCACCGACAGGGTGATGAGCCTCCCCAGTGTGACGCCATTGAAGCCCCCTGACAGGAAGAGTCGGCCATCCCAGCTCGTCATAGCGAGTGACACTGAGCGATTCATTGGATCTCCCACAGCCAAAGCTGAGGGGAAAGCGATTGAAATGATTAGGCCCGACACGTAAGGATTTGACGTCTGAATCTGAAGACATTGTTAAGACAACCACCTGGGTGTATCCACGTGTTACAGTTAATTTGGTACAGAGACACAGAGTTGCTGTAGTCTTCCTCTTCTGTTCTTCCCCCAACAATAACCATGGTGTCTTTGATCAGGGCTGCAGCATGAAAGAAACGGGACAGGGGCTGTGTCGGAGAGAAAGACGACACAATAAGAATCAAAACATTGACCTGGTGTAAATACTTGGTTTACCCAAAGTCTTGTGGTCTCGTACCTTATTGCCCTGTGAGGGGACGAGGAGGGACCAAGTGAGGTTGGGGTAGTACAAGCTGTAAAGCTCTCCCGAGGGCTCCACAGTCTCTACATGAAAGCGATAGCCTCCAAAGACATAGATGGCATCCGTCTGTTCATGGTACACAGCCGAGTGTCCGTATAAACCTATAAAAAAAAAGGCAAAAGTATTTTAAGTTTCTGTGACAGAATCAAAGCATAAATACTAATTAACAAACTAGGAGCTGAAGATACAAATATTAATTGCCCGCGTTAAAAATAAAGGCTCACAAACCTGTAGGCGGGGTGCCTGTGTGGGGGGCAATAGTCCAGTTTCCAGACTGAGGGTTGAACTCCAGCAGATGGTGGTTGAAACCACTCTCTGGAGAGTACCCACCAATCAATAGCACAGATGAGTCTCGGCGTACAGTCAAGGTGTGGCCTGCTACAGGGGGCAGCACCGAGCTCTGTCAGGAGTGAAGTGAAATTGAATTTGCTAGCGAAGAACAACAAATTAAAGATGAGCTGTAGCACTATTTTGTGCGTGGACGATAAATCCAACACTGACCGGATGGTCTCTCCAGATTAAGCTGCTGAGGTTGAGACTCCAGGTGTCTGCAGCCACACCGTTTTGAGTAACTCCACCCACCACCAACATGAAGCTATGGCTGGCACCATGGTTTCCAGAGCCGGATTCGTGAGCAAGCAGTGAAGACGCGTGATGGTAACGCGATTGGGGCATAGAACCTTCTTCAAGAGCGCTTGTCAGCATTTGCGTCCAACGGCGCTCTGACACAGAATATCTAAACAAGTCGAAAACAAAGTTGATGGAGATACATCACATGCCACTTTGTATGCATACAGAAACATGACTGTGGTCATGATATTCAGAAGAGACTCTTTTTGATTGTGGCTATACCTGTAAACATTCCCCAGAATGCCCTCTGACAATGACAGCCCACCATACATCCAGAGGTTCCCCTGTGGTTCAGACACCAGCGAGTGGCCCATCCTGTGGAGGAATCTATGGGCCTGGTTCTGTGGACGAACAGTGTGTATCGATGTGCGTGAGTCGTAAAATTCTGATTATGACTGCAGACTGGAACATGTTTTTACTCTTCTGGTCATAGCCTGTGCTTACCACTGTTAGCTGTGTGTCCAGGAGGGTTTCCCAGACCAAGCTGTTGGAGTCCCGGAGAACTGAGCAGTTCGAGCCGACCCAGTTGTCAGAGCACACGCACACTCCCAGAGACTGTCGCAAACAAGTATTTTGGTTAGTGGTTCAGGATAGACAGGAGCCATTGTTTAAAAATTCAAAGACATCTTAAAATTCCACACATCCTTTATTTGGGCTACTAAGTAAGATGTAAATATTTAATTTTAAAAATTGTCAGTTCTTACTGTATTACAAGTCCCTCTTCCTTCTGTTATGCCACAATCCTGAGGGCACACCGGTCGGTCACAGTGTGGTCCACCATAACCTTGGGGACACTGACAGATCCCTCCTTGACACTGGGAACCGCCTGGACATATGGGGGACCCCGCGTCTCCTTCGTCGGAGCTGTGGTGACACTTCCGCACCCAAAATGAAGCGTTGAATCCTTGAGGTTTATTTGATGAGACGTTGGCCTCAAAGTAGACGGAGATCACGCCTGATCAGAGAAGACAATGTGCAGATTAAGGCCACGGCAAGTTTCCTGAACGCGCAGTGAAACTGTGAAACGTGCAGACAAATCAAAAGCAACAAATGGGGTAATGTCCGTGTCCCGCCAGTAGGTGGCGATAGTGAGCCAGTCACCACACGCAGAAGTGTGTTTTTGTCCTCGGAACATTAAGGAAACACGCAATCACAACAGTAGCAAAACAACATTGCACTAGCAAGCTGCAACATGTTTCAGTGGACTGATGATGAAGTGGAATTGGTTTTGAGTGCAACATTAGACTATAAAGTCAAAAAGAATGCCAAATGGGAGTCTTGGCAATCAAAATAAGCTGAACTCTATGATGCATATTTGAGGTGTATGCATGACGCATGAAGCAGGGATTTCCTGCATGACACAAACTGTCTTCACAAGGAACACATAACCTCGAAATTGAAGGCAAGTTCATTTGCATGCAGTTGTAGTGCGCATGCTGCGGTCTGTTTTTGCATTTACATAAGCTGCAACGTATCCAGATCATTCCAATCTGGAGCATATTCATATCACTTCCATCTTGCTTCATTTTCAGGCATTCTTGTGTAAACTAACAGTCTAAATATAATGAACTTCTTGTGTTTTCACCTGAAAATGTTGCCTGGCAAACAAGTTTCAACAGTCTTCACACAATTTATATTGAGAGAAGCATCTATAGTTCAGAGTTTAGGTGACATGCATTCTAAAAAAAATGGCCACAGTCACATGATTACAAAGGTAATGTGTAAAATATTACCTGAGGTGGCCTCAACGGTGATCGGTTGAGCCCGTGTCGTGCCACAAAATGCCCCTATTAAGTTGTGATCAGAATGTACAACTCCATTGTTCAGGAAACGAGGAAGACCATCGAACACATAGACAAAAGAGCTCTGAAAAATGAGGAAAATAAGAAAAATGTTACAGAGAGAAACATAATTACTGTATTTTCCAGACTATAAGCCGCTACTTTTTTCCCTTGCTCTGAACACTGTGGCTTATACACCGATGCAGGTAATCTATGCACTTTTCTGGGCTAACGGGGGCTAACATATTTTTTTCCTTTATAATATGGTGGGTTCGGCTTATATTCCGGTGCGCCCTATAGTCTGGAAAATTCGGTAATGGTGTGATTGTTGTCAGGTGAAGCTTGAGACTCACTTTACAGTGTGTGTGGGAGTCTGGGTGTAGGGTGAGGGCTACAGGCGGGCACAGTTGCCTGGGCAGACAAGGCGCCAGGTTTTCAGTCACAGACAAGACCCACAAACAATGAGAAAGTCCTCCTTTGCCCTCGGTACCACTTCGCCATCCAAGAGAAGAGGAGAAAGGCATGGCAGAAGCAGATGCAGGGGAGAGAAGCACGGAACGACCCTGACACTGCCTGTAACATGTGCCGTTGTTCCTATGGGTGGTGACACGCGAGATTATGCTTATTATTTGATATCGTTTGCAATATAATGTGTGCATAGGACTCGACATCTTCTTACCTGGGGTCTCCATAGTAACCAGGTAGGCAGGACTCACAGTGAGGTCCCTGAGTGTTGTGTGTGCAGTAGCACTGGCCTGTCTGGTTGTGACAGTATCCTTGCAGTGGGTCACCATGGCCGTTACACTCACAAGGAACACAGCCGCTTCCCCCAGCCAGGGCCGAACCAAAGCTCCCGGGACGACAGTGCTCGCAATGAGGCCCAGTAGTCCAGTCTGGATGATAAAGCATGAATATCAGAGAAACAAGGTTGATGATAACAAAATTTGTTTTATAGTTTGATGAGAGCCTCACCCTGGCATTCATCGCAGATCCCTGGTGCAGTTATACAGGTAGAATGGAAGTTGCAGCCGCAGTCTACATCACACTCGACGCCACTGAGAACCAGAGTGGCTGGGTCAGACGTCCAGCCGAGGGAACATTCACACTCAAACCGTGGGCTTCCACTACACTGGCCTTCGCGACACTCGTTGTAGCATCTATGTGAGGGATAAAAACAGTGTTTGAAATGTCGCTTTTCTCGTACTTATACTCTTAACAGCAATCTGATGAAACAGAAAAAAAAAACTCATCCAGAAGTAAAGGTTCACATGTTCAGATGGAGATCCTTACGTTTGGTTGCAGTGCTGTGTGCCATCTCCTGTGTATCCCCTCTCACAGTGGCACTCAAAGGACGTGGGAGTGTTGATGCATGTGGCGAAAGGATGGCAGTTGTGGAGGCCCAACCTGCATTCCTCCACATCAGGACAGGAGGGGTACGACCACACTGCATCTTGTTCTTCGTCGTCCAAATGCTCCAGCTCCATCTCCATTTCAATGGGTCGGGGTGGGGCTGAGGTCTGGGGTTCAGGGCTAGGAGAGAGGGAAAAAAACAACTGATTTAGCAGCATACATACAGCCATTTCTTATAAACTGCTATTAGGAGGAATAACTTAACAAATCTTGACATTTAGAAAAGATGTCTTACTTTGTAGCTCGCGCTTCAGCCACAGCAACACTGCAGTTATAGAACAGGCCATCATCCATTCCTGCCCAGTCCCCCCTCAAACACCTGAGAAGATCAATGGACAGTGGGAATAATTACTGAGAAATTAACAATTAAAAAGGTGTAATTTTTTCTGTTTTTAAGTGTGATTAGAATATAAAAAGATTAATTTTATTGTGACCAGGTCAATTTAAACTTACTTTCCAATTGTTGGATTGTTGTAGTCACCACACCAGCCACATTGGAACGTGCGCAGGCATTCTGTGCACGTGTTTAAAGCCGAGCACTGCTTACAATGCGGAACTGAGTGAACACTGTCAAATGGGAGAATAACATCATTTAATTAGAAGCCTTCATTTCCCTAGTAACACAAAATAAACCCAACCTATTTGCTTATATTTGCCTTTAATTTAGCTGCTTTACAAGATGCAAATGCAAATAGACAAAAACATCTAACTCTTAAAGATTCTTGCAAAAAGTCCTGACTTTACCTGTCATACCAGTCTCTGCACTCTCCGTAGGGGTATTTAGTGAGGTAGGCAGCAAAATAGAAGCAGGCCTGGGCTGATTCGCACCATGCACATTGACTGGAGTTAGACAGGCATTCACCACATGTCTTTCTCCTAGTAAACAAAAGATGAAAAAAGAAGGTTGGAGTCAAGCATCATCTGAAAACTTCACGGTTAAACTCTTCCAACTCACTGGTTGCAGACTTTGGGGCACCCCTTCGGGTCACGTATGGATCCGTCTAACCGTCCCCTTCGGCTGCACTGGTAATCGCCTTTCTTGCTGGAGTTTATCTGCCACTCACAGTAAGGGTCCTGCATGGAAATGTTTACTTTGCATGAGCCATGAAAGATAATTGTTACATTACAGGATTTATTTCTCTTTGCTATACCTGAGTACAAGCAGAGCAGTCTCTGTACTCTTCGCAAAGGGGGCAGTGCTGGGGTGCGAGCAGCAGGTGGCGCCAACCTTCTCCTTTGCCTTCCCTGTCTTCCTCGGGACATGTGTCTGCGCTATTGCGCAGGAGGCAGCGGGATACGGATGAGCACCAGCCACAAGACTGGTCTGATAGGCAGGCCAGGCAGGACATGTACCCTGAGCAGGAACCTGAGCGGTATGGCTCCAGGAACAGGAAGGATATCTCCTAGAATGGGATTACAGGAAAATATATTTTTTTAGCTATATTGATATGAAATTAATATTCCAGATTTTCATTATTTGTCAAAGAAACATGTACTTCACCTTTTTAAAACTCAAATAATGACTGTATGATAATATTAAGTAAAATATAATAGTTTGTAAAAACATATGCTGACACTCACACTTCCCCCTGGTAAAGTTCGGTTCCAGATGAGGGCCATTTCACTGGCCTGTCCTGAGCCAGAGTTGTTAAGGTAGCCCTCAGCCTGAACAAGGTAATGGTTACCCCTTGTCAGGTTAGAGAACAATTTACTTCCATCTGCACGACTCAACAGCTTCAACTCCTTCTCCTGTTGCACTGCCCAGCGACCCACCACTTCCTGTTCCAATGACAAAAACAATTGAAAAACGAAGGGTTTAATAATGTTGCTGATTAGTGAAAAGAATCTGAAAAGTAAGGTTACATTTTACAACACAATAGGCATTCAATAATAACAGAGCTAGGGGTCATTTCCACAACTGTCCTGATATCGCGGCCATGGGAACTGAACAGAAAACCTTCTACTTCTGCTGTGCTGTCCAGCAGGTGAAAACTGTCCCTCACCAGTTGGCTGGAGTTGGGCCCTGATGCCATCCGAGCCTCAAAGTGGAGCCTCTGGATACGAGCCCACATGGAAACAGTCTCGATGGGAGCTGGTGCAGGAGGTGGGGCCCCCCACAGTGGGTGGATGAAGCCCCTGAACTGAAGCGCTACGTCCATTTCAGTAGTGGGGCTAAGAATGATGGTGGTGCTGCGGAGAATGGACACCTGGCAATGGAGTGATGGTGAAAGATGACAATGAGATGGACAGAGGTAAAAACACATCAACAGAGGCACTATTCTCCAAAAAAAACTCCAAAACATTCGAAAAATGTGATTTTTTTTTTCTACAACTAAACGGCAAAGCAAATACAAAATAGGAACAAAATGTTATCAAAGGTAAGTGCAATGAACAAGTGCAGCGAAGTTAACATGTCGCAAAAATGTTGGAGGAAGGAAGGAGGGAACTATAATCAGAGAGAGAAAGGGGTAAAAACCGTAACTGATACAGTTAGCACAGGAAATCTGGACTCCATACCTTGTCAGGCTGGGAGTCGTTGCGGGGATGCTGGAAGGTGAGCAGGTGCAGTCCTGGGACATAGTTCTCGGTGCGACAGGAGTGGAGGGAGGTTAGGAAAAGGGTACGCTCCCCCCACCAGCCGTACGCCCCTGAGATCTGGTCCACACGGCACGCACTTCGCTCTGTGAGACCGAGAGGGAGAGGTCAGCACACAAAGAATACATCTGACCTCAAAATCTCACAATACAGCAGTTTTCTGAAATTCACTACTGTACTAAATCAATGTGACCAATGGCTTTTGGCTGTGGCGGTTTCAAAGAAAAAAAGAATAAAATGACCTGATCACACAGCACCAAAAGTCTACAACCAGATAAATGTTTATCCAGTCTCGTGTGTGTGGTCAAGTCACTTTGTCCCATTTCCGAAAGCGCAGCCAACAAAAGTCCAGTTCCTCCGATGTCAGCTTTTTCAGGCTCAGGTTTTCCCTTCCGGCCTCCTTCCTCCCTCCCTGGGTCTCACCTGACACTGGAAGGCAGGATTCGTTCTGAACACACCAGCCAAATTCCCCAGGGGCACGGGCCAGGGAAGGGGGAGTGCCGCTGAACACCAGGCAGGACTGGCAGTCGGACAGAAAGCGCGCTAGGCCCAGGCAACCTGTGCTCCCACACTGTGGACACAAAACACAAGAGTTTGCACAAAAAAGTATCAGAATCAAACCGAACAAGACAGAAAAATCATCCCAAATCAGAGGTTTTATACAAGTAAACAAACTTATTCTAAAATATCAGCTTTAACTTAGAGATATTTCATGATATCTGAGTCAATGAGTCATGGGGGATCGGGCTAAGAAGTGGATGGTTCGTGGATCAATCCCCATGTCGGACTAAAGATGAAGGTGCACTGGTGGTGGGACACCTTCACAGCACTGAGGTACCCTTGAGCAAGGTAGCAAACCCCCTAAATGCTTCTGCGATGGTTTGACTCATCCAGGAACGCACCCTGCCTTCGCCCATACGCAGCTGGGAGGGGCTCCAGCACCCACCCCGTGACTGAGACAGGCTCCACCCCCGTGACCCCGTAAGAGAAAGTAGCAAAAAATAGTAACCCAGAAAAAGTAACCATAACTCCGAAATAGATCATAACCTAGTTTTACTTTGTAATATTTATTCCACAACTCTAGCAGTCGCAGCAACTCTAGTATTTGCAATTTAGGAAAATAATGAAGCTAATAATAAAGCTGTTTTGCCAATATTTTTTCCTTTAAACATTATTATTTGTCCTATTATGTAGATGATTGGGGCCTCAACCATACAAATGACGAATATGAATGTTGTTTTTACCGGATTTGTTGGCTGGTACTCTCGACAGCGGCCTTCACACCAGCTGCACTCTGGGTTCTTCAGGCACATGCTTTCATCTAGAGCCTCAGCACAAAAGGCATCCTGGTGGAAGACACACATGCATGCCCCTAACTGACTTGTCCCTTCCCTCATGGGTGGGCCATTTGCTGTTTCCAATCGTCGACACTCACCCTGTCGCCTTGATCACTACTGACAAAGAGTGGAACTTTGTACGCCACGAGGTCTCCGCGGGCAACGCCACTGTAACCCCCAGCCACCAGCAGCACTCGTCCTTCCATCACAGCAGCGATGTGCGAGTAACGGCCTCTTACAGAAACCCCACCTGAGGAAGGAGAAAAGAATGAAAGGCTCTTAAACGGAGTGCACATCACCAGCGGTAGACAGAAATGACTTGGGAGTTTGGAAGGTGAGAGAAGACGCTGTTCAAAACTCACTGAATGACCACCTCTCCCCGACGGACACCCACTGATGGCAGCCCAGATGGTAAAAGAATATCTCCTCATCGTAACATTTCTCCTCTTGGTAGTGAATGTGCACGTTCCCTCCTGGTGGAGAACGACATAATTAGGAAAAAAGAATCTTAAGCGGAAAAATATGGATTATGCGCTGAAGCTCATTTCCTGGATTCCTACCGTAAACAACCATGTAGTTTCCAATGACCGTGGCGGAATGGAAGGCTCGTTCTCTTGGGCCTGTTGCTGGGAAACGAGAACGGAAAGACGTCCAGAACCTCCTGTCCACGTGAAATACATCGGTGTTGTTCACCCTCACGCTAAACCTGAGAAGAACACAGCACAAATGGACGTTAAAGAGCACAAACATTTGGTTCAGGTATTTTTAAGAAGAGTGGGACAAACAAAATTCACATCCCTAACACGGCAGAGACCTAAATAGACAAAGAAAAACAAAGCATTATGCACCTCGCAGTCGTTGGCCTGTGGCCTCCGTACACTAGCAGCGTTCGGGATGGGCTGTGGAACACCATTGAGTGCCCAGCCGTAGCTGGGGGCTTCCCACCGGTGGGGTGGATAGTCTCCCACTGTCCGCTGCCGTGTAGACCAAACCGATAGAGAGAGGAGGAAAACATGTCCTCCTCGGTGCGGCCTGAGATGCGAGCAGAGAGGATTATTAAAGAGATGCCCAAACCAGCGCGCACGGCGATCGCGTGACACCCACCGCCAAACACATAGAGATAAACGTCCACGATGGCCGCGGCGTGATTGGCGAGTTTTGGGGCGCCGCGGGAGCTTGAGAATCCCAGCTGCTGCCAGTCGTCGTTCAGCGGTCGATACATCCAGACGTCATTGGCCAGAGAACTGTTGGCCAGTTCTCCTCCAAATATGACCATGTTGCCGTTCCACTCTACGGCTGTGTGGGAATGGCGAGCCACCTGAAAACAGACGAAAAGCCCAATAACTAAATTACTACTTAATTATTTTCAAAAAGCAAAATGCGAAAACTCCAGGTGAAAAAAGCTGGCTGACTTTATAAACAACTAAACAAGAAAAACAAAACTCTTATATATATGACAAAATCCAGATGGATAGAAAAACAAGTGGTGAGTTTACACAGCCTGAAACACTTTATGAATATTTGTCATCTGATGCTGTGGTCTGCTTTTAAGCTGGGGTTTTCAAGTTGACAACAAACGCTTTATAGACTCAGAAAATGAAAACACTGAGCCTTTTGTATTATAATTCAACAAAAGAGCTCGTGTTCAGTGGTGGAAGACTTTCTTGTGTTTCTGCTTTATTTTTGTCCTTTTAATCCATGTTGAAAAGACTCACTCACAACACTAGAGTCTGGAGAAGACAGAGACTAGAATGATTATATGCTTTCTCGTTTGCCTTAGAGCTCGTCGGGTTGGTGAATTGGAATGTAAACCGTGTGAGTTTGAGCGAACCCAGACGTGACTCACTGGAGAGTACCCATAGGACCTGCTTTCCCACTGATTCGACGTCAAGTTGAACTTGATCAAGTCACCAAGGGCTCTGTTCAGGTCAAATCCTGGAGGGAAATAATCAACGGTTAAACACAGCATGGTCACAATATTAGTCATCAATAACAAAAAAAAAAAAGAACAGCAACATTTATTATCAACGAAACGCAAACTAGGACGTGGGGATACTGGAAGATCACTGGATTCGAAGAGCTTTTGATTCTTACCTCCAAACATGTAGAGTGATCCAGTGGAAGACAGATACACGCCGGCAGACCCTGTCCTGGGGGGTATGTATGGATTCCCCTCACTGACTCGCCACCACTGCCCGGCTCCACTGTCGTCATTTAAACCCAGCTGGCAGTTCTGACCCATGAAGCCTGGCTTACATAGACAACGCTCTCCTTTCTGAAATAATAACAGATCAGGAACATTTGCGTCCAGTGAGCGCTCATTTAAATGCTGCAAATGTAAATCGCAATATGTATATGTAAATAAATGTTGAAGCTTAGTAGAAGTATTTCTGCTTTAGGTTTGCTCTGTTTACGAGTGAATAGCGATTGAAAACTGTGCGAAAAAATTAAACAGATTATTTGTATTCTAACAAGGCGTATTAGCAAAGAGGTGAATATGACTTAAGCAACAAATCTAACAAAGAGTTTAGTTGCTTTTTCACCAAGTAGTAGGTGTATAAACTTATTGATATATGATGGAATTTGTGTAAAAGAAAGTGCCAAATTAGGATTAGAAATTAAAATACAATAAAAAAAAAGATCCACATTTATGCCACATTCCTGGCCTAGAAAATTGTGAGAAATCTCCTAAAAATCTGTTATTATTAAGAATATATAATATAATCATAATATAAGTTAAATGTAAACAACATGTATCAATACAAGATATGACGTAATCTCACGAAAATTAACATGAATTAAACGTAGGCTTGTTTGTTTGATTTTTTATGAGATTACATCAAATGTTGTGGGAGGACGAGTTTTAAATGTACCCACAGTATTGAGTGGCCTCAGCTCTGAAACTGCTGATGAAGAGTGCAGAGCCCCACATTCAAATGCAGATTTTAACCACTTTGCAATGCTGGATGTTGTTGTGGATGAGCTTGTTAGAACCAGGAGACTTAAGAATTCACAAACAGGACAATATCCACATAATTGTGAGATTAATTGAAATGGTGTAGGAGGAATGACGAGTAAAAACCAAAGCTTTCTTAAAAGATTATCAGTGCTGTTTCTGAGGTAATACAGGCTTCTCGCTAAACATGATGTATTTTTTAATGTTTGAAAGAGACTTGAAGGAGGAGTTTTAAAGCATTTTGTAAGAGTTTTAGAGGTAAAGACACATACTCGAGGAAGCGAAAGTAGAACGGCAGTAACCTCGCACCAAATTATCGCAGTTCAAGGACTGTTTTGTGGATTTCACTAATTACATATTAATATTGCGATGAAGATACATTTTCGATACATCGTGGAGCCCTAGCACAGACAAGCAAAGAATGTATCCAGAAATGGCAAATATTTACTGCTCTTCCATTCTGACCTTGTCACACTGGCCATTCACAGAACAAGACTTGGAGCACAGTGAAGCTGTGCACGCTGCTCCTCCCCAGCCTTGTTGGCAGTGGCACTTCAGCGTCGAGGAATCACACCGGCCGTGGCCGCCGCAGGCTCCGGGGCACAAAGAGAAGGTGTAAGTTGCATTGAAGCCCAAGAGGTTGTAATTGGCATCACTGAAGAGATGAAGCAGCATCTGGAAAAGCAAAATGAAAACAACGCACACTTTAACGGTGTTTTTTTCTTTTTTTTTAGATAAATTAATAAAGGATTTAGTTGATTTTGACCAGAACTTCATTGGATACCTTCCCAGACTTGGCTTCGATAGACTGAGGCAAAGTGTTCCCACTCAGACTGGCTAGGAGGGGGCTCTGGTAGGAGTCTCCGTCATATACAAACAGGTAATCGTAGGTGCACTCCGTGTCCATGAAGGTGAAGTTTAAGACAATGCGGTGACTGTTGCTGGGAGCTGAAACCATAGACAATGGTCACATCACTTTTGGGCACAGGTCAAGATTGTCACGTCCTACCTTTGATAAGCCATTCGCAGTTCCCGTTGACGGAGTAGTTTCCAGGGCCGTCTGTCACATAGCCCGGTGGTCCCCTCAAGACCTGCCTTTGGCCCTTGCAGTCCCCCGCCTGGCAACCGGGTAACTTGGCTGACAGCAGAAGCAGCAGGATGAGGGACAAAGGGAGGGGGGAGGCCATCACTGGCACAGCCTGGACGATGATAAGGAGCAAAAGATGAAGGAAAATGACTCAGTAGGGGGTCAAAACACACACGAGAATTCAAGAGTGATGCAGCAACATCAGCAGATTAAAGCAGTTGCTATACTTACATGTACTATATTTACATGCATGTGGAATTACATTCAGAAATACAAAAGACAAAACCATTTCATTTTATAGTACCAGTGTACACAAGTTTATGACAGATTACTGACAGCAGTATACACATATATATCACACATATATACCAGATCTGAAAACATAATTGCCATTGAAAATACAGAATTAAACGCAACGAAAAGTGACCAAATCTGATGGTTTCAAAAATAAAATACATATTGATGGAGGTAACAGCTGTTAGCTCTGTGAACATTAATGATATTCCAATGGCGCTACAATCATGGACGCATATCTCTAACATAGCAACCCTTGACTAACATTTTAATATTATAGAAATGAAGGTGAATCCAAATGACACAATAATTGGCCCAGTCAGAGGCAGGACTGTCGGCTATCAAAACAAGGCTAACCGGGCTAGCGTAACAAGTAGCGTTCACATTCAGAGGCCATTAGTTGGTTAGTTTGCACATTTCCGCAGTCGTACTCACCAGTTGCCGTCTCTTCGGCCTCATGTCGATTTACATTTTCGGAGACTATTGGCTCTAGCCACAATGTGAGCTAGATAAGCGCTGCGGGGACGCGAAGGCAGAATCTGTGCGGAGGGCAGCCTGCTAGCTAGCGGTAGCCGAAATCCAGATGCGCAATCGTCAGCGGCAGCAGGACGGAGGGGGGGGTGGCAGAAAAGGGCTTTTATGAGACAGCGACTGGTCCGAGGGACTACAAAAACACGCGTGCGAGAGCCGACCGCCGCGCTAGGACGCCGCGGTGGCCATCGGAGACAGGTTCGTGGGTGTCTGTCCGAGCCCCGGGTCTCATGTTGAGGACAGATGCCCGTTGTTTTGGTGCTAGCGGGGACCGACGTGGGGGACTGCGCCCCCCGCGGCCAGCGGCGGTACTGCCGCCCGGCGGACATGCGCAAATTATCTCCTTTTTAGTTTCTTAAAAAAAGGAAAAACAAAAAGGCCAACTTAAGCTTAAATGAAATCCAGATTTACATTTTAAATATATGTTCGATTTAAAAGGAGATCCAAATTTATTTATGTTTAATTTTCATCTTCTGGTATGCAGTACTAAGAAATGGAAACAGTGGAAACGACACAAAGTGTGGTTAAAAGATGGAATTTAAAGTGATTGCAGCACACACATGATATTTTCCACTTGTTTGGCTTGAAAACATGTATTAATAAAACCAGTGTTATTATTATTTAGAGAAATTTGCCGCTTTAATTCAACATCGCATTTCCTTTCAACCCCCCCCCCCACCCAAAAAAAACACACCACAATGAAACGTAAAATTTCTTTGTAAACATATCTCTTCTGGTCTTCACAGCTACGCAGTGTGCACGGTCATTTTTCCTGGAGCCAGGATCATTGGTGTATTGTGGAGTCCTGGCCCAAAAAACGGAAACATCTTCTCATTGAAGTTGTATTTTAGTGTGACCAGGTGCTTGGAATGCTCCGCGTCCCAAAACGACACCTCTCCTCTATCCATATTCAGCTTGACCCGGATCCGTTCGAGGCGCTCCTCCACCTCCAGCACCGTGCGCTCGCTTGTAAAGGCGGTGCACTCGCCTTTGCTCAGCCCTATGCACCACACGCCGCGGTTGGGGGACAGCGTGAACTTCTTCTTACGCGCCACCGACCCCTTGCACACGCCCACGATCCACGAGGGCCTGTCCCCGACGATCACGTCCCACCGGTGTTTCCCGGTGGCGTAACCTTCGGCGCCCAGGACGAAGACGCAGGGATCGAAGCGCTCGGGGTTGGCGGGGCTGGGCAGCGGCTCGGAAACCCCTTTGACGGCCGTCAGGTCGGCGCTCACGCTCAACCACGGAGACGAGGTGTTTGGATCGAACACAACAGGAGCTGCGGTGGAGACGGGAGCCGCGTTAGCCCGTTAAAACGGATTTGTCGGAGTCACATTTGATCACTTCCTCACTGTATATGACGTGGTCCTGCAGGCTTTTCCAGATGTTGAAGCTCAAAGCACCGAGGTGCTTCCCTGTATTCAAAAGACAGTCGTCCGACTGGCAATGGTCTTCATGGAACCACTGGGCTCTAGGAGAGACGGGCAACATTTGAACGTTTGTGAAGGTCAGTGGAAAACCAGCAGAGATTTTCAACAGGATGTCACCAGTTAAACTACACTGCTCTGGAGGGGTTTGTGTGAGAGTGTACACGGATGGTGCGTTAACATGACTGTGGGCTCACTTTCTTTTCAAATCCTGGAAATTCTGAAACACAAATGGGATTGATTTGCGATTAAAATAAACGTGACCTTTCGCCAAACCGCAAGACCCCCCCTCCCCCAATGTTGTGGAGGCGTTTCCTCCTACCTGCAGGAGAGGCAGGTCCTCGTTGCCCATCTCCTTCTTCACAGACTCGATGAGCTTCCTGAGACCGGCGATGTCCTGCTTTATGTTTCTGGCGAGCTGGTGCACGGCGGCGATCTTCTGCTCCTCCTCGGCAGCCAGAGCGCTCAGGCGCCGGCGTTCTTCCTCGAGCAGCGCGGTGCGGAGCCGCTCAAACTCCAGCTGGATCTGCTTCTCTGCCTCCTTGGCCTGATTCTGCATGAACGCAGATGTAGGTGTGCGTTAGGTCTGTGGGACGCTCTGGCGTTAGGTATTGCTGATCAGTGAAGAGATACCCTGATGTGTTCCACCGTGCTGTCCAGGTTTTGTGTCAGTTTCTTGTATGACTCCACTTTATTTTCAAAAATCTGGACTTTCATTTCCAGCTCGCTCTGGAAAAGAACCCATTAAACAAATCTTTAATTTGTAATAGGCCTGGGCAATATGGAGCAAATGTTATATCTTGGTATGTTTTAGCTGAATGGCGATTATATATATATATATATATATATATATATATATATATATATATATATATATATATATATATATATATATATATATATATATATATATATATAGGTCTCAATATTTTTCTGTAAAATGCACACTCAAACTCACGGAGCAAGAGAGGCGGGGCTGAATAAACTTGTGTGAGACAGAGAGAGGAGAAATAGTTGGGAACCGGTGCTCAAGGGAAGAAATATATACAGTGGTTTTAATGCAAAGTACATAAATATAAATACCCTGCTTGAAAATCTATTGACAGGTTAATTGGAGAGTCTGTACTGGTATGAGTGGGACTGTGAGCGGTTGTTTGTCTGCGTGTGCCAGCCCTGCGCCTGACTGGTGTCCAGTCCAGGGTGGACCCTGCCTTCGCCCAGTGTCAGCTGGGACAGCCTCCAGTCCCCCCCTGCGACCGTCCGTGGAGGACTAAGCGGAAGAAGATGGATGGATGTATGGATGATATATTAGAATCTCAATATATCGCCCCGCCTTATTTTGTGTCAAAACAACCTAAAATCTTGAACTGAATTCTGAACTGAACTGGCAATCAGCAGCATTCTGAACCAGTTGAAGGTGGGGCAGGGTGGGCGGGGAGGACGGGTTGACTCGGAAGTACAGGGCATAAAAATAATAAAAAAAAAAAAAAAAACGCACCACACAGCTGGATCATAAAGTCATAAAAGAGACTCATCTCCAGTAGTGGCTGAGAGCTAGAAGACCTCCATGCACCCCTCCACCAAAGCTGCACGTCTAGTCCCGCCTTACAGTTCTAATGATCGACCCTCAACACAGACAGTGTGCTTTTAATCCCCGATTGACTGAGAATACATCGCCACGCAAGCGCACGCAGAGTAAACCAGGTCGGTGACGCGCTTACCTTACAGATGGGGACCGCCTCTCTCAGGGGCCACAGCTTGTGCGTGTTGTGCAGAGACACGCAGTCCACGCAAACCGGCTGCTCGTCCTTCTCGCAGTACAGCTGCAGCGGCTTCATGTGCAGGTTACAGACGTCCTCGTCCTCGGGTTTCTGGGCCAGGCCCAGATACGGGTACCTGACGAAGGTCTGGGAGACGTTGCCGAGCGCACGGACCGGGTTCGCTTGGCCTTCCTCGAAGCTCTCCCTGCACAGGGGACACTTCCTCCCGGTGCAGCTCTGCAGACACCCCTGACAGAAGCTGTGGCTGCACGGCAGCACCACGGGGTTGTCGAAGATGCCCCGGCACACGGAACACGTCAGGTCCTGCAGGAAAAGCGAAGGCTCCTCCGGCATTTCTTCGTCCATGCACTCCGCCATGGCCTCGCCCGCCGATCCTGTTCTTCACTTTACTTTCGTTTTGACCTCCCTAAAAATAAAAAAGAACCAAACGACGATCGGGGACGGGACAGAACACGGCGTTTGTTTCTTGACGCGTAAAGTTTCTTAAACCCAGTCGCGGCTGTCGGCGCAATGAAGACAGAAACTAACTTGTTTAGGGAGAAAACTGTCAAGCTGTGTGACTGTTAGATTTCGAAATAAGTTTCGATTCTTCCTTATGGCGCCTCGATGACGCAGCGGTGGTTATTTTTGCCACAGCGCACCCCTAGTGGCGCAGCGGGTCGAGCGCAAATCTTCTTCTTTGGGCTTTTCCCATCAGGGGTCGCCACAGCGAATCAGTCGCCTCCATCTAACCCGGGGGTCTCCAACCTCTTCCACAAAGGGCCGGTGTGGCTGCAGGTTCTTGTTCCAACCCAGCAGCAGCACACCGGACTGGACTCACTTAATCAACTCACCTGAGTCTTCAGACAGCTGGTGGGTCAAACTGGGTGTGCTGGACTGGTCGGAACAAAAACCAGCAGCCACACCGGCCCTTTTGTGGAAGAGGTTGGAGGCCTCTGATCGAACCCTATCTTCTGCATCGTCTTTGTGTCACACCGACGACCTTCATGTCCTCTCGCGACTTCTATAAACCTCCTCTTTGGGCTTCCTCGAGGCCAGGGACGTCCAAACTGGTCCACAAAAGGGCCGGTGTGGCTGCAGGTTTTTGTTCCAACCAGTCCAGCACACCCAGTTTGACCAATCAGCTGTCTGAAGACTCAGATGAGCTGATTAAATGAGTCCAGTCCGGTGTGCTGCTGCTGGGTTGAACAAGAACCTGCAGCCACACGGCCCTTTGTGGAAGAGGTTGGAGATCCCTGGTCTAGGCCTCCTGCCTGGCTGTTCCATCCCTCTACCCTCATCCCTCTACCCTCTACCCACATATTCACCCTCTCTCCTCATCCAGACGACACGCCAAGTACTCTCCTACCCGTCTCCCTGATCACATTAGCTGTAGTTGTCCAGTCATCTGGGAGCAGCTCCCGGACCATCCAGAGCCCGTCTCAACTCCTTCCTTAAAAGTTACGCAACGCTCTTCCTTTTCCAGCTTTGGTCCTCTGCCGTTGCCCTCTTTCATCTTCCTCACCACCGGAGTCATCCCATGCACCACCGTCCTCTGCTCTACTTTGCAGCCACTGATCCCCTCCAGATCACACCGTCCACACAACACCTGTGTGGTGGTCTACCTGTGTACCCCTACCACTGCTCTTACAGCTCCTATGTGTGATGATCATGTCAACCAAGGCTAGAACGCACACGAGAACATAAGCCTTTCATGGTTAATATGTTTTCCTACATGAGAGGGAACACGGGGAAGTTGCATTTAAATAAGATATCATATCTTTAAGTTTGTATTTGCAGTCTGTTATGTGCGACTGAATCATCCAGATGGCAAATTATACTAATAATATAAGCTAGGGGGCAGAATAGAATTTTATTTTTTTTAAGTTACAGTATACCCTCGTTTATCGCGGGGGTTACGTTCTGGAAATTACCCGCGATAGACGAAATCCGGGAAGTAAACAGCTTTATTTTTTACAATTATTTTACAGGTTTTAAGGCCGTAAAACCCCTAACCACACACTTTTGTACACCTTTCTCACAGGATTTAACATTTTCTCACGATCAAACACTTTAAAAGTTCAAACTTCTTCCTCCGCCTTTTGGTTGCGACCGCAGGTGCCTTTTCCCCCGCAGTTCTCCAATCTGGATTCAGAGCACAATGCACGGAAAAAAAAATCCGCGAAAGCAGCGAAGCCGCGAAAAGTGAACCGCGTTATAGCGAGGGTTCACTCTATTGAAGACATCCTGCATACATTGGTGTCCCGCATTGTCCCACACAAATGTATACTTTGTGAATTGGGACCTGGTCACCCTCGCAGGCCTACAGACTGACAACTGCACATGAGCGTCGCCTCTTCTTCTCTACATGCAGACACAATGCCAAATTCTTTTGTTGACTCCATATTTTTTTTTTGTGCATTTACTTAGCTTCTTTTGATATATCGTGTTGTTTGTTTGAGCCAACTTAACGTTCAAACTGTGGTCCTTAAACTACGGTAGCAACATTTAAAATTTAGACCAAAGCATGGAGTTCTGTTTGGTACAATAAAAATATAGGAATTTAATCAAAAATGGAATGTTTTACGCTGCACAGAGATGGCTGTGCTTGCTTAAATTACTGTATCCACACGCCAAAACTCATCCGTTAATGCTTCAATTTGAGAAAACCAAATATAGGCCATCCGTTTGCTGGCTGATATAAGCGTCCAACAGATGGCGCTACAACGCTACATGTACCTGATGTCACGACCCTGCAATAGCACGGTGTTATAATGAAAGAAGTTACATGCTATATTTACTTATTTAATCTTCGTATAAACGGGTGGATTACATGAAAATATGTGTAGAATCAGTACAATATTCTTAAAACTCTATAATAATATAATATATAATATAAAATAAAAATGCTACCATCAGTTGCCTAATAGTGGTATTTTTGTGTACATTAAATTAGAGAACAAGGGAACAAAAATGAAATAAAAAGAATTTGTGGTAGGAATTAAATCCCCAATTAACAGCCTATAATGTATATAATCTAGATTATATTATAGATATAATCTATAATGTAAATATGGAAAATAAGAGGTCCTAGAAAACTGTCGCATGTTATCACAGTTAAAGCATCTCCAGGTGCTCTCCCATTAAAGAAGACCTGTTGAATCCTGAAACATGGCTGGATTAAACTGGCCAAGACATCATGGACCTCTGATTAGACCGAGACCAAAAGTGCTGTACAGGTACAACAGACTTTTCCCATCCTAGGCCTCGTCGATGAATTTGTTCTGAACGTATGATTATACGCGTCTGCTTGTGCAGCTCAGAGCGTGTGATTAGTACAATTACATAATAACAATCATTCCATCCTGACACAACTGAAATGTACAATTTTAGTCTTAACAATGACCCGCTTATTTAAATTTATGACAAACTTTAAACTCATTTTAGGAAAGAAAAAGTAATGATATTTCAAGTGGGATTTTTATTTTTTTCTTGTTTAAAGTTCTGTGTCAAGACTTTTCCTGCTTTGGTGAAGGGCGGGTGCTCTTTGTGGTACCTTTATGTTGCTTTAGAATTGATCCCTTCTCTATAACCTGCAACAGAACCTGACACCCTCACAAGGCTCAAAAAGTTGTGGTTTAAACATGAAAGTAACACTTGTGTTGAGACACACTAACTTAATCTTGTGAAAATCAAGATGCTTTGGAGTAGTGTCTTAAAAAATATATTGATACTATGATACAAACACACACCAAAAAATATTATATGTATATGTGTGTGTATGTTTTTGTTTTAATTTACACAATTGGCTTAACAACTGGTTGCTATTTAAACAAAGACTAGAAGGAATTAAAACTAAGACAAGGAAATATATCTTTTCCTCTGAGCTTTACCACTTCCTTCAGTGACAGCCTTCTGTAGTTTCTAATGTCATGCCAAAAAAGACATTTTTGTGCATGCAGGGGCTGACTTTTATTTTCCAGTATTTTATGTTTGCTAAATTTCTGCAGACTTCTGTACCGAAACGGTACAAAACATTGCAATAAGCCAATGAAGGGAGATTTCTATTTTGTTTAAAATTCATTAGCCCCAATGAAGTTCAGATAAAACCGTCGCCAGTGTGATAGGTGGTTGCACATTCACCCACTTTTCTGCAAGACAAATTAAAAAAAAAAAAAAAAAAAAAGGTGTGAAAAAAACAGGAACATATGAAATGTCTAGCTCTGGAAAGGCGTTTGAAGAAGTGAAAAAAAAACCCACAGTGTCACAGGTGTCATTTTGCATGAGCTACTCTGAAAATGAGACAGGTGAAGAGAAGGTGGAAATGGAGCAAAATCTACAAAGTGCATATTTAATTCATATCACTTATGGTAAATGTACTCTTGATAGTATCAGTGATATTATCTATGTTAACTTTGCGGTTTTGGGTTTTGTTTTTTTTTTATAATTTCCATTCATGTGCTGTGCTGTCTGGAATCAGTCTCAGATAACACCTCGCTGCTGCTCGGTTTCTGCAGCCCTGTCAGGTTGCAAAATGACAACAGAGCGATAGAGTGATGTGTGCGGCACGGCGAGCTCCACACCAGCCTGTTTCTGCTCTGTGAAGACCACTTGCTGATTTAGAGGAAGTGATTTGCTTTCCTTTCCTGTCCACCCCTCTCCTTTCTTGTAGGCCAGTAATAGTGCCATTAACACATTTTCTTGTTATAGTGTTTGGTCCCCTCCCCCGCTTCTCTCCGTTTCCATCGACAGGTATCGCCGACCCCATAGTTGTGCTCTGACCTGCTGACCTTTTGACCCCTCTGACCCATTCGGCTTCAGCTTTGATCACTCTTTGCTTGGTTTTTGTTTTAATGGATTTACTTTTCCTGGGTTTTTTTTTAACTTCTTTAGTTCTTTTTTGTGTTTTTTGTAACCTGTTGGCTTTTCCTTGCGGGTCGTGTTTGGGAGGACTGGTGTCCCGGAGCAACATCTTCATCCTGGACCTGCTGGCTGGTCTGGTAACTGGTAGTTTGACTGGACTATTAGCACAGCGCCTTCTGGGAGAGCTTCAGGTGCACCTGGCAGAGGTGGAGACTCAGGAAACCTGGGTTTGGTGGTCTGAAACTCTGGTGGGGAGGTGGGGAAGGCACAGATCTGGGAGATCTGTCAGCAGTACACCTCCAGCTCCACGGCTAAGCTGAGAGCAGCGGTCAAGGAGTTGGAGGTCATTGAGCGGAGCATTGGCCTCCCACCCCTGGTCATGGGCTTCAGGAGAAGAGGATGGAGTTGAGCGCCTTCCAGAGGGAGATTGCGACGGGAGCCCTGGTTAGACCATGCTTCGTCCGCCTGGAGGAGACGAGCACTCATGCCAGGGGGGTTCTACAGTGGTGTGTGAGGAGCTCCTGGAGGGCCTGCCTCAGCTCAACTCAAAGGAGGGGACCTCCCTTGACTGCAAACTGGCCTTTGAGGAACTGACAGTCGCAGTCAACCAGGGCTGTCAATGGGTTGTGAATTGAATTGAATTGAATTGAATTGAAAATTGGAAAAAGAACTCCCCAGCTGAATTCATGACATTTGCATGTCGGCAAAAAAGAAAAAAAAAGAAAAGAAAAAAAAACACAAATGCTGAGACGTTAAATATAAATTAAAAGTCACATTGCATGAATGCCACAAAACATTTTATTGTTCTGACCCCATTGGTGGTAATAAAGTGTGCAACCACGTAGGTAAATTTAGATCACGTGGTTAATCTGCTCTGAAGTGTGATTTTTTTGGTGTGCGTGCGTGTGTTGTGGTACTGTAGAAACTTGGCAGTAATCGTGCAACCTGCAGGTCACCCAAGCCTCTCAGGAAAGAAGAGCAGAACTTACATTTTTGGTATGTGGCGCTTGAAAAATTGTTCTCTGGATTGCATGTAGCATTGATGCATAGTATTGTTTTTAATAATCTTATTGTTTTTTTGAGGGTTTGTCACTTTGCACATTGCATTAAACATAAAAGTGTGAAAGTGAAGTAATTTATTTATTTTAAGTCTTTTCACTTTGGTGTGGCTTCATGTAGCTTTCATTATGGCAATATGGTAATAGGTTGTTTGGCTTTATTGTGGTTGCATTTTTTAATTATTCTTGTCACAAAAGAAACAAAAAGCGGTGTTGGTCTGAAAGTCTAGTTTTTGCTGAAAAAGCGGTATCGAGTCTCGTTCTTACTGTGAGTTCAAGTTTAGGAAGTCGTTCATAGCTTTTGGCCCAGTATGTTACTTAAGTCATGTTTAAGCAAAGACCGTCTTTTGAATTAATGTGATATTGAGCTGAATTGGTCAGTGGTTGGTTTAGGGTTAGAGGTAGGGGGTTAAGACTTGAGGAGGAAAAACTTGTCAAAGATACCACTGTGCATAGTCCTATATTATAATCTCTAATATTTATTATGATTTTTATCCCATAACAACAACAACAACGATAACAACAACAACAACAATAATAATAATAATGATGATGATGATGATAATAATAATAAAAATGCTTTGCTTTGATTTCGTTTGTAATAAAAAATAATGTAATTTAATTTTAAAAAGTAGCACAACAGAGGAAGCATTTTTTTTTTAAAAAAAAGGAAAAGTAATTTATTACTCAAAGTTAAACGAATCAGCCGTCATGTAAATGTAGTCACCGCTGAGATTTGGGTTTTGGGACGTGCATGCGCCTCATTAAACAAGGTTCACTAGCGTCTCCTTCTGGTCAACGTGAGATGCATCAGGAACACTGTAAACGCATGACGGGAATTTCACAACACAAGAAGCAGGAGGCGCTCGATGCAGCTGAGCAAAGCATTCATAAAAGATGAGAATCTCCTCATGAGACCTCTTAATCTCGCAGACAATCTACACACTTTCAGTTTTAAATGTGTGCTGCGCGACTTTGTTTTGAAAGAAACTTTTCTCAGTCTCCGATTTCCCATCTATGAAACTAAGTCCCACCCTGGTTAAGTCATATGTTCTACCTGGTTACAGGCATACCTGGTTATATAACACATGTAGCAAATTCACAAGAAAAATTAAGGTTGTGTACATATTTCCTCTTCTGTTTGTGTAGAATTCAGTGATGGACAACTACAAGGACATAAGTGGTAATATGCTTGGTGCAATTTGGGATTACCTCGCAAACTACACTGACAATGTCACGGATGATGAGTGTTGCCCTCCGGGTGACGTCTGTGACCCCTCAAACAATCAGAAGTTCGAAGCAACGTTCGTCGTCGCTCTGTACTCGCTGGTGTTTGCCGTCGGCATCCTGGGGAACGGGGTGCTGCTGGGAGTTCTGGTTCAGAGGAGGACCTGGAGCGTGACGGACACCTTCATCCTTCACCTGGCTGTGGCCGATGTGCTGCTGCTGGTGACCCTGCCCTTGTGGGCCATGCAGTCTGCCTGGGATGAGGGCTGGACCTTTGGGACGCCTCTCTGCAAGATCACTGGAGCTGTTTTTATGGTAAGAATGATTGAGCACTACTGGAAGTCATTAAAACACAATCAAAAACACATATAAATGTATTATGACATATTTGTGTATATGAGTGTGTATATATATCTATATATATATATATATGTGTGTGTATATACGTATGGATGTGTATATATATATGTATATATGTATATATGTATGTGTGTGTGTGTATATATATATGTATATATGCATATATGTATGTGTGTGTGTGTATATATATATATATATATATATATATGTGTGTGTATATATATATACACACTCATATACACAAATTGACTGTTACATATGTGTGTGTTTGTGTGTGTATTTCCTGTAGATCAACTTCTACTCTGGGATTTTCCTCCTGGGATGTATCAGTTTGGATCGGTACCTGTCTATCGTCCACGCCACCCAGATGTACTCCCGCAGGAAGCCCTGGGCTGTCCACATGAGCTGCATGGTCGTCTGGCTTTTCTCCTTACTGCTCTCCATTACAGACTTCGTCTTTCTGGAGGCGGTGACGGACAAAAGAAGGCAGGACAAAACCAAGTGTGTTCGCAACTATTTCGAGGTTGTCAGTCTGGCAGAAGACTTCACAGAGGCCCCTTATCCGTCGCAGAGTAAGTGGAAGCTGGCATCGCGGCTGACCTACCACCTGGTGGGTTTCCTGTTACCGTCAGCCGTCATGATCTTCTGCTACTCGGGCATCCTGCGTCGGCTGAGATGCGGCTCCCAGGGCCACCAAAAGCAAAGAGCCACCAGGGTGATCATAGCGGTGGTGGTAGTGTTTTTCCTCTGCTGGGCGCCATACAACATCACCCTCATGGTGGACACGCTGCAATCCCCCAGCGGGAATGTCCCGTGCGGAATGAAAACAGCTCTGGAGAAAGCCATGACGGTAACCGCTTCGGTGGGCTACCTGCACTGCAGCCTCAACCCCATCCTGTACGCCTTCGTGGGAGTGAAGTTCAGGCGTCAGCTCGTGCAGATCCTGAGGTCTCTGGGCTGCAGATTGAAGACCACCAGCAGGGTGCACTCGGTGACCAGCAGCAGGAGAACCTCCACCTGGTCTGAGTCTGGCGAAACCTCCAATTCTCTTGCTATTTGAGAGCGAGGAGGAGGGAAAGATGGTGATAGACCGTAAACTAGTGACGGGAGGAAGTCTACTGCGGTTGTACTCCTCTAAAATGGTCGTGATATAAGGTGTGGATGCTTTCTTTTAAATCTCTGTAGCTCTTATAGCATCAGGGAACAGGGCTGCTGTAACTGTTTGCACAACATGAAATGAGCTGTATTTGAGATAACATTTTGATTTAGCAAGGGCTTATTAATCTCTCTCGCTTTTGCAGTATGATACATAAATGCTTTGGAACTTGTTTTGTTTTGCAAAATAAATCATTTGAAATGTCTGAACCATTACTACAAGTGCATTGACTGTTACATTGAACATCGCACTGTACCAACAGCCTCGAGGTGAAGCCCTGAAAATATATCATAAAAGAGAAAATATGTCATATTTATAGGTTAGCAGTCTTAAACTTCGTAGGTGAGAGAATTCAATAACATGTGCAACAGTGGGGCACTTTCAGTAGAATATTGCCAACTAAAAGCAGGAAGCTGAAACATGGTGTCAACATTGTTCATACATCTGCACTGCTGTGGTTTCTGCAGAAAGACGAAGAGCCCAAGGTGCAATTTTACTCAAATGAGGTGCACAAATGTACAAGTCTGTACGCATCTGCAGTGCAACTTAACTCAGTGAGCTCAACTTGCTCTATCATACACCAAGTTGAGTTTGAATGCCAAACTATGAAGGAGTTAATATCAAACAATGTGATCAAAATGCGGCACTTATATTTATAGCATTAAGATGCTTTTTCGACCGCGATAGTTCTCTTTGTTCGAAATGATAAGGAAGAAACTTGAAATGATGCAGACATTGACCTTTCAGTTTTCATATGCAAGTCTGATTCCCGAGCACTCAGTTCAATGAAATCGCATTTCTCTGCAAGTGAAACCCACACTGTGTGATATTATCAGAGAACAGCCAGCTTTAGTCGCACCAGACGCTCATAGCAGGCTGTAACCTGCACAGCAGCAACACCACAGGCTGCGATCTGGCTTTTTTTCTGTTTGTGGTCATAGTTTCACCCCCACTGCTCATTCATTGCTCTGTAATCGAAAACTCGGAGACACTAAAGCAGAATAAGTCGTCTTTCTTCAGGCTTCCTCCCACTCCACTGTCACCTGACTGATGACATCACCACCTGCTTGTGTCACCCTGTGCATCACCCCCCCACACACTCACACACTCACACATACTTTTGGTGCAACAGTAACCAAACAAAAACCCTTTGTGAGATTCCTGAGGGGAAATTCCAATAATTATATACACTAGACCATGTGTGTACTCTGCAATTTAGGGAATTTATAGCCTTTTGTGTCAGATGATAATGTGTAAACAAAGGTTGAGATATGTTTTCAGCCATTATTATAAACCCTATTGGATTGTTTAATGATAGAGCATTTTTAAAATGTAAAAAATAGAATATTCCTTTTATACTACCATAATTATGTAATACAAATATTTGAACATATTAAAGACAATATACAGGACTAACGTAACAACATAGGCATAGATATACCTTACAGTAATTCACATAACATTATCTAAAATAACAGCCTATGGTTGAAAAGTCACCATGATTTGACACTTTCATATACAACATCACAAAGTCATTATTATAAAAATATCTTTTTCAGTATTTGACGGAATTAAGTCATCAAGCACATGATCTAAGGCGTGATCTGTAGGCGTGTCATCACTGCAGTCAGCCCTGTGTCACACTATGACACTTCCCTTCACGTACATCAGCATTGACTTGACTGCATCTGATGATCACCGTCCCTCATCCGCACCTGCTCCTCGTCCTTGGGACTCCGCTCCCTTTCTTCATCCTCGCCCACTCCGAGCCCCCACAGGGAGCCCGCGGGCTCGACTGGTGCGCACCTCAGCAGGGCCAGCGCCTGTGTCCTGAAGTTTGCGCTCAAGCCCAAATACAGAAGGGGCCTGAGGCATGTGTGAACGTAGCCAAACATAGACGTGACCATAAGGGCAGCTCTCAGGAAATTCCCAGTTTCCTCAGATCTGCCTCGGACGGTCTCCACAATGAGTGCAATATTGTGAGGCGTCCAGCAGAGGAGGAGGACCGCTACCGAGGACAAGACGACCTTCTGCCTCTGCAACTCTCTGGAGCTGTTGTGCAGTCGCAGCACGACACAAGAGCAGCAGATGATCAGAATGACTGCGGGCAGCAGAAACCCCAGCATGTGGTGAAGCAGGCGCGACACAAGCTGCCCGCCGGTGGACGACGGCGAATAGCACTCGACGCACAGCGTCTTGTCCTTGTCGGCGGCGTGCAAAGTCGCCGCAAAAATCAATCTGGGGACGACCAGGGCGACGGCGCAGACCAACACACACAGACAGGTCACCGAGACATGTTTGCACTTGGAGAAGCATCTGGCGGCGCGACAGATGGAGTGGTAGCGATCCAGAACGACGCAGAGCAGCAGCAAAATACCGCAGTAGAAGTTGACCTGGGGAAAAAGAAAAGGAGGTTAAACCTCAACGCGATTTTCACAAAGTCACTTTCGCTTTAAAAAAATAGTTCAACAGTGGGAGAAGCACAGTGGCCACAGTCTGTGAAGAGGTTACATGAGAAAAAAAAACAAACATTCATCATGTTATCATTAATAAGTCCTCCCTTGTTGCCATTTAGATCAGGCACTTACATAAAAGAGCGCTTTGCTGATCTTGCAGGGAATTAGTCCAAAGCACCACCCACATCGCTGAGCGGCCTCGGCAGCCCAGAGAGGGACGGTCAACAGGAGCAGGACGTCTGCGATGCACTGGAAGAGGACGAAGGTGTCCGGTATGCTCCAGGAGTGCCTCTTTCGGAACAGGACGGTCAGGAGCAGTCCATTCCCGAGCAGACCCATAACCATCACCATCGAGTACAGGAGTGGGATCCACACCGCAGCGCTGTCCCCGTGCTCAAGATCGTCCTTATATTCGTAGCTGTCATCATAGTTGTAGGATTCATTATTCTCAAATAGTCCACCCACAACCACGTCGATGCTCATCTGTGTAGGTGGGGATAAAAACAATTAAAAAAAAGAACAGGAATGAAAGTAAAAGAAAAGGTTGGAGCAGGTCAGAGACCAGAGGAACACTCTGTATCCACTCCCTCAACTTGGGCCTTTATATGCAGCTTCAGTTGATGAGGCAATATTGGAGTGGGTCTGAATGGAAACCACCCTACTGGGGTCACACACATGCTTAAAATAACGCCTCTGTTTACATAATATCCATGGGAGCGCGTCGCCCTCGCAGCAACATGTTTTCACGATAACGCACATTTGACGGGGTGCGTGCTGATAAATGTTAAATAAATACCTGCCACAGAAGAGATAGCAAAAAGCTTCAAGCGTCTAGTTCTGCTAGTTGTCAAACTGCCCGACAGCCAGAACGCGTCATCCACCATTTGGTTTCGTTGTACTTCAGAAAAGGATTTGAACTTGCGCGCGGTGGAGGGGAAGTTTCAAGCTTTGCTTACCGTAAAAGGCTGCGTAAATGTAAATGCAGCCTTGTGCGCTGGACTTATTCTTCACGATGAGCACTGACAAGACCCTGTTTATGTCTTGAGGTCGCGACCTGCAGCGGAGGGAGGACCGGCGACGCGCCGCAGCTGTCGAGCGCACGTCAAGACCAGCAGGAATATAAAGCCAATCTTCTTCTCCTGCCTCTCCTGCTACTTTACGATGGCACTAAACCCAGAATAGGAGCGAGTGCGTGGTATTAATGGTCTGGGACACTCCTGAAGAACAAATCCGAAGGAAAGACAATGATGCAGCGACGCGTAAAATGTTTTCTACGACGGACGCGCTGCGCGTAAAGGCCGAACTTGATGAGAACTTCCTCGCTTCTTCACCCACTTGACTGCTTGCGTTAAAACAATGTCAACGACGACGGTCATCACGAAGAACACGGCCAACACGGCGGCCAGGCACTTTCGGCTGCGCAGACTGTCAAATCACACAAAGAAATGGTTCAATGGGTCAGGCTCTTTTCAAAATAAAATGCGTCGTATAATTCAAAGTAAGGTGGGTGAGAGTAGAACAAAGACCATGAGACGGAGGATCGTCGTCGTACTTTACTTTTTATTTAATAAGACGTAAAACTTCAAACTGACATCGCGGCGAATGTTTTAGTAATCGCTACACAAGATGTTCGCTTTATTTTGGCGGTCATATTGCCCAACTTCCGCGTATCTATTTTCTATGCATCACTTGACGCGTGGCTACACAGACATATACTGTCCACTAGAGGGGGTGTGTGCTTTTCGTTCTTTCTTTCTTTCTTTCTTTCTTTCTTTCATTCTTTCTTTCTTTCTTTCTTTCTTTCTTTCTTTCTTTCTTTCTTTCTTTCTTTCTTTCTTTCTTTCAAAGCAAAGCAAAGCAAAGCAAAAGCAAAAGCAAAGCAAAGGCAAAAGCAAAAGCAAAAGAAAGTAACTAATAAAAACAAAGTAAATAATAAATCATAGATAAGAGTATATTACAGAATGAATGGTTTTATGAGACTAATGGGTGTAAAGAGGTAAATCTGACTTAGCTGGCACAATAGATAAGTATAAAATGGGTATAAATTAACAGGGAGGGAAAAGTAACTATAAAAACTGAACATTCACAGACAGAGGCCCTCAGGTTAAAGTTGCGAGTAGAAGGGAAAGAAATAAGTCGTACAGTGGTAGCATTCAGGGAGAGGAGAATAGAGGTGCTACAAGTAACTAGGAGATTTCTGGGAACCATAGTAATGAAAAAAATCCCTTTTTAGGAAAAGCCATAAAAACCTTTTGTAAATGCCATTTTACAGTCACAAGTGTCTTTGGAAACAAAGATACTTGCCTAACCTTTAAAACAGAGGGTGCCTGCGTCCTACAGATACCCAAATGAACTAAACTGAAGCCAGATTCATATCAACAACAAACTTGTTTATTTTAGATTTGACTCACACATCTCATTTCATGTCTGTGTGTAGGTCCAAGTCACCACCGAGACAGTTCCCCCTTGAAAATCCCCCATCTGGAAATGATCAGAATGGTGTGTGTGTGTGTCGGGGGGGGTAATCTCCGTATCTCCAAAAGCTGCAACAAAAAGTTGCCAAACTCTAGTTTGTTCCGCTTTTATTCATTTTCCCACATTTCAGATGTATTAGGTGACATTTTAAACAGTAGTTTGCAGTGTGCAGTGTGGGAATAGACTGCTTTGTGTGCAACCTTGTAAGAGCTTTTAAATTGAATTTCTTTTTTTTAATCTCTTTTAATGACTGTGAGAGTGTGAACATGATGGACTGTTGGACCCAACGGCCCCTTACTGTGAAGTGATCCTAACAATTCACTCTGAAAATCAAAGTTTTCTGGCCTGCAAGTTTCCAATAACTATAAACGAGGTACTTCTCCACTGCTTAAATGCGTAATCAATGTTGTTCCTCTTCAACAAACTTCTTCATCTACACATGAACATTTCAAGAGAGCCGACACGAATGTGTGATTTTTTTTTTTCAAAAAGAATTTTATTATGAAAATCTTTGTACAAGATAAGACTGGAAGGAAGTCGGATTTATTTCCTCTTTCTCAGAAGTCAAGAGCTCGCAACTTCACTCTGAATTTTAATGAGAACTGCATCAGTCATGAAAAAATATCAGGCAGAAGAGACACCGAGCGCTCGCAAATTCCATTGCTCAATAACGTGCAAGCGTCGTCGAGGTGTCTGTGGTGCACCATGTGAAATGCTGACCAAGCTTTTCTGTGCATGAAGAAAAATTCCAGATATTTCGCAAGAAAAAAAAAACCTAAAAACTGCTTCTGCCTTCTCTCTGCACGCGTGTGCTTGCACATATGCACTGAACATCCTGCCTTCGTAGAAATGTAAAAAAAAAAAAAAAAAAAAAAAGATTTCGATTTCACACCATGACGGAGTAAGAGGTGTTTTCGCTTTCCGCGGAACTGAAAGAGCTTGTTGTTTTCCTTGCCCTCCTCCCCCTCCATCCCTCCATCCCCAGCAGACCTCTCCTCCTGAGCAGCTCCTTGCCCATTTTGCCCAGCTCCCTTCGGAACTTCACCCCCACGAAGCCGTAAAGCAGGGGGTTCAGCGCGCAGTGCGCCAGGCCCAGGCTTTCCGTCACCAGAGTCCCGACGTCCAGCGCGCGTCCGAAGGCGCAGCCCCCGGCCACCGCCCCCAGCGCCTGCAGGCTGTCCGCCAGCCGGAAGCAGTTGTACGGCGCCCAGCACACCACGAACGCCGACACGATGGAAACGATGAGGTGGAGGGACTTGCGCTTTTGCCGGCGGCTGGTGGAGCAGAGGGACCTGAAGACGCGGATGTAGCAGTAAAGCATGATGAGCACGGGGAGTCCAAAACCCAGAACCACGCTGGTCATTTGCAGAGCCACCTGCCAGTGGGTGGTGTTCTCAGGGATCCAGTCTTGGCAGCGCAGCCCCTTCTTATGGCCTAACTCGGCCCCGTCCACCACCTGCTTGAAAGCGATATCCACCCCGCTCAAGGCCAGGCACCCGACCCAGATGAGGGCGCACGCGGCGTGGGTGTGGCACGGGCTGCGCTTCCAGCCAGAGGTGACGGCGTGAACGATGGCGAGGTAGCGGTCGAAGCTGATGCAGGCGAGGAAAAGGATGCCGCTGTAGCGGTTGAGGGAGAGGAGGGCGGCGGAGACCTTGCAGAGGGTCAGACCGAACACCCACTGGTGAGCCCACTGCACGGCGAACAGGGGGAGAGTGAGGGCCAGGAGCAGGTCGGAAACGGCCAGGTGGAGGAGGAAGGTGTCGCTCAGCGAGGAGGCGCACGACCTCCCGCGCTGGGAGCGGCGGTAGCGTCGGATCACGCACACCACCAGCACGTTGCCGACGACGGCCAGGACGAACAGCAGGCAGTAAACCACCGGGGAGTACCTCTGCGCAAAACTGTAGATGTCGTGTTGCCTGCAGGGTTCTGCGCCGTTGAAGTTGATGGGCGGGGTGGCATTGTCATCATAATAAAACTGTTGTTGGGACAAGGAAAAGGGTTCGAGGATCACTCAAGGGACAAAAAATGGGAACATCTCCGTATTGGTTTGTCATATTCATGACATGATGGATGATGACGATGATGTCTTAAATTAGGCATTATTTTTAAACCTGATAATAACAAAACAAATCCAGGCAACAGAACAACACACACACGCACACGCACACACACACACAAACACACACACACACACACACACACACACACACACACACACACACACACACACATACATTTCAATTAAGCTACCCCCTCAAATTATGCTCCCAAATCTTGAAATTATTTTTCAGGGAGTATGTGATCCATTGTTTAACGGATTATTTATACTGTTGCAAATGCCTGCAAATTCGTTTTTTTTGTTTGTTTGTTTCTTCCTTTTTCTGTTTAGAGTCCTTGGGTTTCATGAAAGTTGCCATATAAATTCAAGTTGTTATTATGATTATGATTATGATTATGACTATGACTATGATTATTATTGTTATGATTATTATTATTATTATTATTGTTATTATTATCAGTAGTAGTAGTAGTAGTAGTAGTAGTAGTAGTAGTAGTAGAAGTATTACGTCTTTTATTAAAAAGTTTGGGGGCCAATACTGACCCCTAGTGACAAATAGTCTCCAGACAATATATGCAAATAACCTATGTGAATATCCTTCCACTCCGATTCCATACGGTCCTGTATACTGATTAATATGTTATGGTTGATCGTCTGAAAGGCTTCTTCAAAGTTATTCTGATATGCATATTTTATTTTATTCACCCTTTGTACTATGTACAGGTATACAGAGTACCCATTTACCTGGATGACTAAATATACACTGCCATGAACACTGCCATGAGATGGCTACTTGTCCAGGGTTTATTGCTGAATAAACCCTGGACAAGTAGCCCTCGCAAGTAGCTCTCGCTGAAGGCAGCTGGCATTGGCCTGGAATAAATGAATTGCTGTGTTTCCCCATTTTTATAAAGCAGAAGCACTTTGGCTGACTTTGGGTCAGAAAATTAGATTGAACTGAGAAATTGCACATGTTGATCATGATCATGAGGGGAAAAAAAGCCCAATTTCACAATCTTATTATATTATATCCCATATGTATTACAATATCTGTAATATTTGACATTTATTTGACACTAATTGACTTTTAATGATGCACAGCATATAGTAAGATGCAGCATATGTCTAATTCAAATCAAAATAATGATACAATTCTAACTCTATCAAAAATATACTCATCTTTCAGAAATAATATGCAAATATATGCAGAGTCAATCTACTCACCTCATATTCATATGTGGTCGGGATCATTTCAAGCATCATTGTTGCAAATGTGGAGGGCTCATCTGAAATACTTCTGACAACAGTCAAGGCAGAACAACATCTGCACGGTGCAGGCAGATCCTTTTTTACAGCCTATCTTTGGCCCACTGCTCGACAGGATGGCAAGGGGGTGGGGGCGGGGGGAAGAAGAAGAACTTTGATTTTCAGGAACTGAATCTTTATAGGTTTCAGACAAACCAGAAAAATGGAAAATCTGACAGTGACGACTAGAGTACATTAGGGATGGCCTCAACTGAACTCATGAGTACACACAAGGAAACTGGTCAGATGCAAGGTGTGTTTTATTTAGTATAAACTTTTATAATCATAATAATGATGGTTAGCACCTTTGCCTCTCATCAAGAAGGCCCTGGGTTCGAATCCCAGTTAGGATAGAGGCTGGGGTCTTTCTGTGTGTAGTTTGCATGTTCTCCCTGTGCCTGCTTGGGTTCTCTGGCTTTCCCCCCACAGTCCAAAGACATTGGATTTGGCACTATTGGGGATTAGGTTGATTGGAGACTCTAAATTGTCCAGAGGGGTGAATGTGAATGGTTGTTTGTCTGTGTGTCAGCCCTGTGATTGACTGGCATCCAGTCCAGGGTGGACCCTGCCTTCGGCCAATGTCAGCTAGGATTGGCTTCAGTCCCCCCACTGTGGAGGAATAAGCAGTTGAATAAGAATCTAAAACAGAAACCATGTTTTCAAATAACTGAAGTAAACAAGAAATGGAAGTGCTGAGCAGACAAAATTTGTATTTTTGACCACTGTATGTTTGTCTTGATGATCTTGTAACATATGTGATGACTTAGCATATACTATATACATATACTATACTATTAAAAATAACTACAAATAATATTTTGAAATATGTAAAATCTGAAAGGGTATAAAGGCCAGAATGCAATATGTACTATGGTCTTTAATCATGTTTGGCTAAAAAAAAGTTATCTTCTTGTGTTCCTATCCCAACCTTAGTATTATAGTAAATTAGTATTATTCTGTTGTGTTTCAAATGTATTTGTTCATAAAAAGGGATTTTTTGTAAACTTACATTTCATACTTACAAATAGAGTACTAATAAACAACTGAAAGGCGTAATTTATTCATTTTGTAAAATTCATACAATTTATAGATACAAGGTTCCGCTTGAATGATTAATTTATTTTAAAACTATAGAAATATTTAAAGCAGTGAAAGACTCATGATGAAAACACATTCAAAATATGTTTTATTCAAATAATGACACTAAGGAAATAACAGTCTTTGGTAGGTGGAGAAGGAGTGCACATGTTCCTCTTTCACAGTCAGTGTTGACTTTGTTGACATGACGCTCACTGGGAGAAAATGTAACAAGGACCAATCCATTTGAACAGGCAAGTGTTTTGTATCCTTATATTGTTTTCAACTTAAAATACAGGATATCCTCTAAAAGTTATTTAATCAACCCTAACTCTCAAACAAATTAAGACTGGTTTAAGACAAATAATGTTTTTCTACAGAGATGAAAAACCCAGATGTTTAATTATTTATGTGATTTTATCTCTTTTTTTCTCACAATAAAAACACATAACATAATATAAGTTAGATAATGTAATATAATGTAATGTTAATGCTGCCACTAACACTAAGAAAAAAGAACGCTATAAATATGTTTGATCCGTTTTTGTTTGCATTTTAACTGCAAATAGTTTGCTTTTAATTACTTAATTTACTCACTTTTGTCATCTTAAAGTTTAAAAGTGTAAGTTGAAGCATGAAAAAAAGGGAAAAGAAAAAGGGAACCGTGAATATTCCCCATCTTTGTAAAATAAAAGTCACCATTTTATTCATTTCATTTTAAATGAGTTTTATATGTTCAGCTTTATATGTGCTGCTCTTTGTCCCCAGATTATGGTGTCATATTCAAAAGAGGAATAAACCAGTGGGCTCTCTCTGTTAAACAGCAAAGAAAAACCACTGGACACGTGGATGACATCGAGACAAAATGTCTGGTCTCAGTTTCCCACTGGTGCCAGTCACAGTTCTTCTCTGTGCTGCTTGGCTTATCGCCGGCTATAGCTTCCACAATTGCATCGGAGAAAAGTTTTCAAAAGGACAGAGTTTCAAATGTATCAAACGAAATCAAAAAAACATCAGTGTCATCATAGGCGACCTGCCTCGGTCTGCGCTCAACCTGACCATCACCATTAGCCCCATGTGGCACATTCCCAACATGAGCTTCGATCATCTGAGGAACCTCCAAAACCTCAAAATGGATCATAATAAGTTGAGAGTCATTGAGCAGCTCGCATTCAAAGGGTTGCATCAACTCAGGTCTCTAAATCTCTCCTTCAACTTCATTTCGGAGCTCAGCCCGTCTCTGTTCGACGACCTGCACAACTTAACCTTTTTGTCGCTGACACATAACAGATTAAAGCATCTCCCTCACGGAATATTCACCAATCTCCTTAATCTTAGTACTTTAATAATAAGGCAAAACAGCCTGACAGAGTTTTCTGAACTCACAAAGTCTGTGTCCTTTCTTAAAAGCCTGACTTTGTTAGATCTCTGCTTTAACAAATTCACTTCACTTAACCACTCAAACGTGTCTCTCCCCGAATCCCTAAACACGCTGTATGTATGCAGAAATAACCTATCTACACTGGGATGTGAACCGCGGTTTCTCAGATTCATCGAGCGGCTGGATTTGTCATACAACTATGCGCTCCCGACGGAAGCGTTTGAAGGAGTGAGTTTGAGAGGAGTGAATTATCTGCGTCTGCGTTCCACGGGGGTCAACATAGTGGAGTTCGTAAATAACAGCGACATCTATGCGGGGCACGTCGATTTCACAGGCACACTACAGAAAACAACGCTCTTCCAACTCTGTACGGTGTTAAAGAAAAAAAAGGTGAGAAAGATAACAAGACTCATCGTGGCTGGAAACAAGATTCAAATCGTGAGTGATATCGCCCACTGTCCCACTATTACGAAGACTCTGGATCTCTCCAACAATGACATGGCAAGGGATAATTGCCTTGACTTTCTGAATGGGCAGAGACAAATAACAACAGTTTTTGCAGAGCATAACCACTATACCTCCCTCCCTTCCTGCCAAAACAGAACCCGCTTCAAGCAGCTTGAAGAGTTGAGGTATCGCTACAACAGAATCCTCTCAGTCAATAGTTATGCTTTCAATCACACGCCGAAGCTCCGACATCTCTGGCTCAACATAAACACCATAGCTTTTCTCCATCAGAAAGCTCTCAGTGGACTCTGTCACCTCCAAGTTCTCCGTCTGGACAATAACCTCTTGAGCGATTTGTTCCGGGAAACCTTTGAACATCTCATTAACTTGAAGACCCTTAACCTACGCAACAATCGAATTGCCGTCATTTTTAACGACACCTTCCATAACCTCAAAAACCTGACTACTCTGGACCTTGGCGGCAATAAAATTACCCATTTTGATGGTGCTGGTCTTAACGGATTGGAACGTCTGTCCAAGTTTTACCTTGATGGAAACAATCTAAAAAGGATAGACAGTTCACAGTACCAGATATTTCGAAACACGCTAACTACTCTCGATTTACGACAAAACGGGATTTCTTTTGAGAAGGACATCAACTTTTCCCCGTTTATGAATCTAACAAGCCTGTCTGATCTGAAGCTGGATGAGCAGAGGCCTCACGGCCTTCAAACCTTACCCCGCACTTTGTTCCGAGGACTGCACTCCCTCCAGTCCCTGTATCTCACAAACAACATGATCCGGTATCTTGCTCGAGATGTTTTCAGCGATCTGACAAACCTAACTTTCCTGTCGCTGGATAACTGCTGTGTTGGCCCCACCTATCTGCCATCGGGCATCTTTAAATATCTGCCAAAGCTGAAGATTCTGACTATAGAAAACGCTGGAATCCAGAACTTCTCGACAGAGGTTTTTGGGAACGCCTCGCAGTTAAAAAAAATCCAACTGAATCACAACGTTATGCCGACCTTCTCCGTCAGCATGCTGGAAAGCTTATCGAAACTCGAGTACCTGGACATTCGCAATGTTCCCCTGAGCTGCACCTGCGAGAACAGCTTGTTGAGTAACTGGACAGTAAACAACCCAAGCGTCCAGGTGGTCTACCTCTACAGCCTGCCCTGCCCGCACGACCCCAAAGTCAAGTTCTTCAACTTTGACACCAGCGTTTGCTACATAGACCTCGGTATGTACCTGTTCTTCTGTACCGCGCCGTGGATCATTCTCTTCACGGTCTCGCCGTTGCTGTATGTCAAACTCTACTGGAGAATCAAGTACAGCTACTACGTGTTCCGCTCTTGGTTTGGCGAGCAATGGCGCAGGCTCAGGGAGGAAGAAGAAAACTGCAAGTACGACGCCTTCATTTCCTACAACTCCTCCGACGAGCTGTGGGTGATGACCGAGTTGCTCCCCAACCTCGAGGGGAACGGGTCGTCCTTTAAAATCTGCCTCCACCACAGGGACTTTGAGCCGGGCCGCTACATTACGGACAACATCGTCTCTGCCGTCTACGGCAGCCGCAAAACCATTTGCGTGGTGAGCAGGAATTTCCTGAACAGCGAATGGTGCTCCTTGGAAATCCAGCTGGCCAGCTACAGACTTTTCGACGAGCACCGGGACGTTCTCCTGCTCGTGCTCCTGGAGCCCATCTCGGACAGGCAGCTGTCGTCTTATCACCGGATGAGGAAGTTGATGCTGAAAAAGACTTATCTGCAATGGCCCGGCCCCGACTGCCCGGACCCCCCACAGGCGCAGGACCTCTTCTGGTGCAAGCTGCGCAGGGCGATAAGGACCTGCAGCAGAATTGAAAACGAAGACGACTGCACAGGAGCGACTGACCGGGAATCTGGACAGTCGCACAATCACAAAAGTGATGAAAAGGGACTTTCTTGAAAATGTTTGATCCTTGCACGATTGTAAAGCCCACCTGGAAGTTCAACGAATTAAAGAATTCCAGGAAGAGGATGATGAAATCTTTTTGATTGAAATATATATTTAATAATGTTTAAGCATTTATTTCAACTGAATATTCATGCTTTTATTAATAGTCACATAAGTTATGTAACAAAATAGTAGATATAATTATAATTTTACAATTGCTAAAGATGTTTTTTCTGACATTTCCATTATACCACTCCCATTCATGTGAAGTTATGCCTTTAAAAGAAAACTGTACATTTATTTAATTCCATTACAAAACGAATGTGACCAAAATAAGACTTGTATTTTTGTATATAAACTGTTACGGAAAGAAACTTGAAATTTAAGCTTAGCTACCCTTCAGTAAAGTCTCATTGGAGGGAAAGACCAGGGCTCAAGGCTGGGGAAATATGGCGGGGGTTCTTTATCAAGCACGTGTGAAGGGGGAAACATATCCATGTCAGTGAGTTGAGACGAGTGGGGAAAGTAACTTAAAGGAAGGATGGTTGGGTGGAAACCCTGCTGATGCTGAAACTGAACAGAGGGCAGAGTAAAAGAGTACCGTTCCGTTTCAAATGGGACTTGACCTTGAGGACAGTTTACCGGCCATGCCGCGGCTTGGAGATGCGGCCGTGGTTGGTAAAAAAAGGGAGGCGATCCTCTGTAGCGAGACCCGCTGCTTCGGCTGTCTCTGACTACTCTGGTCTGGTTCGAGGAGTTTTCGAAACAGTCAAACCTTTCGCTATCTCTGCCCCTTGACCTGTTGAATCGGTTTTCCCAGTGTGGAGACGCGGATTGCTTTTCTCCCCAGGATGACATGGGAGACGGGGTGAACAAATGTTCACTGGCTGTGCTTCCATATGGTTCAAAGTTCATGAAGAGCTCAGGGGAACGCGTCTGTCCGAAGATATTATCTGAAAAGCTGACAGAGGTTTCCACTGGCCTCACCTTTAAATGACACAGAAAACAAATCAATCCAAATTACTGGAGACACCTGAAATCCAGGTCATCTCAGCATTTGCAGAAAAAGAATAAGATATCAAAATACAAATAAAGACTAAACGGCTCTCACCTGCTTTGTGTAGTGGGGTAGCTTAGGGCTGGACTTCCAGCTAAAATGCCTGCTCCCTCCAATTTTTGGTGATGCTTTTCGCGGGTTATCAAAGCATGGAGGACTATCAGGGATGAATGCTGTAAAGAATTCTGCAAAAAAAGAGTAAGAAACTGAAAACATGTTATCATAATTAAACAGATCGACACACAGGGCAACATTTACCATTATATTTATATATAAGAAATTCAAATATACAGTGTTTTAATTATATTGTGAATAACATTTCTGAACATCTAATGAATTATGATTATCATACAATGATGATAAAATATGTGGCATTATTTTTTGACACTGTATTGTTTATATGCATTGTTTACTATTTGGATTCTTCAAGCATACCCTTTGGGAATGTCTCATCTTGATCTACAATGGTTTTCTCCTGGCGCAGGCTTCCTTTTTTCGCATTGGAGTCATAGCTAAGGGAACTCCACACCTGTAGAAGGTTCTCCTGGAGCTGGGGTCCGTGGCTCTCCTGCAGGGCATCCAACAGGGCCTGCCTGCTCTCTTCTACCAGACTTCTCTTTTTCAGAAATGGGAACTTGAGACTCTTACACAAGTCTGCAGCCAGCGCGAAGTGAGATGCACCGCAACGAGGATCTCTTCCTCTGTCAACCTCAACAGAGTTAGGGCTGGAAGGTTTGACTGGGCTGAGGCTGTGAGGTTGGGTATGGATGCCAGGACACTCCTGGTTCTTCAGGGAAGATATTGCCTCTTTGGCATTCTTGCCCGTCTTAGTATTCTCTCCCTTTGCAGTGGACTTTACTTGTGTCTCCCATTCCTTGACAGGTGTGACATGATTGCCTTTCCTGCTTTTGCCCCTTCCGTCATCGATGTGGGTGCTGTTTGTTAACCGGCAGCTTTCAGGTGAAAGTTCTGGAGGCACTTGCTGAGGTCTCCGCTCAGGTGTATGAGCTAATCCTTGAATGTTGTCCTTTTCTTTATCCCAGAGTCCATCACGAGCCTTGGAACCTTCATCTGATTTATCCTCAAACAGCACCAGCTTCTCATTATCACCGACCATACATTCAATACTGCAGGAGGGAGAATGAGCCAGAGACGCTGGAGACAGATGTGGCGTGGCGTTCCTCTTCTCGTGTACTTTGCTTTTCTCCATTTTTTGTTGCTCACTTAACAAGCGTTCAATGGCAATAGACTTCACCTCGTGGTTGAACAGGCCTTGGTGTCCAATCAGGCGATTTTCTGTGATAATACTAGGCTCCTGGGGGATGGGAATGACATTGGAGGATGACACATCTCTCCTTAAAGGGTGATGAGAGCCGCCGTGACAGCAGCTGCGAAAATGTGCCACGTCTTTACTGCTCAGCTGGTGACAATGGCGCTGCTGCGAACTGGATTTTGAGGCTTTTTGGCCATAGCCTCTAATCAGATTCCTCTCTCTGTGGCTTTTCAGACGCTTCATTTTCCGGCATTCATGCATGTTACTGGAATGGAATAAATGTTTGCCATCTGAAAATGCTCCCTTTTCTGTATTTCTGAATTGCTTGTTGAAAATAGTTGACAACTTTTCTTTCTCCGAGGTGGCCATTGGCACACATGGTTTGTTCTGCAGTTGTCTCTCGAAAGACAACTACAGGAAGTCCTCCTTCCAATGCTGTTGGAAAGAAATAAAGTGTGGTAAGTAACCTGCATTAGATGAAAAAGTGAGTTATTACAATAGCTGAATTCAAATGTGACCCATGACCTTTGCTTGCTAAATATATTACATATGTGAAGAACAGTTTCTTTACAGTTCATCACAATCAGGACATTTGAATGTCAAAGTTAAAATGCAATTTACATCAGCGTCAGCTTCTGTAGATGTTCCATTCACTAATATCTTCCTTTACAAAAAGATATTGAAGGACACTTTTCTGAGGCTTTTTTGCAAACAATTACTAATATTACACACTACACATGAGTAAAGAACTAGACAATAACAACAGTAATTTTCTTTTCCTTTGCTGATTTAGAGGCATTGATAATTGCAATAAGCAGTTTTACTGGACCATAAATGAGCAAAAATAGGATTTGCATGATCTCAGAGACTGTGACAACAGTCGCCCACAGGACCTTGTGGAGACTCTCCAGAAACTAAAATTAGGCCCATTATGTTTGATTGAATCAATTCTGAGGAAGGTACAGATGAAAATAACCAGTTGGTCACCAGTTGTATCAGAAAACCTCAGACGAAAAACACCCAAGCTGAAAGAAAATACACACTAACACGAAATTAAAGTCAATATTAAAGAACCGTCACAAACTGTTGATCGCAGGAACGGGAAAACCACGTGGATCGAACAATCTGCACCCTTAACAACAACCACCTGACGTGGTTCACACTCAGATGTTTCCCAAGGGTGACATCTCTTTGCAACTTACAGACAGCACGCTAGGTAATCTTTGCGCTTAACCAATATTAAATACCACGGGTGAATCGTCGAGGGCAATTCCGCGGAACTTCATAAACTTAAATATGAAGTTAAGTGATTATCCTTTAGCCGCGCAGCTGTGGTTGCTCAGCAACGTGCAGCAGCCAGGGCGCTTTTGTAGCGCAAGACTGACTCCCATGAACACGGAGGAGGACGAATCCACATGACACTGGCAGTAGGGGGGGTCCGTTACGTTTGTCATTTATCCACCACCAAAAAGAACAGTGATCTGTCTTTCTATATGTATTATTAATATCAGTATAGATATATAAAGCCAAATCTTATCAAAGTATTCAATAATCATCAATATTCGAAAATCTAGAATTCGCTGAGCGAATGATGATGATGGTACTTTCGTATACGGTTAACGTTACTTCCTGAATCTGAAAGGGAGAAGGCGATATTTTGATTGTGTGGTATTCAGTATTTCATAATTACTCTAAATATATCTGGAGTGTCAATTATTAAATATTCTTACCACATGCGTATATGTTTGCAGAGTTTAATGCAGTTGATATTCGGTATAATTAGTGGACCGTTACCTGTAAAACTAAATCAATCTTTTGTTGCAAGCGAGTACGCTAGCTACGGTGGCTAATCTGAGTTCTAACTTTCTGGAGAACTCGCCATTAACCACCCCATTTCGGTTGCACGCTTTTGCTCTCTCGATTTGTCTCTGCTTCAAAAAGCAGATACGTGACTACGTAAGGGCGAGTCATGAACGCAGGAGAGCCAAATCCAGCCGCCACACCTACCCCATGCCTGGACGTCCAGGGAGACGGACGATGGATGTCTCTGGTGTGTAAAAGAAACTCCGTTTCTCTGCAGCAGCTTGTCTTTATACCTGCCGTGTTTTAATGGCCTCACATAAAGAGCAACTGGGTTTTACGCCTGGCTCCTCTCATGCATAATTTCAGACTTTTTTTTTGCATGTGGGTGTCGTTTTCTCAAGTTTATTTTCGTTTGTTTGTGTGCTTGGAGTTTTCTTAAGTTTATTTTGGTCAAGTTCACGTCGGATGTGCACAGATTTTATACTATGCGCACTTTATATGCACCAATCACGGCTTGATTTCATATTTAAGACTCTCACCCCCCTCCACCCCACCCCTGATCGAGCAAAAGAAGTAAAAAGCAGGTCTTGGTTTCTTCTGAAAAGTTCAACCCATGTGCCTCACATGCCTCACTTTTTTTTCTTCTTCCTGTTTATTTATAGCATCAACGTTTTGTGTCTGATAGCAAAGACAAAGAACCTGATGTCCTGTTTGTTGGAGACTCTCTGGTTCAGCTCATGCACCAGTTTGGGGTGAACAGACGACACATTGTGCTGTCTCTGGTTGTGTGCACGGTGCCTGATGACTTCTTGTTGCTCACAGATATGGCGACAGCTGTTCTCTCCCCTTCATGCTCTAAATTTCGGTGTGGGTGGTGACGCAACGCAGCATGTGCTGTGGAGACTGAGCAACGGTGAACTGGATAACATCAGCCCAAAGGTCCGTTTCATTTGTTAAATACGTGAGACAAAGTTGCGCATTTTTTATGCATTTTTGTTGAGTGTATGCGCTTAAATGTCATCACGGAATATTAGGTGCAACATGAATGAAGGCTAAGGAAATGATTCTAAAGAAAATGCTGTTCTGGTTTTGCTGCTCTTGTAGGTTGTTGTGCTGTGGGTAGGCACGAACAATCACGGTCACAGTCCTGAACAGATCTGCGAAGGCATCCTGGCCATAGTCCAAGTCATCAAAAACAAGCTCCCTAACGCACAGACGCTTGTGCTTGTAAGATCTTTGTGACCCATTCCTTCATATCTGCTTCTTGTTCTACTTTGCCTTTTCCTGAAATTGAGAAAATACGTAAATGATCAGACTGCACATGACAGGACCCCTTTCTGTTCCAGCTTAACTCTCAAATGAGATAACGACTCAGTCATTTCAATTATGAATATCAAAGAAACACAATTATTTGCATTACTAAGAGTGTGTTAGATGACTGATGCATACATTTTTTTCTGTTCAGGAATCTGAATAAATGCTCTATTCCACTTTAAAACAGTAAAATATCTTCATCTGTTTTCAAGGGTTTGCTGCCTCGAGGTAAAATGCCAAACCCTTTGCGGGAGCGAAATGCCAAGGTGAACACGCTGGTCCAGGAGGCTCTATCATCTCTCCCTCATGCCTCTTTCCTCAATGTAGACCAAGGCTTTGTCCATTCCAATGGCAGCATCTCTCATCAAGACATGTACGATTACCTTCACCTGACCCCTCGAGGCTACCAGGCTGTGTGTGAGCCCCTGCACGCTCAGCTCAAGTCCATGCTGGATGAGCCGTCTGAGAACTGAGCAGCCGGGGCACTTTTGAAGTGGTTAAAAACGCCTGTCTCTAGAGAGCATCACACTAAATATATTGACACGTTCATTGACAGATGGAATCCATTTTTAAGGGCTGAAGTTGGTGACTGCTGTTAGGCTGATGGGACCACAAATCTTGTACATATAATCCAAATTGAAATTAAATTTGCTGCTCTTGCTCAGTTCTCAGTAAGCATCTATTCTGTTAGCATGTTTCCTGTTTATCAATAGACAGATATCATGATTTCTCTGCCACGCTATATGGGTGACTCTGCTTTCAGACAGTGACATGAGATGATGCGCAGCAACACTGTTTTGTAATATCCGGTTAACTTAAATATGCATTTAAAGAAATGCTCTGGCTCTTTACAGATCTGCTGTAGGTCACAATTGCACTGCACTCCTTAAAGACGATAAACGTTTCCCAGGTGCCACCTCAGGCTCTTTTGAATTGATCACTGATGATGGAATATCTACAAGTGTCCTGAAGACACAATTTATTTGCAAATGTGCTGTTTGCCTGATCATTCTGGCTCAGGAAGTAGCTGAAATACAGTAATCAGATTATTTAGGTGGTATACAATATAAAACATTCCCTTAATAATTGCTGCAGTCTGTCCAATTGTAATCTTTTTTCCATAATTTTGTACAAGCCACATATCCTACAATTGCTTTATGTATCTCTGGTATGTTGTCTTGTGTCTTTTGTATTCATTTAAATGACCAAATGTTTCTGTGTATTTTTTTTTTTTTTTAATCTTTTCTAATTATTTTCATGCACGTCTTTTGTTTGGCCTATTGTAAGAGTTTTTGATGTTGGTGGGTAGTGTCATATGGCAGATACAGACAGACAGTATATGCATTTGTAAAGGTTATAAAGCGATATACATACTTTCAAATGTACCTGCGCTTCAAATTAGTTCCTTGTCTTCAAAATACTGGTCCATGAGACCACCTATGAAGCTTTACGTGTTAAAAATGCTTTAGAGAGGGTTGTGCAACATCAATTCATGTCTGAAACGGGACTTCAGGTTGTGCAAGTGATGAATGATGCATTAAATATGAAAACAAGCCAAACGTTTTGGTGTACCTCCGTTTGTTTTTGAGCAGACCGTTGGAGTTCTCGGTCATACTGGGCTGCAATTCTATGCTTCAAGACCAGGCAGGCTCACCATGGGGGCATACACGTGTGATTGAGAAACATCAAAAACTTGGTTGACTGCTCTGGACTTGGACGTGAATAGAGGAGCATGTTTAAGAAATTTGCCCAGCTTTGCCTTCAGCTGGACCACCTGCCAAGTAGAAGACTCCTCAAATCAAAGTCCCAAAATGTCTAAAAGAGAGATACATGACTATTGGAAGGACTAATGAAACGTGGAAGTAAAACATCAGGGTCAGTCTGCATTTCCCTGCCACCACCTTTATTCTCTCCCTAAAGATGTTTAGAGACTCTAAATGACCCCTATTGTATGTGTCAGTGTGTGACTGACTGGTGACTTGTCACGGGTGCATTTCTGCCACCATAACCTCTGGGACTGGCTTCAACACCCCCGAGCCCCTCATTAAGTTGGTTGCCTTTCAAGGACAGATTATTTTTATGTGTCCGTAATGCATGCATCCTTTTTCCATCCATCTTCTACCTCTTACTCCTCCACAGAGGGTCCTGGGGGGACTGGAGCCTGTCCCGGCTGACATTGGTTGAAGGCAGGGTACACCCTGAACTGGGCGCCAGTCAGTCGCAGCGCTGACCCACACGGACAAACAACCCTTCACAGCCCCAATTACACCTATGGGCAATTTAAAGTGGTCAATTAACCTAATCCCCAGTTGTGCGTGTCTTTGGACTGTGAGAAGAAGCTGGAGTACCTGGAGAGAACCCACGCAGGCACAGGGAGGGAGAACATGCAAACTCCACTCAGAAAGTCCCCAGCCTCCATCCCAGCCGCGATTGGTACCTGAGGCCTTCTTACTGCACGGGGTATGCAGTTGTAGATTAAAAGCCTAATTTGAAGGTGTATGAAAAGTAAAAAAAAAACAAAAAACACTCAAAGTACAGATTTTCCTTAGTTACAGAGCATTTAGGGTTTTCTGATCCAATGATTGAACACTTCACATCAGCATAACCATCATGTATGAAAGGTCATGCAGGTCCCTCATTTCCCACAAACAAAATAACTGGAATCCATCACGTGTTTTATTTTGTTTTTTGTTTTTTTGCTTTCTTTCAGGTGTCCTGTTTCCTATTCATGGTCACCTACTGTAAATGTGCCACTGGGCATGGTGCAGACATTATCACATTAGATTGGGCCACAGATTACATTTCAGACATCAACACCCGTCTTTAAAAGGGTGCGCACGGGAGCGCACATTTCACTCCCTGGCTGAGACAGAGAGCGGCGCACGTGTGGCACTACTTCTCCTAGACGCACCGCACTGGACAGAGACGACATGCGCTCAAGGATGACTTTGCTGTTGACTCTGGTGCTGCTTGTGTGTACTGAGCACAGCCATGGTAATATTTGCTTTCTTTATTATCAGACACTGAGCAAACATCATCACAAATAAGTCCTCATGAAGGTGTGTGTGTGTGTGTGTTTTAAGGTGTTCCTGAGATTGCCAGCATAATGGATGAAGGTAAATGATTCTAATCTCTCCTAATTGTTTGTACATGCATTATTGTATAGAGTTTAACGTGTCAGTTACTGTCTGTTGCACCAGGGTCGAGTATTGGAGAATCACCGATGACTGCAAGTGCAATCAGCGCCCCAGGACAGGCCAACAGTCTGTGTAACTGTAAAGGTAGAAATACACACATTCTTTGACATCAACATAATGTTTATGAATTAGTAGATTCCATCCTCCATTTTCTTGTGTTCCGCAAAGGGATCGGAAGACAGACGGCAAACACTCGCTGCCTTTGTCCGAGGCCTGTTAGTCGCATCAGCAGGAATAAACGTGAGTTTCATTTCATGTTTTCTTTAGTCTTTTTTTTTGCTTTGTCTTTTTTTGTAATAGAGACATTTAGCTCACAATAGAAATAGAATACTTTTATTACACAATGGCTGAAAACCCGACGTGTTCACGATGGGTCTCTTCATGGGCGTGTTCACACCAAGGGAGAAAATTCTGCCTGAGGAAGGAAACCCGAAATGGGAAGAAGTGCCACTTGTTTTCCAAACTGAAAAGAGGCGGCAACTCCAAGAGGTTTGGTCCCAGCATTCCCATATGACAAAGCCTTCGACGTCAGCAAAGCTCCAGCGGCGCTTCAGCGTGGTGAACTGCATGATGTTTTTATACTGAGGCCTTCATCAGGAAATGATCGACCTTTCGTATTTCTGATTTTGTTTAATGTTTCATGCATCTCTGAGCTTTCTGCCTACGTTGCTCTCTGTGTTGCTCAAAAATGTTCTTGTTCCTTGTCAGTTGTTTACTACCGTATGAACTACATTCATCAATTCAGTTCAAATCATCTTTGTTTAATAGAGCGTCTGTGGCATTCAAAATTGCCTCTGGGGGGCGTTACAGACACCCAGAGCCTGTCCCCCAACAAACAACAGTGGCAAAGAAAGACTCCCCTTTAACAGTAAGAAACCTTGAGCAGGACCCAGTTCATATATCACTGATGGTGGCTCAGTAAAGGAGGAGGAAAAGAGGGGGGTAAAGAACAGAAAATAGGCACATACATCAAACACATACATAAACATGCAAATGCATTAATATGTTTATAATAACCTTCTGGATTAGTACAACCTCTTCAGTAAAGTCACAATAAATACATTGTTGATTATTTGCTTTTATTGTTTGTTTGTTTGTTTTTATAAATAACACCGGGAAGCTCTTTTAATATACTTGTTTATTTTGCATACTTTTTTTCTAAACGTGATTAATCACAAGTAAAAATTAAATATTGTAATTAAGTAAATGACTTACGTGTTTTAAATGATAACTTATATAGTGGCGAAATCATGCAGAGAGAAAGTGCTGACTGTAGAGGGCGTAAAAGAGCTTTCAGGCTGACTCAGTTGAGGAGCGCGTTGAGGCTGAAAGCAAACACACTCAAGGACAACAAGGGCCCAAAGGATGGAGCCTGCAGCGCCGCGCCTTTTCCTACGAGGGAGAGAAAAACAAAACCAGTGTTACTCTGCACCAGAAAAGTCACTCATCAGTATTGCGCTGAGTAAGGGGAGCAATAAAGAGCGGAGGCTGCCGACGGGGCACCAATGTCTCGCTCACCGACGACGGCGACGACTTTAGACCGGTGCGCGGCGAGGTCAGTCACGGGGTTCCTCGCCACGCAAGTGTAGGTCCCTTCGCTCGCCTTGCTCGCAGTGAAATTGATGACCGGGCCGGTTTTCAGGATGCCTTGGCCGTTGATGTTCCAGTAGAAGTCACAGTCCGGCCTTGAGTCAGCGGTGCACGCCAACGTCACCGAGCTGCCCGCCTGCGCTGAGTCTGGACCGGAGATGTGCACCTTCAGAGGACCGTCTGTGGACACAGGGACCGACGATGACCGCAGAGGAATCACAATAATCACTTTCCTATGGCTCTTTTTTTTGTCTTTTGTTGTTTTGTTGTCTGACTGATCATTAATCGTACATCATATTAGAGAATACGATGTGAACATTTTTTTTTTCAAGGAAACACTCCAGTGTGACACTCACAGTTCACCCGAAGGATGAAGGCCGCGCTTTGATGTTCACTGGCCTGGTTATTGACGACGCACTTGTACTCCCCGTCGTCATATAATGTCAGTGACGGGAAGTGCAATGTGTAGTTTTCAGTGCGGTAGGGCATTGTTTGGTTTGACATTGTTTGGTTTGACATTGTTTGATTTGTCAAGGAGGATGTTGTGTTGAGGCGGACGCCATCTTTCAGCCAGTAGATCTGTTCATGAGATCCGGTGACCTCACAGGTGAGGCTGAAGTTTCGGTGGTGGATTGGAACGCCGCTGCTCGTGATCACCAACTCTGTAGGCCCTGCACAGGCACAGACAAACACACACACACACACACACACACACACACACACGCTGCATTAATCATGGCTTCTCAAGTGCAGTCCTTTTAGTTGGGATCAGTCTTTTACCGACGACTGTCAGCATCGTGGTGGCTGAGCTGTTCCCTCCGGTCACGTCGTTGTAGGCCATGCAGGTGTACTGTCCGCTCATATTGAACGATAACGGTGCCGTTCTAAACGCGGACGTATTGGCCACCTCTGAACCGTTGAACCACCACGTGAACACGCTGGGTGGATAGGAGTTGGCAGAGCAGCTGAAATGCGCCACGGTTCCCATCTCGGCAAAATTCGGTCCTGTAATGGCCGGTGTTTCTGGTCCAACTAAAGCAGAAAGTGGGGTTACCACGGTTATTTAAATAATGCTTTAATCTTTGTAAAAAACAAACCAGTTCCTAATTATAATATATTGTTACTCACAGTTTACACGGAGCATGTAAGGAAGGCTGGTCATATGTGAAACCGCATTCATAGCGCTGCAACTGTAGTTTCCGGCATCGCCGATCTGGAGTGGGTTGAACATGATGATCTTGCGATCGCCACTGAAGAAAATGGTTTGATTGTCTACGTGATGTCCATTTTTAAACCAGTAAACTTGGCTGGGAGGTCCAGTCACGTTGCATGTTAGTTTATAAAGTTGACCTTCTACGGCAGCTTTCATCGGGGACTCTATCTGGACACCAGTTATTGGATCTGAAAATGGACAACAATCGGGACTGCTATATTTGAGGGAGAAGTATTTTTATAGCAAAAAAAAAAAAAAAAAAAAAGCTGAGACTCACAAAGAGCAATGATTGTCTTGTGCGCCGTGCTGTTTTTGTCAGTGATGTTGTTGTGGGCCACGCAGGTGTACGTCCAGTTCACCTCCGCGGTAAATGTTGGCGTCACATACACGGCGGTGTCAGCCACTACAGAACCGTTGAAGATCCATTTGTAGCTGCTGGGGGGGTTTGATGGTGCAAGACAGACGAGTGTCACGTTGTGTCCTACTCTTGCCACTGGTGGTCCAAAGATCGATGACATCTCAGGTCCATCTAAACAGGTAAATATTCCCTTAAAACAGGACCTTTAAGCAGAAGAAAACTCTGGAACGTGGGACCAAGAGTCTTTTTTGTTTCACCTATTTAGTTAAAAACCTCCAACTTCTAATTTCTGAAACATTTTAAATCTTATTGTGTTTCAGGTACTCACAGTAAACATCCAGAATGAAATGTTTGCTGGTAATGTTGCTGATCCAGTTGGAAGCCATACATGAATAGTTCCCACTGTCGGACATCATGAGAGGATCAAAGGTGAGGGTCGCATTGTCCATGGAAAGGTTTCTGGTCTTGTCAGAGTACACCGGGGACCAGTTGTGCATCCAGGCGATTGACTCGACTACTCCTGTCGTCCGACAGGTCAGCGCGAAAGTGCTGTTCAGGATTGGTGGAGAGCCGACAGTATGCACTGATGCTTCAGTCAGGGGAGCTGGGGGAACAAAGCGCGAGCACACTGAAGGAACGAACAGTGAAGGGATGTTTCTGAAAGAGTGAGTGGACAGTTTTGCGGAAGAAGCTCCAGCCATCATGCAGCAAAGCAAAACTGAACATAGAGGAAAAATAATACGAGTGGATGATTGCTCCTGTCTATAATTATCCTAGATTGCCATAGTGTTAGGAAACAAATAGCCATCTTTAACCCATTTCCACATTGAAGTAAAAAATAAATCTTCTCACTGTAGTTACTATATAATTTCATTATATTATATAATGATGATATATATAATATAATAATGATATATAATAATGAAATTATATATAATTAAGTATAATAAAAAGTATTAAGTATAATTGAAATAAGGATTTTATTTTGAAATGGTCCCAGTATATGAAGTGAAAGAAACAAACCACTAAATATCACAATTTTCTGTTTGACACTCTTTGCTGAAGAACAATCCCTCCAATCTAAGTAATACTGAAAGAAAAAGAAAAAAAAAGAAGACTTACCCAGAATCTTGATCATTTTACTTTTGCCAGTAAATCTGGATGTGACATTGTTGTGAAACACACACGTGTAATTTCCAGAGTCGCTCTCTGTGACGTTCTGTAACTGCAGATGTGGTCCGGTCTTGTTTAGGTTCCTCCCATTAACCATCCACCAGATCCTCGCCGCAGGGCTGGAATCCGCAGAGCAGGCCAGCGTGGTGTTATCTCCTGTCCTGTAGGCGACTTTTGAGGGCACTGCGCTCATCATCGCGTTGCTTGGCCCATCTGGCGGAATCAAACGCGAATCAGAGGTCGAACCCGAGCATTCTCGAAACGCACGCGCGTAGGAGGTACAAAACCGCCCGTCCATTAAAACTCACAGCTTATCCTCAGGCCCACGGTGGTGCTGACTTCGTGGCTGATGCCGTTGGACACGTTGCAGGAGAACGGGCCCTGATCGTAGCGGGTCACGTTGATGGTCAGATTGGCTCCCCCGTCGCTGAGCTGCACTCTCTCCCCGGCGGCGATCAGATGGCTGCCGTTTAGCCAAGTGTACGACAGGGACGTGCCGCTGGACTGGGAGCAGGTGAAAACCGCCGAGTCGTTGTACTCCACAAGGTCGGTGGCTTGAGCCTTTATGGTCACGTTTGAAATCGGCTCTGTTCAGAGAGGGAAAGACAAATCCGTCCAACTTGATAGAAGAGAGATTAAATAATTAAACAATAATAATATTTCTCTCAGCAACCAGCAACCCCCCCCCCAGACTAAAGACCTTACTGAAACTATATTACTGTGCTGTGTAGGATTTTTGAAGAGGTGTTCAGGCGTTATCATACTCTACAGTATTTGCATGTAATCACAATAATTCCACAAGAGGAAGTCAGCCTGCTGCTTATTCCCACAATGAGTCGAAAAGATCTCACCTTGTACTGACAGCTGAACACTGTATTGCTTAGAATTGCTCTGGATTTTCTGCAGTCTGTATTCTCCTGAGTCTTCCACCCTCAGTGACGTGATGGCCAGTGATGTGCGATTTGCGGTGAAGTTTAAAGTTGCCCTCTCCCTCCATTTCTCATTTATGGTTTGACCTCCTGGATAGATCACCGCAATCACTGTACTGTTAGAAGACCAAACTCCTGTGTTGATGGCATCCTCAGCATAAAGTGTAACGTTGCTGCCGACTGGTATGGGGTTTTCAGAGGCATGTAAACTCTGGCTAAATACAGGAGCTAGAAAGAAAAAAAAAAAGGAAATAAATTAATGAGACAGTATTCGGCTATAAAGAGACAGTATTCAGCTATAAGTACGATTTAAACTACACTTGAAAAGCACTCTTGAACCATAATTTCATCAATCTCATTTAGTCATCTCCATTAGTTAAATCTGACTGAAGGCTCTCAAAGTTTGTCAATATTAACACAATAAAAGTTAATCTTGAAAATAATTCAAACTTACCTGTTTCAAATACAACCTTGGCCAGAATTAAGAGAAACCCTGTAGACAACATTTTTCCCCAACAACGTTCCTTATGGTTAGATGCTAGGACACAGATGGGTGTGATCAATATAAATCCACCTGTTTGCTGACCAATATTTGCTCAGCTTGAGTCCAGCTTTCTGCTCTCATCACGTAAATGCTTAATGTGATCTAACCACTATGACCCACTCCTTGATACGCCTTGTTTTGAACCAAGGAGTGTTCATTTACTGTAAACTGAAGTCACTCTGCAAGTTTTCAAGCAGCTCCAAGTGGCAGACGAAACCTTTGGTGGACAAAACTTTTGAATTTACTTGATATGATCAATAACATTCCATCCCAATATCTACTTCTCCTTTAATCAAAAAACAAAAACAAAAACAAAAAAACCATGGAGAGTAAGGGTCTGACAAAAGTTTCCCTCTTGTCATGTCATCTGCTGCATTCTCATCTGTGGAGACGTATCTCCAACAATGGAGTTGAGTGGGTCCTATCTATCTATCTATCTATCTATCTATCTATCTATCTATCTATCTATCTATCTATCTATCTATCTATCCATCCATCCATCCATCCCTCTATCTATCCATCTATCTATCTATAAGTCATACTGTTCCATGGCCAATACTGCCTAAACTAAATATTTGTTTTTACATCACATTCTTTCACATGAAAAGAGATAAAGAGAAATGATTTATGCCTTGAATATTTTAATGAGGAATATTTAAGTTGACAAATAAGGGCAGGGCTTTATTTTTGAGTGAATAAAAGGGAAAAACATTCTTTAATAAACTTTTCCAGTTATAGGAGGAATCCTGAAAGTAGCAGCACAGGCAGGAACCTCATACAGACAGCTTGCTGTTCAGATCCTGACAAAAAAAAAGGGACAAATTTAAGATGAATGAAAAGATGGAAGGTGTCTCATGTGAGCAGACTACTCACCCGCTATCACGATGTGTTCGGTGATGCTGCTGCTCACGTTGGTGTGGTTGTTGAAAGCGTGGCAGGTATAAGGGCCGGCCTGCTCCTCAGTGACACCGAAGACCTCCAGCAGTGGACCTGTGGCGTTCGCGGGCTCTCCTCTGATCGCCCACCCGAGCTCTGCGGGAGGACTGGACTGCGCTGAGCAGAGCATGGTCAGGTTCGATCCCACAGGAAATGAAGTCATGCTGCGCCCATTCACCGTTAGGACCATGTTATCTGGACCATCTGAGGAAGAGTAGGAGCGGGGGGCTCTGGTCATGCAGCAGTTACCGTGACAGCTACCAGCTTCATTATACCCACAGCTGATAACGAAGCGGACTGGACCGCTGGTGCCGTTGCTGACGGGGTTGAACGCGCGACACCTGAACGGGCCCCGGTCGTAGCGGGTCGCGTTGGCGATGACGAGGGCGGAGCCCCCGTCGGCGAGGTGGACTCTGTCGCCGGCCGCGACCTCGGAGCTGCTGTTCAGCCAGAGGAAGGAGGGGGAGGAGCCGGAGGAGACGGAGCACTTCAGGACAGCTGAGCTCTTCCCTTCATTCAAGATGGTTTGATTCACACTTAAGGTCACATTTGAAACAGTCTCTGTGCAGGACGATAAGGATCAGACAGTTAATTACTTCCAGAAAGCAACAGAAAGCATTTTTAAAACATGGGAAAATGTGTCATATATATGTAATTACTGCATTGCAACATAAAATCTATATATTTTTAATTAGAATGCTTTCAAACACCTCTGAAGGGGACCTAAGATTTCCTTAACTTACGTAACTAAGTGACAACTCAGAATAAAAAACAACAGGTTTACAATGCCACACATTCTTGCAACTGAACACACAAAAGGTTCCACTTATATACACAATGCAGTAAGTTTTACAAATATTTAATAGCTAATACCTCGCTCTTTCATTTTATTTGTTCGCATTTCATATTATATAAAACTTATTCAACACTTGATCCATCGTGAGCAATGAGCCAGTGGAAGATTAATGTGTTTATTCAGAGGCCTTGGAGACACAGTGTTGGTGTATTAGTGGAAAAACAAGACAACTAAATTATTGAGGTTGTTTTTAGAAGAAGTGTCCTGTAGCATCCTAAAGATGAATTTCATTCATGTACATATAAAAAAGTAGAGGACATCCTCCAATGGTTTAATTATTAAACCATTAACTCTTGAATGCCCATGCATGACATGCACTTGTACCAAACTCTGTGTTTCAGTTTATTATTGACATGAATAATCACTTTTAATGAGGAACACTGACCTCATTGCAAGGCCTGTGAATGTCTGCTGAGTGATTCTGACTGATCACAACTACATTTACAGTAATTCCAGTTTCTTGATAGACCAGTTTCTTGAAAGTGGAATTACATCCTCAAAACTCTAAGATCACTTGGCAAAACTGTATTACAGTTCAGCACAACACCAGAGCTCGCTTGCAAAAGCTCATATCTCTCCAAAAACTGTTCTCTTGCGCTTCAAAACTAATTTCCTTTCCCTTCCTTCTCAGTTGCTTTGGCTCATTTCTTGAAACAGACCGAACGTGCTCAGCATTCTTGGTGCTTTGGCCAAAATAACCTGGATGATTCAGCACTACCAGCGGAATAGCCCTTATTTCCTCCTCTCAGTCTTAGCCCAGCCTTTCATTGACCATGGTTACAGTCCTAGTATCTTTGTCGAGCTAACAGAATACAATTACAACTAAAACTAGTATAAAACTTAAAAAAAAAGAAAAAATGAATAGGCTTTCACGGTAAAAGTAGCCTCCAAAGTTTGACATCACACATTGCATTCATACTGACAAAGAAATTAAAGACATCACTATTATTGACATACATAAAGTAACTTCCATACATCAGATTAAAAATATAATGTATACAGCACAATATACTGTAATATAAACACGTAAATAGAAAACAGGGAAAATGATACGCAGCTCACAGCTGGAGTCTCACAACTAACGCTTCTTCACCGGTCGCTGCCCCCCCCCCGACCATCCTCCGCACCCTCCTGTCCGTCCATGCGCTGCAGTCTGTCTGGCCACAGACTTTCATCCACATCACAGCGCATACTTTCCCTTGAAATACAAATGAGGGAAGAAAGGGCATGCATGTCGCAACCACCTACACTGGTGTGCACTGACACAAAATGTCGATTGCACGGAGCATAGACCTCTGATTGTGAGCCTGACGCTCATGCGCTCAAAGACTCAAACGGATTGAGGAGAGGAGGGTAAGGTGGAAGGAACCCCATCCTTGGATGAGTAATGAACCACACCCTGATGAGCTGGCACGGTGGATATATGAATAACTAGACTGAAAACTGGGTTTTCAGTTAATTTCAATAAGCCCGCAGCTCCTTGACCCCTCGTATGTTATATCCTTCAAAATATTAATTATCAAAACATTTGCAATCACAAATCATCTAAAGGGAGTATTGAAGCCAAAATAACTTTTGGAACCACTGCTTAATTGTATAAAGGCTCTAATGGTAGATAACAGTAACTGAAACCAATGGAGAAAAACTGTAATGCACCTTAGATACAAAGCATGTTAAGACCATTAAGTCAAAAATCAACATAGAATTCCTGAGGCAAACACGTCTGCAAAGAATTAGAATCCACTTTAATGCCTATTTTATATCATCATGAGAAGAGAAGCTGCAGTCCGACATTCCTGACAATGACGCAGAGCCTAAAAGATCCCGTCAAGGTTGCTGCTGTTTGTAAATAACAGTTGACATTTGAGACCTTTTAAACCCAAGATCATGGTAGCTGCTGTGTAGCACAGCGGTGGGAGGATTTTTTTTTTTTTTTTTTTTTTAAATGAAGTCTATGATGAAGTCCCAACATATCAAGGCAGAGGCTGCATATTCAACGGACCAGACAGAAGCACAACTTAGACAGGCTGCGCTCAAACTTTATCTCATTTCACTCTAAATGTCATAAGACAGAAACTGAAATTCTGCAAAACAGCAATGTCATTGTTTAGGGAAGTGAACCAGTTTCAGTAAAAGTGTAATGTAAATAGGAACCACCTGCACGATCTGTAATCTGCGTTTGGTTGGTCTGTTTATGCAACTGAATGAAGTAATGTCTAAAGTAATATAGTAATGCATATTTTAATGACATTTTAATGGGATTTTTTATGTAATTGTTCACTCTTACCCATGACTGTAATGGCAGCAGAGGCCCTCAACTGCGGGTCCGTGCCCTGCACCACGTACACTCCTGAATCCGTCTCCGCGACGGCGCTCAGTGTGAGAGCGCCTCTGAGGATGTCGACTGATGCTCTGCCGCCATAACCGGGAAAGACCGCCTGTTGTTCCCCCTGCCAGGTGATGATGAGGGACTCTCCCACTGCCCAGCTCCCACTCCTCAGAGCCGTGGGGGGGGACAGGGTCAGCGTCACCGTGTCCCCGACTACGGCGGGGTTGACGGATGGGCGGACCTCCACAGAAGAGACCAGAACACCTAGAGAAAAAAATGAAACAATAATGAAATGAAGTAATAATAATACACCTAATTTACACCTAATACACCCAATTTACTGTATTTAAATCACAATTAACAGAACCTACTTTCTATCAAAAGCAGCAGTACAACAGAGATTTCTTCTTTCTTCTTCTCCATCATGTATCAGTGGTCTGTGGATGTCTGGACACCTGTGCCACATTTGCACATATATCACGTACACCCCCCCGTCCTTATCTGCCTGTCTCTCGGGTATTGGAGCTCACAACAACAAAAGGTACATTGTATTTTTTTTTTGTTTTGTTTTGTTTTGTTTGCCATTCTTGGAGATTCTATACATATCCGCAGAGCAGTATGATAAATGATGACAGTGGGTATGTGACCCACGATTCCAGGTGAGCGCAGGAGTGTCCAGAATCTCTACTGCTCGGTCGAAGACCAAAAAAAAAAAATCAGCTTTAAATTCATTAGAAAAGGATGAGTTGAGAATAAGTAGGCAAAGCCACACTTAGTAAGATCACTAAAAGCACAAAAATGTGTGCTGCTCCTTTGCATTTCTTTCACTTTTGCAGTAAAACAGTCTCTTATTGCCTGTTAAATAACTGGTTAAAATTACCCATCAGGCACTGGTAAAAGCATCAGACACCCGAGGCCTCTTTCTCCCTCATCTGTTTGTTTAATGAGATTGTCTTATCTCTCTCGTTCGTGCAGATTTAAGAGGCAAACAAGGGAAGAAACAGCACAGGTATGAGGAGTTTTTCATTCTTCTCAGGCTGATTGTGGCTCCAGAGAAGCCTCCTTTCAGCCTCCGAGTGAATCAGTAACACGGTCTCGACTAAGGTCAACTGTGAGTCAAACCGCATCTCAAGATGATAAATTCAGTTCCGTTTTGAATTAGGGAAGAACTAAGCAATGCAGGGTTTTGGAATTATCCATCAGAGACGTCTGCTTTTTTAAAACAAAAAAAATCACAGTTATTTGTGTGTGTGCGTGCGTGTGGGTGTGTATGTATGAGAGAGAGAAAGAGAAACTTGTTATATTTGTTATTTGCAAACTTGAAGTGTTTTCTTCCGCTCTGTGAACTGAACTTAGACACACCCTGACAGTGTTTGAACAGAATATTTGCTTCATTGTTGAAATATTTAGACTTTGCATTGTACGTGCTTGTACTTCATACTTCACCTTCAGACTTAACTATAATAAAGACCATCGATACTGGAGCCATTACAAGTTCAGTATTACTGTACTGGAGCCAAAGTATTGTTTTTCAAAGGAAAATGTAATGAAGTTGAGAGACTTTTAATGAAATGAAAAGTGAAGAACAGATATTCTGTGCTGTGGTACAAATGAGCAACGAGGGCTTTCAGCTTTAATTCTTTCAGCTTTAAATTACAACTCTATTGACAGCAGATGTTCTAATGACAAGTTATGTGTAGATTTAAAAAAATAAATAAAATACAAGGTAAAAAGAAAATATTAATATACTCATTCATAAATTAGGTACAATCTGGATGAATCAAAGAGCACTATCAGGCTCGATATCATTAATAAAAGTCCATTCAGTTGTGCTGGTTCTGAGCCAGAGAGGGGTGTGCCTGTGGGGAGTAAAATAAAAAGAATTTAAACATCAAACAAAACGCATTTATCATGTAATATGACTCTGATGCCCAGGTGCTCTGGTACCTTTTACTTCCACCATCTTGGTTGCCTCAGCAGAACGTCCAGCAGCTGCGTTTTCCGCAACGCAGGTGAAGTTCTGGGAAGTACCGGCTATGGAGGGGGTCCACTTCAGCTCAGTTTCATCGACGGAAAAGTAGCGTCCCACAGGAAAGCCGTTGCCGCTGAACTGCCATTTCACAGTACAGTCTATGTTTATATTGCAGCTCACCACACAGGTGAATATACTCAAGCTGCCGGCAAAGACGACGGCAGGTCCGCTGATGCTGACGTTCCACGGATCAACTGTGGAGGATCAGATACTTTGGCTCAGTGTGTGAACATTCAGGTTGACTTATGCATGGGAACACTTACAGCTCAGTAGGTAACCTCGGCTGTAGACGCTCGTCTGTTGGGACACAGATGCCGCGCACTGGTAAAAACCACCATCAGAGGGCAGTAGTGAGTCAAAGTGGAGCGAGGCATTGCTTTTATCCAGCAGCATTTTCTGTCCATCTTTGTACCAGAGCACCAGCTGTGATGGGTCCGAAAGGAGAACCGAGCTACTGTCGTCGTGGCAGACCAGATCCAGTGGCTGGTTGAGAGCTGGGATGGCGTATGGTACACTGGGTTGCACAGAAATAAGATCTGCAGGACCAGATAAGAAAGGAAGCGACGTGATGCTGCACTTTGGATAAATGAAGAAATCTACTGTTGCATAAATTGTTTTGTTTTACTTACTCATGATCTCTACAGTGGAGGTAATCGTGCTGAAGAGTCTCTCCTTTGGCATTCTCATAACTGTGCACACAAGCTCTACTTCACTGTCTCGCCCGTCTGGGGTCCACGTCAACGTGTTCCCAGTGTAGTTGCGGCCCAGTAAGAACCAGGTGTACGTGCATTTGTTGCCGCAAAAAGAGGAGCACGTGAAGGTGGTACTGAAACCCGCCCTCACCGGTCCATTCCAGGAGACCTCCTGCCAGGCCTCCACACCTGATACACCTGTGGAGAAGAGGAGGAATAAGAGGAGGCACTATTCTGACCGTCCGGGAAAGAGAATAGAAGAAGATTTAATAGCCTAAACCTAAAGAAGAAAAAAAAAAAGACTGGACAGAAAATGAATATAAAGAGGGACCAGTTTAATCTTACAATCATTTGGGGACATTGTTTATGACCACTGATATTATACAACCAGGTTGCTACCGACAGGAATCTTCATCATTAGCTGCACAAAAACGTTATATTTCTTGTCAATTTCTTTCTCTTTTTGTGACTGTTTGTGCAATACACCAGAGGTGTTTCCCAGCTAATTCTTCTTGTTTTTATTGGCCCTGCTGGTGTTTATTTTACCCCTGTGCAACACAAGGGTGGTGGTTTATTATTATTTCGGTGCCCATGTCAACAGATCAGAATGTTTGCACATCCCCCAACTGCAGGATGTGTGTACCTTGATCTCTGCAGAGATGGCAATTTTTTTACGCCCTCGTCGCAAGTGCCTTGTTTGCATTGTCCAATAAAAATGATGCAAGATGTTATATCGAGAGGCAGACACCCTCTGTACTTTTAAGGTCAGGCTTAAGACTTTCCTTTTCAACAAATCTTATATTAAGGGCTGGACTAACCAACCCATAGTTATGCTGCTACCCATAAAATGTATTTCCTGTTACTGACCCCCCCCCCTCCATCTCCATCCTCATAAAATCATCAGTTATATCCTGTACAGTTTTACATTCATTACTAATGTATGTATGTATGTATGTATGTATGTATGTATGTATGTATGTATGTATGTTTATCATGCCTCTCCTGCTCTTCTCTCTCCTCTCTTTCTCGTTTGTTGTCAGCTTCTGAAAGCTTTTATGATGGAGGAAGATCTGGAGGAACTACTTAAAGCTCTTGGACGTACAGAGGCAATAGATCGCAGTGGGGGGGGTTCTTCGGCCCAACGCGCGTTATTGACGCGTCAGTAAAACAAACAAATATAACTCTTCAAACTTGAAACCTGATTTTGGGGGGGCAAAAAAAGCGTCGACAGTTTCCTCGAGTTTCCAGGACCTAGGTTGTTACAAGTAACTTGAATTAGCCCGAGTTGCAACATGCTCCATGAACGCACTGGTTGAAATGAGTAGTAATAAAAATAAAACTGGTAAAGTCCAAGTTGCAGCGACAACAAACAAAGCGGTCCTTGAGTCTCCTTTGTCCTTCTCACGGTGCATTTTTATTTTCCGATCAAATAAAAACACAAGCATTTTCAGTTAACACTTACCCAGTAGCACCACAAACACGTCCCAGTAGTTCCAGTGGAGCTTCATGATACCTCGTTTCCAGTTTGGGTTTGGACAAGAACATCCGTTTCCTTTGTTTTTGTAACTCCGTGAGAAAGAAGTCACAGGGTTACAAAAATCTCTTCCATCATTTCCACAAAGTTATGAAATGTGGGGTTTTTCCGTGATTGCGAAATCAGTGCCGTCGTCATGATGCACGGGAAACGGCACAAAAGAAAAAAGAAATGGGGATTCCTAAAAGAAAAACAACAACAACAACAATCTTCGCTTATCCAATACAAACTCAGGCCTATGTGGAATCCTGACATTCTGTAGAACATCATCATCATCATCAACAAATACAACAACAACGACGACGACAACGACAACCCCAAAAGTCTCTACTAGAGACCTAAAATATTTCCCTATCTTGTCCAGGAGGGCACATCTGCAACCAACAGAAATTGTTTCAATATCAGGAAACAGTTTGGCATCAGATTTGACGTTAGATGGCGCCATCCTTCAGATGTTTGGTAACAACACCAGAACTTTAACTCCTGGTCCGTCTGGACGCCTTGATTTAATTAAACAGTGACCCCTACTGGAAAGAGGCAGCAACTACACAGCCTCGCTCTAATGCCACTCTTTGACACAAGATACATTTTAAGGCTTTATTACTATACAGCCTGCAATTTCAAATAAACTATTACACCGGAATAAGAATACCGATATTTATTTGTTCATTTTTTCGAAGTTTCTAAATAAAGAATTTCCCTCTGGGGACCAGTAAATTCTGATTACAAAGCAACTGTCTATTTGAGGATTTTCAGTCAGGCTTCAGAGCGCATCAGAGGACAGGGACAGCACTGGTGAAAGTCAATCAATAACCTCTAAGTTGCTTCGGACAAAGGACTGGTTACCGTGCCTGTCCTTCCAGACCTCAGTGTTGCTTTTGACCCCACTGACAATAAGATCCTTCTATGCAGACTAGAAGAGGTCACTGCATTAAGCTGGTCTAAGTCCTATTTTTCAGATAGATTTTCAGTTTGTTGTGGTGAAATATCGCTACTTGCATTACTATGTTATTGCTATTCTAATAAAAGTAGAAGAGAGTAGTTTCGTTTGTAACATGAGAAGGATTAAAAGTGGGAATGGGGAATGTGGGAATGTGGAGAATGGGAACGGGCCTGTGTGCAAGCATGTTTAGTAAGAAGGAGGACAAAACAATAATGTGTGGTATCTGCTTAGTTTAGACTAGTCAGGCATCTGCATATGCTGGGAACCGCTCCAATGTAGTCAAAGAAGCCTCTGCCTGCCTAAAGGATATTAAAAAGTGGATGTCTCAAAATTTTCTGTCACTGAACTCAGACAAAACTGAAGTTCTTGTTCTTGGGCCTGAGATCCTCAGAAACAGATTTTGTCCTGATATAGCTACCCTGGATGGCTTCACCTTACCTTCCAGCACCAATGTCAAGAATCTGGGAGTTACCATCCGATAAGATGAAGATACGAATTCCTATTCTCACGTAAAACAAATATCTAGGACAGACTTTTTTCATCTTCATAACATTGCTAAGATTAGACGCATACTGCCTTTAAAGGACACAGTATGAAAAACTTGTTCATGCTTTTGTCCCTTCCAGGTCAGACTATTTCGACTCCTTATTATCACGTTGCAGCAACAAGTCTCTAAAGCCTCTCCGGCTGGTCCAGAATGCTGCTGCGCGTGTATGTCTACATATGCGTAGGAGCTGGGAGAAGAGATCACATTTCTCCCGCGCTAGCTTTGCAGCACCGGTTGCCGGTCAAATCTAGAATAGAATTTAAAAATCTTCTCCTCACTTACAAAGCACTTAGTGGTCAGGTACCGTTATATCTTAAAGAGCCTTGCCATCCAGCCAGAACGCTGTGCTCCCAAACACAGGTGTACTTGTGATTCCTATAAAAGTAGAATAGGGAGCAGAACCTTTAATTATCAGGCTCCTCTCCTGTGGAACAATCTTCCAGTTTCGGTCCAGGGGGCTGACACCCTCTCTACTTTTAAGAGTAGGCTAAAAACCTGCCTTTTTGATAAAGCTTATAGCTAAGAAATAGTTATGCTGCCAAAGGATGAGACTGCAGGGCGATTTCCAGCGATGCACCGAGCCTCGCTCTCTCCTCCTCCTCCCTCTCTCTCTCCTCTTTATTTTCAGGTTTGCTTTCATGTCCCATTAAATCTGGCTTCTAACTCACCTCCTTCCCTGGAATCTTTGTGTTCTGTGCTCTGTCAGTCCACAGGTCAAGGCTCCAGTGTGGCTGGAGGTAATGTTAATAGACCACCAGACATCTGGGTCCTTCTTCCATTTCACACGCTGTTTCATGGAGATATATACCTGTCGCTATATACATACTACCCTCTAATTGTACTGTAGCTACAACTTGCTATTTTCAATACTATTGTCGAAACTACTGTTAGTTATTGCTGTGCATTTCTGTCTCTGTCTATGTCTCTCTCTCTCTCTGTCCCTCCAACCCAACCGGTCAAGTCAGATGGCCGCCCTCCTACAGACAGGGGCTGCCCGAGGTTTCTTCCCAGTAAAGGGGAGCTTTTTCGTGCCATCATCACAATGTGCTTACTAATGGGGGGGGGGGGGTTGTTGGTCCTTTCTTCTGCCTCTCTGTCCAACAAGAGTGAGATGGAGATCTCATTTGTGGTTCCCTGATGGACTCACGGGGGTATGTGGTGGAGAGATATCCACTGAAGATGGTGGAGTTAAACATAAACATCCATTGCAGGATGGGACGATATACTCTTTTTCATTTTGAGCTGACAGACAAATTAATTTCCCTCTGTATCCTAATTCCTATCTTATCCTTTTTGAAGGCAAATGGGTTATCGGGGCTAAGCCCTCCCTAAGTTATGTGATAAGAACAAGAGTTATTGTCTTGTAAAAAATTCTAAATAACTCTTTTGTGTATTATTTTAGCAGCTAAATGACATACAAATGACTGTCACGGGTTTAAATGAAACGTGAAATGGCAAGAGTGACCACTAAATAGTTAAAAGTAAGACACAAGATGGCCTCATTATTTGCACCTTGAACGCATCAAATGTGCCCTTATTTAATGAACAGGTGTGAATGATTGACAGGTGTCATGTCCCGCCCTACCCCGAGTTGACCTCGCTCCGTTACTGTCCAGCATCCATGTTAGCTGTTTACAAAGGTTGGCTCAGACAAAACACTTTGTTCTGAAAAACACAAACATTTTTTTACAAGTTTGTTCACTGGTCACATTTTATTTTTTTATTTTTTAATCTTATTTTCTCTGTAATATACAATGATTCTTGGCAGTTATTTTTCAGTTATATGTGAAGGTGCAATATGCGTTTCATATATTGGAATATAGATATGTGATATTATTTACATAATTCTTATTTAACATAACACTTTTATTCAGTCGTTTGTGTTCAATTGTTTTTGATGTTATAAAACCTGAGCTCATATGATGAATTAACAGTATCAGTATTTATCACCAGTCACCATTGACTGAGACACATTCTTAATTTATGCTTGTTTTCAGAGTAGATATGCTTCTCATTTCAAATGATTTTATGAGGGTGAAGACATGGTTTTAAGGTTGTGGTTAGAGTTGGGTTCAGTTGTGATGGTTAGGGTCACCATCTACATAATACATTTTGTCTATGAAAGTCCTCAGAAAAACAGAAAAACAAAGTGTATGTGTGTGTGTGTGTGTGTGTGAAGAAAAAAGATCAAACAACATTGAGGTTTGATTCTCCAAACCTCAGATAAAAGAAGCTTTGATTGAAAGCATTATATCATAGCATTATATCATTACTACCTTTGAATTTATTCACTTCAACCCCAGGCAGCACCTATAGAAACAATGTTCAAGTAATGAGCCCACATAGACATAATGTAAGTTTCTTCAAACTGTAATGAGGCACCTGGTAAGACATTGTGACCATTGCTGAGTGTGCTTACATTAAGCTTACCATGCTTGAGCATAGTCAGGTTTGTGGTTTCAGGAGCTCACAAGGTCAATAATTATCAGCTAGAATCAAGATCAAGTGGAAATACACATTGGCTGTGGGACAACTCTTTAGGTTTTGTTTTGACCAGTGTTTGCTTTTGCCTCTGTAGGCTGGCAGAGATCCTGCAGGTTGGAGATGACATCTGGCTGACGTCATCACCATAGTCCATGAGGCAAGGGTGTCTATGGGACAGTTCTTTAGGTCAGATTCAAGCACAGCAAACACAATTTGTTTGAGACATTTCCTTTACATAATAACAAAGTGAAATCTTGAATATCAATTTATTGCATATTACTGTTGTGTCTTGATTGAGATGTCCCAGCATTTGCTGCCTCTGTAGGAGGCTGGTGAGCTCTCATCAACAAGCTACTCTGACAATAAACAGTACGTCCAACATAAATTCCCACATGAGCCTTGTTAATAGTGGTTGCAAACTTTTTAAATCTTTTCCTCCTCCTCGATTTTGTGTGTTTTGGTTCCCAACACAATCCTGAGAATGTGGTAGTCATCTGAACAAAGGCTGGCCTCACTTTGAGTTCTTTTGAAGGTAGAAACAAAAAGTAACACAACACTGTACTAAATACAGTCAGTCATTTAAAATGTACATGTAATATATGTTATTATATTTATTATGTTTGAAAACTGAAAAAACCTTCTGTCGACGAGGCAAAACATCTTCAACGACCCTGACCAAGTCCAGTTGCTCAGTGAGATTGGATAACCACGACCTTGAAGAAAGATAAGCTGCACCAATTTTAAAAAGAACAATTTAAAAGTTACTGTATTCTAACTGTTTTCCACCATCTTTTCCCTGTTTTTCTTCCAGGACCTTTACCAAGTCCAGTCGCTCAGTGAGATCAAGATTTGGATAACCAGGACGTTGAAGAAAGATAAGCTGCACCAACATTAGAAAGCACAATTTAAAAGTTACTGTATGGTATCTGATTTGCACATCTTTTCCCTGTTTTTCTTCCAGCAGCATAAGATTGTGTGCTGAAGAGCTTGACAGAGCTTCAGTGGTCTGTGTCAGTGATGTCCAGACTTTTCTACAAAGGGCTGTGTGACTGAAGACTTGGCCATTGATCTTCCACACATCTGGCTCTACCTGGCTGAGGTCATCATCATGCTTCATGAAGGGAGGCTTGCTATGGGACAGATCTTTAGGTCAGCTCCAAGCACAGCAAACATAATATGTAACAGAAATTTCTTACACATAATAACAAAGTGAAATCTTGAATATCAATTTATTGTATGTTGCCGTTGTGTCTTCATTGAGATGTCCAAGCCTGAGCTGCCTCTGGAGAAGGCTGGTGAGCTGCTCACCGACATCAACAAGCTACTCTGACAATAAACAGTACGTCAATCAGAAATTCCTGCATTAGCCTTGTTTAAAGTGGTTGCAAACTTTTTTACTCTTTTCCTCCTCCTCAGTTTTGTGTGTTTTGGTTCCCAACACAATCCTGAGAACGTGGTAGCCATCTGAAAACAGGCCAACCTCACATTGTCTGAATTTCTTTGAAGGTAGAACCAAAAAGTAACACAACACTGTACTAAATACAGTCAGTCATTTAAAATGTACAGGTAATATATGTTATTTTATGTATTATATTTAAGAACTGAAGAAACGTTCTTTCTAAGAGGGAAAATCTCTTCAAGGACCTTTACCAAGTCCATTCTCTTAGTGAGATCAAGATTTGGATAACCACGACCTTGAAGAAAGATAAGCTGCACCAACATTAAAAAGCACAATTTGAAAGTTACTGTATTGTAATTGATTTCCACCATCTTTTCCCTGTTTTTCTTCCAGCAGCATAAGATTGTGTGCTGCATACCTTGACAGAGCTTCAGTGGTCTGTGTCAGTGATGTCCAGACTTTTCTACAAAGGGCTGTGTGACTGAAGACTTGGCCATTGATCTTCCACACATCTGGCTCAACCTGGCTGAGGTCATCACCATGCTTCATGAAGGGAGGCTTGCTATGGGACAGATCTTTAGGTCAGCTCCAAGCACAGCAAACATAATATGTAACAGACATTTCTTATACATAATAACAAAGTGAAATCTTGAATATCAATTTATTGCATGTTGCCGTTGTGTCTTCATTGAGATGTCCAAGCCTGAGCTGCCTCTGGAGAAGGCTGGTGAGCTGCTCACCGACATCAACAAGCTACTCTGACAATAAACAGTACGTCAATCAGAAATTCCTGCATTAGCCTTGTTTAATGTGGTTGCAAACTTTTTTACTCTTTTCCTTCTCCTCAATTTTGTGTGTTTTGGTTCCCAACACAATCCTGAGAATGTGGTAGTCATCTGAAAACAGGCCGGCCTCACATTGTCTGAATTTCTTTGAAGGTAGAACCAAAAAGTAACACAACACTGTACTAAATACAGTCAGTCATTTAAAATGTACAGGTAATATATGTTATTTTATGTATTATATTCAAGAACTGAAGAAACGTTCTTTCTAAGAGGGAAAATCTCTTCAAGGACCTTTACCAAGTCCATTCTCTTAGTGAGATCAAGATTTGGATAACCAGGACCTTGAAGAAAGATAAGCTGCACCAACATTAAAAAGCACAATTTGAAAGTTACTGTATTGTAATTGATTTCCACCATCTTTTCCCTGTTTTTCTTCCAGCAGCATAAGATTGTGTGCTGCATACCTTGACAGAGCTTCAGTGGTCTGTGTCAGTGATGTCCAGACTTTTCTACAAAGGGCTGTGTGACTGAAGACTTGGCCATTGATCTTCCACACATCTGGCTCAACCTGGCTGAGGTCATCACCATGCTTCATGAAGGGAGGCTTGCTATGGGACAGATCTTTAGGTCAGCTCCAAGCACAGCAAACATAATATGTAACAGACATTTCTTATACATAATAACAAAGTGAAATCTTGAATATCAATTTATTGCATGTTGCCGTTGTGTCTTCATTGAGATGTCCAAGCCTGAGCTGCCTCTGGAGAAGGCTGGTGAGCTGCTCACCGACATCAACAAGCTACTCTGACAATAAACAGTACGTCAATCAGAAATTCCTGCATGAGCCTTGTTTACAGTAGTTGCAAACTTTTTAACTCTTTTCTTCCTCCTCAATTTTGTGTGTTTTGGTTCCCAACACAATCCTGAGAACGTAGTAGTCATCTGAACAAAGGCCGGCCTCACGTGGTCTGAGATATTATGAAGGTAGAAACCAAAAGTAACACAATACTGTACTAAATATAGTCAGTCATTTAAAATGTACATGTAACTATGTTGTTGCATTTATTATATTTGAAAATTCAAGAAAGCTTCTGTAGAAGAGGCAAAACGTCTTCAAGGACCTTTACCAAGTCCAGTCGCTCAGTGAGATCAAGATTTGGATAACCAGGACGTTGAAGAAAGATAAGCTGCACCAACGTTAGAAAGCACAATTTAAAAGTTACTGTATGGTATCTGATTTGCACATCTTGTCCCTGTTTTTCTTCCAGCAGCATAAGATTGTGTGCTGAAGAGCTTGACAGAGCTTCAGTGGTCTGTGTCAGTGATGTCCAGACTTTTCTACAAAGGGCTGTGTGACTGAAGACTTGGCCATTGATCTTCCACACATCTGGCTCAACCTGGCTGAGGTCATCACCATGCTTCATGAGGAGAGGCTTTCTATGGGACAGCTCTTTAGGTCAGCTCCAAGCACAGCAAACATCATTTGTTCCAGAAGTTTTCTTCATGTTAGTACATTAGTGAAATCTTGAATATCAATTTATTGCATGTTGCCGTTGTGTCTTCATTGAGATGTCCAAGCCTGAGCTGCCTCTGGAGAAGGCTGGTGAGCTGCTCACCGACATCAACAAGCTACTCTGACAAGAAACAGTACGTCAATCAGAAATTCCTGCATGAGCCTTGTTAACAGTAGTTGCAAACTTTTAAACTCTTTTCCTCCTCCTCCTCAATTTTGTGTGTTTTGGTTCCCAACACAATCCTGAGAACGTGGTAGTCATCTGAACAAAGGCCGGCCTCACGTGGTCTGAGATATTATGAAGGTAGAAACCAAAAGTAACACAATACTGTACTAAATATAGTCAGTCATTTAAAATGTACATGTAACACCATTGTTGCATTTATTATGTTTGAAAATTCAAGAAAGCTTCTGTAGAAGAGGCAAAACGTCTTCAAGGACCTTTACCAAGTCCATTCTCTTAGTGAGATCAAGATTTGGATAACCAGGACGTTGAAGAAAGATAAGCTGCACCAACATTAGAAAGCACAATTTAAAAGTTACTGTATGGTATCTGATTTGCACATCTTGTCCCTGTTTTTCTTCCAGCAGCATAAGATTGTGTGCTGAAGAGCTTGACAGAGCTTCAGTGGTCTGTGTCAGTGATGTCCAGACTTTTCTACAAAGGGCTGTGTGACTGAAGACTTGGCCATTGATCTTCCACACATCTGGCTCAACCTGGCTGAGGTCATCATCATGCTTCATGAAGGGAGGCTTGCTATGGGACAGATCTTTAGGTCAGCTCCAAGCACAGCAAACATAATATGTAACAGACATTTCTTTTACATAATAACAAAGTGAAATCTTGAATATCAATTTATTGCATGTTGCCGTTGTGTCTTCATTGAGATGTCCAAGCCTGAGCTGCCTCTGGAGAAGGCTGGTGAGCTGCTCACCGACATCAACAAGCTACTCTGACAATAAACAGTACGTCAATCAGAAATTCCTGCATTAGCCTTGTTAACAGTAGTTGCAAACTTTTAAACTCTTTTCCTCCTCCTCAATTTTGTGTGTTTTGGTTCCCAACACAATCCTGAGAACGTGGTAGTCATCTGAAAATAGGCCGGCCTCACGTGGTCTGAATTTCTTTGAAGGTAGAACCAAAAAGTAACACAACACTGTACTAAATACAGTCAGTCATTTAAAATGTACAGGTAATATATGTTATTTTATGTATTATATTTAAGAACTGAAGAAACGTTCTTTCTAAGAGGGAAAATCTCTTCAAGGACCTTTACCAAGTCCATTCTCTTAGTGAGATCAAGATTTGGATAACCACGACCTTGAAGAAAGATAAGCTGCACCAACATTAAAAAGCACAATTTGAAAGTTACTGTATTGTAATTGATTTCCACAATCTTTTCCCTGTTTTTCTTCCAGCAGCATAAGATTGTGTGCTGCATACCTTGACAGAGCTTCAGTGGTCTGTGTCAGTGATGTCCAGACTTTTCTACAAAGGGCTGTGTGACTGAAGACTTGGCCATTGATGTTCTACACATCTGGCTCAACCTGGCTGAGGTCATCACCATGCTTCATGAAGGGAGGCTTGCTATGGGACAGATCTTTAGGTCAGCTCCAAGCACAGCAAACATAATATGTAACAGAAATTTATTTTACATAATAACAAAGTGAAATCTTGAATATCAATTTATTGCATGTTGCTGTTGTGTCTTCATTGAGATGTCCAAGCCTGAGCTGCCTCTGGAGAAGGCTGGTGAGCTGCTCACCGACATCAACAAGCTACTCTGACAATAAACAGTACGTCAATCAGAAATTCCTGCATTAGCCTTGTTAACAGTAGTTGCAAACTTTTAAACTCTTTTCCTCCTCCTCAATTTTGTGTGTTTTGGTTCCCAACACAATCCTGAGAACGTGGTAGTCATCTGAACAAAGGCCGGCCTCACGTGGTCTGAGATATTATGAAGGTAGAAACCAAAAGTAACACAATACTGTACTAAATATAGTCAGTCATTTAAAATGTACATGTAACAACATTGTTGCATTTATTATGTTTGAAAATTCAAGAAAGCTTCTGTAGAAGAGGCAAAACGTCTTCAAGGACCTTTACCAAGTCCATTCTCTTAGTGAGATCAAGATTTGGATAACCAGGACCTTGAAGAAAGATAAGCTGCACCAACATTAAAAAGCACAATTTAAAAGTTACTGTATGGTATCTGATTTGCACATCTTGTCCCTGTTTTTCTTCCAGCAGCATAAAATTGTGTGCTGAAGAGCTTGACAGAACTTCAGTGGTCTGTGTCAGTGATGTCCAGACTTTTCTACAAAGGGCTGTGTGACTGAAGACTTGGCCATTGATCTTCCACACATCTGGCTCTACCTGGCTGAGGTCATCACCATGCTTCATGAAGGGAGGCTTGCTATGGGACAGATCTTTAGGTCAGCTCCAAGCACAGCAAACATAATATGTAACAGAAATTCTTTTACATAATAACAAAGTAAAATCTTGAATATCAATTTATTGCATGTTGCCGTTGTGTCTTCATTGAGATGTCCAAGCCTGAGCTGCCTCTGGAGAAGGCTGGTGAGCTGCTCACCGACATCAACAAGCTACTCTGACAATAAACAGTACGTCAATCAGAAATTCCTGCATGAGCCTTGTTAACAGTAGTTGCAAACTTTTAAACTCTTTTCCTCCTCCTCAATTTTGTGTGTTTTGGTTCCCAACACAATCCTGAGAACGTGGTAGTCATCTGAACAAAGGCTGGCCTCACGTGGTCTGAGATATTATGAAGGTAGAAACCAAAAGTAACACAATACTGTACTAAATATAGTCAGTCATTTAAAATGTACATGTAACAACATTGTTGCATTTATTATGTTTGAAAATTCAAGAAAGCTTCTGTAGAAGAGGCAAAACGTCTTCAAGGACCTTTACCAAGTCCATTCTCTTAGTGAGATCAAGATTTGGATAACCACGACCTTGAAGAAAGATAAGCTGCACCAACATTAAAAAGCACAATTTAAAAGTTACTGTATGGTATCTGATTTGCACATCTTGTCCCTGTTTTTCTTCCAGCAGCATAAAATTGTGTGCTGAAGAGCTTGACAGAGCTTCAGTGGTCTGTGTTAGTGATGTCCAGACTTTTCTACAAAGGGCTGTGTGACTGAAGACTTGGCCATTGATGTTCCACACATCTGGCTCTACCTGGCTGAGGTCATCATCATGCTTCATGAGGAGAGGCTTTCTATGGGACAGATCTTTAGGTCAGCTCCAAGCACGGCAAACATAATATGTAACAGAAATTCTTTTACATAATAACAAAGTGAAATCTTGAATATCAATTTATTGCATGTTGCCGTTGTGTCTTCATTGAGATGTCCAAGCCTGAGCTGCCTCTGGAGAAGGCTGGTGAACTGCTTGCCGACATCAACAAGCAACTCTTAAAACAAAGAGTATGTCCAACAGAAATTCCTGCATGAGCCTTTTTTTTCGTGTTTGCAAACTTTTTTACTCTTTTCCTCCTCCTCAATTTTGTGTGTTTTGGTTCCCAACACAATCCTGAGAATGTGGTAGTCATCTGAACAAAGGCTGGCCTCACGTGGTCTGAGAACTTTTAAAAGTAGAAATAAAAAGAAACCAATCCTGTACTAAATACAGTCAGTTATTTAAAATGTACATGTAGCATATGTTACTATATGTATTATATTTCCAAATTGAAGAAAACCTTCTGTACAACAACCAACATGTCTACAACAACCTTGACTACATAAGATCAAGATTTCTGTATTCATTTACAGGTATCGCCGCCCTTAGAGCTGCATAATGACCTTTGACCCCGCTGACCCACTCAACCGGCTGCTTATTCAATTCAATATAATGTATTTCTATGTGTATTTCTATGCTCTGTGCCTCTCCTCCTCTCCCCTTTTCCCCTCTCCCCTCTTCTCCTCTCCCCTCTTTTCCTCTCTTCTCCTCTCTTCTCCCCTCTTCTCCTCTCCTCTTCACTCCTCTCCTCTCCCCTCTGCTCCTCTCACCTCCTCTCCTCTCCTCTCCTCTCCTACCTATTCTATCCTCTACCTATTCTATACTCTACCTGTCCTCCCTCTCCTCCTCTCTCCCTACCCAGCCGGCCATCAGCAGGAGGGTCCCCCTACATGAGCCTGGTCCTGCTCAAGGTTTCTTCCTGTTAAAGGGGAGTTTTTCATTGCCACTGTTGCTTGTCTGGGGTTAGGCCCTGGGATTCTGTAAAGCGCCTTGAAACAATTTTTGATTGTAAAAGATGCTATATAAATAAAGATTGATTGATTGATTTAGAGAATGAGGACCTTGAAGAATGATACGCTTCAAAGACAATAAAAAGTTGTAAAAATTACTGTATTCTAATTAATTTCCACCATCTTGTCCCTTTTTTATTTCACGCAGCATATGAATATGCTGAACAGCTTGACAGAGCTTCAATGGTCTGTGCCAGCGATGTCCAGACTTTTGGCAAACTGTGTGTTCCATCGTTTTAAATAAAAACCTCTAGATACGCGGCCCTTTGTGGAATAGTTCATTAATCCTTGTTCTTCTTCTTAGTGGTTTTTAGGCCACCATTGAGTGTAATACTCTCACCAGAAACCCCATTGGGGACCACCAACCTAAGGTAGAGGCCCTGAACATCCTGCAGGACCTCATGGCCAACCTGGAGCATTGACAAGTGAGTTTTTATTGTTTGTTTATTTATTGTTTGCACTTATAAAAAAGGACCATCACACATAGAAATTTAAACAAAATGTGCAGTAGAAGTCATAAAAACACAAGTGGGCTTCCTAGCAGACTCTCTCCTAAAAATATACATATATATAAAAACACAACACTTACAGAAACCACATTAGATTCCTACATGGGCTTACTAAAATTAGAAAATAAAACAAAAACACAAATATGTCCAAAAAAAGGTTTGCTTCATCTTTCTTTTAAATGTGGATATTGTTGAGCATTTTTCACTAAGATGTTTTAAACTGTTCCACAGGACAACACCTTGATACATAAATGAAAATTTAGCAACCATGGTTCAACAGAAGGGAATGTGCAAATCATTCTACTTTCTTGTGGAGTATGAATGATAGTAGTGGGCCATCAAGGTGAGCAAGGCCTTCTCTGCTGGGTTAACATAGCCAAAAGACATGATCATAATTATAAAAGTTAACTTAATTTTTTATTTACTTTCCCTAAATACCAGTATATAAAATTATTCATCATATTCTCTTCTTGTAATGTTATGCTCCTTCCAGTGTTTTTAGAGTTTTTATCCAATCAGAATTCAGCTAGCTTGTTTTGCCAGGCTTTATGAAATCTGCCTAAGGCCTTCAGAATCAACAATTTGGGCGTCTCTTTACTGTTCACCATTTTGTACAAAACTGAGGCACTGCAATACCCAGTAGTGTGTAAGCGTGTTTCTGTATACTATTTCTCCAGCCGTGCTGTCATAAAAGATGGTATCATCAGATGTATTTATTGAAGTCAGCTAAGTAGGACATCACTGAAGGCCTAGGTGTAAAAGGCACGGCCTGCATTTATGTCAGAAAACAATGGACCCACAATAGACCCTTGGGGAACCCCACATTTTTGGACATCCTGCTGTGACAATGTATAACTAAAAATTAAAAAATCCTTTGATAAGGCCTGGAAAAAAATCCTAGAGCGAAGTATGTATTATTGATCTGCCTGAAGGGGGGGGCAACACTCACAGGACAGGGTAAAAGATTAAAACCAATGAATTAGTTGTCACAGTTATCATGTAACTGTAACTACACCTTTGAAATGAAACATGCTTGAAGTTTGTTCTGGTTCTAGTGTTGTTTTTTTCTGTTTCAGTGATGTCTCATGTCAGAGAATGATAATGCAAATACACACCCATTGCATGATCCAAGCGGTTTCAGGTACACTATATTGAAACTCACACCAAATCATGACACCGGTGGATTTCAATGACATTAAACTTTCAGTGGTCAAATTAGCTGAGTGTGTTTATTTCATATATAAGTTTTTTTCTCACAAGACTGCAGCAAAACCCTTTTCTTATGTCACTGCAAATACATAACACAAACTTATCAGTGCGAAAATGTGGAAAAAATCTATAACATTACAGTACAAAGAGAGTATATATAGTAAATGTTCCCCTCTCCAGATTCAAACATTGTTGCTTCGATTATACTTTAGGTTTGTATTTCACTGTGAGCATTGAAATTAGCATAAACCCAAGGTAAAAGGCAAACATGCCCTTTGGAAATAAATCGTGATGTTTGACAGGTTCAGGCCTCAGGTTTATAATTAACCTGTGCTAAAGTGCTTTCACTAAATCAACTCAAACCTGGGTTTGTCCTCTGTAAACACAAACACACACACCTACACACACACACACACACACACACTAGTGTTTTGTTCCCACTGGTGTGTCATCGACACTTCTGCTTTCCTCTCATGTTGCACCCCTGAGCCAATGATTGCGTGACGTTACGTTAGTGTTCAGCTGAGTTCCTGCCTTTGCACACGCTGCATGTGGGCGTCATAGGAAGGAGGCTCGGATGTGACAGATGGAGGTTCTCTTACTTTGATCTGAATGTATTCCGTGCTGTCCTGTAACTCCGGCAGGGCAGTCACGCCATTTTTATTATTTTTGTCATTTTTCTGTGGCAAATTTATAATCGCGTACTTCAACTCCTAGAGGAAAAGAAAAGGAAGAGTTGTGTTGGCTTTGTAAAACTTGTGTTTCAATTTTCTTTCTCCTTGGTTCAAAGTTTATTATTGAGCTTTTACAACAGTCTAATCACAAGCTGGGCGAGGTACTTTTACTGTGCCCTCAATTCAAGTTCTTGTAAATGTACTATATAAATAGATGACTTGACTACTAGATAACACCAGCTGACACTCTATCCGACAAGGGACCAAAATAGAAAAAGTGACTGATATGAAACATATTAAAACATATTAAACATATTAAAGGTTTTATAACTTGATGTTTCAATTTACGCCACAAAGCAGACATAGTGGTTCATGCTGAAGACCCAACCTGAACTATGTAGAATCAATTCCAGCTATCCATATTAAATATGTATCTATATGCTGTTAAACCAGACAATTTAATCTGCCGTACTCAATAGATGCCTGATATCATTTTACCTCACTTCCTGAATACGCCGTGTTGTCCTGACCTTCACTTCCTTTAGAAACAAAGAAGAAACACCAATGATAATTTGTGTCTGACAGACCTGAAGGTTATTGAACCCACTTGTTTTACCTGCTATTTCTGGCCTGGTGTTTTGAGCTTTTCTTGAGGCTTTTCTGTCAAGGCAAAAAATAAATCCAGAGCATGTAAATTTGGTTCTTTCACATGGTTCTGTCCGTTGACAGGCAGATTCAGTATTATTTCGTTGACAGGTAGATTCAGTATTATTTCATTCAAGTTCAAAATAATGTGTGTGTATATACATACACCATATATTAAAAACAATCTCTTCCTGACCTTCCAGACTCAGGTCCTCTACCAGAGGCCTGGGAGTCCTGCACAGGATGTTAGCTGTACCTAGGACTGTGCCCTGCAGCAGTGTTGTGCATTGCCTCTTTCTTTGTTGTTATCTTGCTGCCCTGCCACATTGGTGGAGAACACCCTATTTGTTCTCCTTTCCTCTACTTCTCTTGTGTCACCTCTTTAGTCAACCTTGGCTTAGCAGTCTCTAGTGCCTGAGGTATGGACAGCTTGGGCAGCTCTGTCCTTCACACCTCTGTTAGGAGAGACTTTTCTCTATGTCACCATGAATTTCCTCTCCTTCATGGGGCTCTTTGCTCCTTATGGCTATTCATGCTCTTCATCTTATAGCCAAGCATCAGTGATTGTTGTGGTAGGAATGGTTGACCAGGCTGGTACTGATCTGTCATGCTCTTCATCTCATGGTCTGGTTTGTCAGCCTTGGCAGAGAGGTACTTGAGTTCCCCCAGAACTTGATGATTTTCTGTCTCAGGTGTCTCTGTCCCAATTCCATCGCTCATTGGGGCTTTGTACCCAATCTTGATGTTGGGGGGGTGATCCCCCTTGCTTGGTAGTGTCTCATCAGTCTATTTGAAGACTGAGCTACAAGCTGCTTCTTAGCTCGTGTGAAGTGATTTGCCATCAGGTGGCCTTGCCCAAGGGCCCACCTGGATTCGAACCCATACCACCACACCAAACTCAGTGGTGTAACACACTGAGCTATCCAGTCCTGGAGGGTCGCAAACCCGTTTTCTTCTTTCTCAGCCAGAAAAGGCAAGTGGGCTAGGGCTGTAGAGTTCCAGACTGAAGAGTGAATTCAAGTATAAGTGAATTTCCTGTACAATATCACAGAGATCCACTAGGGGGGCTGGCTCTAATCCACTCCCATCCATTTAGAATCATGAAATACTCTTGCATGCATTTTTTTTCCCATAACGATTAAAGGCCATTTTAGGTCATTTTGATTTATCGTATGCGGATGTATTTCACGTCCTCTTAAAGTACTTTACAAGCACTTTTCCTTTTTCACTGAATCTAAGTCATTCCTGAATGTGGCTGATTTATTTGACACTCACTTTTTGTAGCAAAAGTACCCTCCGATGGCCACTCCCACAAGGACGACACAGCCCACAGTTATTCCCGCGATGCAACCAGCAGAGCAGGCTGCATCAGGAGGGATATCAACTAAGATGAAAAGTAGAAAACTTAGATAAGAAGCGTGAAGTCCCAGAGCAGATGCTGGCCTCAGCTCAACCTGAGTCATCAACATGTTATTAGAAGTTACTGGAATAGGGATTTGTGTTTTGATAACGACTGACCTTTATCGCTTACAGCCAGGGCATGAACAGCTGATAGTCTTCTACCAGTCACAGAATTCACAGCGTGGCAGGTGTAGTTGCCGCTCTCTGAAGAATTCTGGACCACGAAGGTGAGCTCGGAGGTGTTTCTGAGCTCCCTGTCCTCCAGGGTCCAGTTGTAACCCGCCAGTGGTTTGGACTCAGCCGAGCAGTTTAACACCAAACGCTGCCCAACCTGGATCTGATGTGGACCCACGATTTTAATGTTCTCTGGACCATCTACGGGACAGAAACACACAGTCCATGCCTTAAAACGCTTCAGGTATCATTCTGAAAGGAGCTGTAGATTGTTGGGTCCCATACACAAAACATCCAGGGTGTACTCGTCCGTGCTGGAGCTGACGGGGTTGCTAACATTACACAGATATTTCCCGCTGTCTTTTCTCCCCAGACTGGTAAAAGACAGCACCCTGCCGCTGTCGGAAAGGGTCACATTGTCGGTGAGGTTCAGAGGAACGTCGTCCTTCCACCAAAGGCGGGCATGTACGGAGCCGCCAGCGTCGCAGGTCAAGTTCAGGGAACTCTCCTCGATCGGCGTGTTTGACGACGGCACTAGAGAAGCGTTTGATACTCTTTCTGTGGGAGAAATGTTTTTTACTCCTGTGTGCGTGCTCCTGCCGCTCTATTTAGTGTATGTTTCCTAATATCAGATATTTTGTACCCAGAAAAGTTAGAAGGAGCGTCTGCGATGCATCGTATTGCCGGGTTTTCTCATTAAAGCTCTGGCAGCTGTAGTTTCCACTCTGATTTTGCTGAACGTTATTGAGTTTCAGTTGCGGTCCGGTCACCGACAGCTGGTCTCCAAAAACAAACCAGGTAAAAAGCGCAGCTGGCATAGAGTCAGTCGAGCAGGTCAGGGTGACGGTTGACCCGATTTCGTAATATTGGCTCGACGGCTGCACGACGGTATTTTCTGGGCCGTCTAAACAGAAAACTTAAAAGTTAAACGAACTTGCGTTAAAAGTCGTAAAAAATGGTGGTTGCTAACTCACAGTTGATGACGAGCTCGACTGGAGCGCTGGTGACGCTGCTGACGGGGTTGGACGCCCGACACCTGAACGGGCCCCGGTCGTATCGGGTCACGTTGGCGATGACGAGGGCGGAGCCCCCGACGACGATGTGAACTCTGTCGCCGGCCGTGACCTCCGAGGTGCCGTTCAGCCAGAGGAAGGAGAGGGAGGAGCCGGAGGAGACGGAGCAGGACAGACGGACAGAGCTGTTGGTCTCCACCAGGTCCTCATCTGGTTTTGACAACATGACACCTGAGACTGGAACTGTGGGGAAAAAAGAAAATTATGTATATTTACCTCCGCCAAGGAGGTTATGTTTTTGCCGGCGTTTGTCTGTCTGTCTGTCTCTCTCTTAGCAACATAACTCAAAAAGTTATGGACTGATTTTGATGAAATTCAGGATTTGTTGGAAATGTGAAAAGGAAGAACTGATTTCATTCTGGGGATGATCCGGAAGAAATCCTGGATTCTGGATCACTTTGAAATTTTCGTTAACATTGTGTTAAATGGGGCCAAAAATTTTGTTTCTCAATAGCTCGGTTAATTATTGACCAAACCCCATGATATTTGACTCAATGATGGACAATGGGATCCTCTATCATATTCCAAAGGGTGATCCGGATCTGATCCAGAAGACGGATTTTATTGCAATTTATATACACTTGGTGGAGGTCTGCGCTATCCGAGTGCTTTCTAGTTGTCAGTGAAAATACTCAAAGCAACAAAAGTGTGTTTGTTTTGTTTTGTTTTTTTTTTATTTTAGACATGGTTTCCTTAACTTGACCAAACCTTTAATAAGACATGATCAAATACAGTCTCATTTCTACTACAGACAGAGGTAGTTGGACACAACACGAGCAGCGTTTACCCACCATGGACGTTCAGTGTGGTGGCTCCTTCCTGAAAACCTTGTCTCAGTAAAACAATAACCCTGTATCGTCCACTGTCAGCAACGGATAAGTTCCTGAACTCCAGAGATCCAGTAGATATGGAGAGATTGAGTCTGCCTTCATACCCTTCTGTAGTTATGTTTATTTCGTTAAAAAAGATGATTGTCTTGTCATTAAACATCCATTCTATTGCAGTCAGTTTTTGGGGAGGAAGTGTTGTAGAAAACATTACTGATCCTCCAACAGACCCATGCAGAGTATCATTTGGCAACAAACCATCTCCTTTAATTAGACCTGAAAAACACAATGAGAATTAACCGCATGGTTATTTATACTATACATTCACTATATTACTACACTATACATATTATACATTCTTTTAATTCAGACAACGCTTTGGTTTAACCTACAAAAGCAAATGAGTTTGCATATCTTACCTGTGAAAGCCACACAGATGATACAAAGTGAAGTTATATCCATTGATTTTTTGGAAATAAGCAAAACCAGATAAACAGCAGAGAGGACAATGACACGCTTATTAATGGAGCTCACAACTGAGAGGAACGCTTGGGAAGTATACAGGCCACTAAAGGGTAGATCATCAAACATTATCTTAGTTACTGATTACCTACTGAAAAACAAAGAAGGAAGCTGACTGGAACCACATGCGCTATCGCTGCATGGAGTCACCTTCCTGTGGTGGAAAAGAAGAAGATCAATAGTGGGTACTTCTTTGGCCCAGAAGGGCTGCATTCTTAATGGCATATTTACTCTTTTTATTCAGAGAACATCTGCCTTCTAGCAAGTATTTAGTATAACGGGTTGACATGTGGGAGAAATTATAATATATTAATTATTTTATTATGCAAAAAGACTACAAAACACTGCTACTGCATGCTACACATTTGGCGAAGGCATATGTACATAAAGAAAAATATTGAAACATATTGTAGGTGGGAACTGTGAATTGAGCACATGAAGTCAGGTTTACTGACCCAAAACAACTGAACACAAACCACTGGATACCTGTGTTATGTGAAATAATAATTATTTGAATAATACATTAATTAATAAATTCACAATTCAAAACGTTTTTTTTCCCTTCCCCCTTGTCCTGTCCAGCAACGAGGCAAGAAACATGGGTGTCTGAATGCCTTTTTTTGGTTCAGATAGATTTTGCTTTGTCATGATGAGTATATTGAGCAACTGTAGGAATTAGGTGATATTAAGATTATATTTTAGAGATGAGTGTTGGACCTGGGGGGGGCAGAGGGAGGGACACTGGACCGTGTGTGGACCCACAAACAAGCAATTAGAGTGATACAACAACAAGACCAACCTGAACAGACAAGAGACCCCCTTTTCAACAGCCATGAAAACGACAGATGACTTGAGCATCAAAGAAAGAGAGAAGTAAGGAAAGAAAAGACAAAGGTACAGATCAAACGAACATATTTCCATATCAATTCATACACAAACCTGAATATACTGATGGCACACATATACACTGATGTAAACCTAATTCCACAGCACATGATGTTAATAATGAACAAATTCAGAATCTACCTTCTCTCCACACAATGACCCTGACATGAGCATGCTGCTGCCATCAACGTAGGCCTTCACACGTGTTTAACTCTACAGCTACAAGTGAGGTGCATTGTAGTATTGGTGAGATTGTATGTGAGTGTGTGTGTGTGTGTAAAATTCTGCCACTTCGTGTACCAGTTAGTGAGACTGGGACACCACCACCCCACCACCCCGATCCAGGCAGAAGGTCACATTTCACTGTCCCATTTCTCTGACTGACTGAATGTGCCACACAAGCTTTTTTTTTCATTTTCCACAGCATTTTCTCTAGCAGGGGCGATGTTATCAATCCTCAAATTCTGCAACACTGATGGGCCAAAAATGTTTCTTTCTTTTTTTACACGATTGGCTAATTTTCTTCTCCAGTGGGGCACAAACGAAACAAGTCTGTTTCTGTTGGTCTGTTTGTCAGTTTCGCTGTTGGAGGAAATGTGGTTTATATGAGTCATATTGCATGTATGCAAACACACGAATGGGCAAAAACGACATCTATAACTACGTTTGTAAAAATATATTTTACATTTTCGCCCTCTTCTCTGGGAGGTCGGCGCTCCAGCGCCCCCTATGGGCCTATTTAAATGTCAGGGAACGTCTGCTGAGTCTGGCCCAACATGTGGATAAATGTTGTAATATGCTTCCACCTGCTGGTAGTTCTCTGTAGTCTCGGCGATGTTATTGAACACGAGTCAAAATCCTGCAGCTCAGGACATGGATGCACCATTTAGATATGAAGGGGTGGGGGCATATTGTTTAATAAAACACATGTTCATATGGAAAATGTGTAGTTTATTAACAGTGTGGTAGGAATAAGAATACTTGGACAACATTTGTCTGTACAGTAACCATATAATACTTTTGTTTACACCTGATAATAAATGCTTAAGCAGTTGCACGACTTTATACACTTTTTAGGACTGTTATGATTCAATATAAAGCTAATCCCATCTAATAGACATTCTTAAGCAACACTGATAAATGTGAGAAAAACAACAATTTTATAGATTTTAGTTAGACAGCACACATGAACGCTTCTTTCTTTCAGACCTAAACCATTTTGTGGAGGTATTGCTATGGTAGTTATGTCAGTCCCGAAGGACAAACACAAATTTGTCCTTCTGTTACTCATATAAAAATCAAACCAAATGCAGGATTATTGAAGACACCCACACAAATAAAAAAGAATCAGGGCCGAGTGAGATTACTTTTTCTTTTTTTTCCCCATTAATTGCAAGTCTAAAATCAGAAGCTTCTGCTCGTTCTGCAAAAAATACACTGACACCTAAAATGAATATGCATGCTGTTAATAATTAAACAAGCCAGGCACGGACGCCTTGATGTCATATTTCATTTATCGCAGATAAACTCAGACGTTCTTCCACTGTTGCGAGACGCCAGGAGGCCCGGTAACATCAGACAAGCTGCATATGACCATGAAGCACACCCTTTTGAGAGCGGCGCTACTCTTCATCCTCACATCAGGTAGAAAATGTACATTTTCACTCCTACAGCTCGTGAAATACTGGAAGAAATTGTGCACATCTCCGCAGGTTTTTGCAGTGCAGCAGGTATAGTCGCTGTTGACTATGTTCAGGGAATAAAAGGGGAGTCTGTTACCTTCATGACATCTCTATAACCCGGCGCTGAATCCTTTTTGGCCCTGACGTGGAGCTTTAACTGTACCGCCAACGTCATAGCCTCTACTAGCTCTGATGTGGTGGGCACGGTGTTGTAAAATATTGCCGGAGTGGAGACAACCACCTCGCGAATGTTATTCTGTTTATGATGGAAGTAATGTGGGAAGTGTGCATGTTTAGTCTAGACTGGCCTGGTGTGTCTGCTTATGAAACATTTCCAAGATAGTCGAAGAAGCCTCCGCACCCACATGGCCTTGGCCATGAGTGATACAGTACTCACCCGCCCGGCACTGGGTGAGAGGGGAAGCTGATGCTGTCTATGTAGTGTATATGTGTGTGTCTATGTAACTAAGCTACGCCTCCTGCTGTGTAGCCATGTCTGTATTTTAATAAAAAGAGAAAATGCTGGGGTGGGGCAGAAGTCTCTGGTTCAGCGCGGCAGAGTACGTGTCTGATCGGAGGGCGACTCTCCCTTGCAAGGTCGAAAAGTACTTTAAGGTGTGGCCTCAACTTGTGTGGTGAACTTTGTGGGTGCGCCTACCTGAATACCCTTCTGAGGATTCGAGCCAGGATTTGACGACAATTTGGTGACCCCGACGTGATCTGCTCCAGACGAGAGTAGGACAGGCGCACACGTCAAACGTCGGGATCGACCGGTCCTCGGCATCATTCTAAAAAGGCGGCCGCCGATTAAAAAGGTAAGCACTGCCTGTTAAATCAAAAGTGCTGGATGATGTCAAGTGAACTGTGTTGATTGCTAAATTTTAAAACGAGTAAAGAGAGGCGTTTGGCCGTTTTGAACAAGAAGTAACCACTAGTTGATGAAATTTGGTGGACCAACAGATAGTGGTCTGAAAAGGTAGACGTTCCACCCGCCGTGGTGAACGGTCCGAATCATGACTGAGATACAGCAGGAAGTGGATGGGGGCCCCCGGGCAGGTTGGCTGGAAAAACTGTTTAAACGACAGCTGGCCAAAACAACTGATGGTGAAAAGAAGGACATGGTAAACAAGCAAAAAAGGTTCAGGGACGAGTACGGAGTAAGATTCGCAGGGCAAGGAGATGAGGAAAAGAACTTAGAAATATTGTTAACGATCTTAACTGAAAATAAAAAGGAGATGGACAAGAGTGATGCAGAATTGGTGACCACCGCAAATAAATGGGAAAGGCGACTGTTAAGGGACAGAATGAAAGACGCGGATGAAATGAAGTGCATGGCGCAACACCTACGAGACTCTTGTATAACTGCGCGGGCGGCTGCGGCCTATGAGACGTGCCGTCACAATCGACAGAGTACGAAAGAGGAAGTGAAGGCACCAAGTGCACCCCCACTTCGTGATGAAGGGTACCAGGCGCTGTACCCGGTGTTGGCAGGAGGAAATATTGTCGTGGTAGGAGGAGAGTTGCAGTTTGAAGAAGGAGCAGTAGGTGGCGACGAAGGACCGGAAATAGGGAAAGCAATGGCTAAGTTGACGATGGAAGGATCTGGACAGGCTGCGGCCTTGCCTCCACAAGATCCGGCCACCTTGCGCCCTCTGCAGGAGGGAGGAAGGAGCGATGGTTTGTTGGCGGTGCAGCGGAGTATGCTGGAGGAACAACAAAAACAGAAGGGCGTGTCTCCTGCGGCGGAAGAGACGAACCGTCGGTTGGCTAGGATTGAGACCGTGTTGATGAGGGCCTGGGACGAGGGCGGACCTAGAACTAGGAGGAGACTTAGGCGTGGACGAAGCGGTGAGGAGGACAGTGAGGATGAGGAAGAAGGAGGAGTGAAGGCATGTGATGGGCTGACACGCAGCAGGGAGCAGGCGGTCCCCACAACCACAACGGCGTCACTTCCGTGGAACCCCCCACAGGGAGGGGTCACGACACAATCGGAAGCTCCAGCTCCTCCCCCACAGGGAGGGGGGCCTGTAACCAGGTCACGAATGACAACTGCATCTGAAGGAGCTGTCGGAGGACAGTACCCCCTGCTGGCTGCTCCTGGAGAGGGAGCCCCGTGCTATAGACCATGGAAGCTAAATTATTTAGCGGCGCTGCGTATGGAGCTGCCTCCACTGCCCAACGGAGCCACACCGTGGTTAGCGGCCTTCAAGGCACTGACAGTGGGCGTGCCGTTGGCACTGGGGGATATCCGCATGGTTGTAGCTGCGTGTGTTGGATTAGAGAAGCTTGCCATGGTGGAACAGTTGGCGGGCACCGCAGTGCAAGGGGGCAATAGAGTACCAGACACAACACCATTCACAGACCACACCGGCGCTTTCTGCAACGCTATGAAAATGCTCTTCCCAGTTAGCACAGCTGCTATCGGAGGTTTTGCCTATCCCTGGAAGAACAATGGTTCCATGACTCCAGAGTCTTGGCTGCATGAGGCCCACCAGAAATGGGTACAGCTGACAGGGGAGACCCCAGTTGATAGTACCCCTGGAATGGTGATGCTCAAAGACAAACTATTGAATAACGTCCCACTCCCGGTAAAAGAAAATTTTTTAGATAATACTATGGTGGCGGGCTTCCCATGGCCCCATTGGTCACAGTGCCTGATCGCGACGCTACAGCAACACTGGGAAAAGGCACAACATCAGCCTCACACCTTAATGCAGATTCAGCTGGCACAGGCTAAAAAAGCAGGTAAAAAGAGCCCAGAAGGTGAGAAGCCTATAACTCAGGCCTCACTAGTGGAGGCCCTCCAGGTGGCGATGCGGCAGGCACCACCCCCAAACAATCAATGGGGACAAAGGCGGGGGGGACGAGGAGGCCCACGCCCGGGTGACAGGTGTAACAACTGCGGTGGATTCGGGCACTGGGCGAGGGAGTGCAGGGCCCGTGGGGGCCCTGGAAGAGGGGGTCCAAAGGACTCACAGGGGAATGAGCCCAGGTCGGGCCCGCCCCAAAGGCGAGGAATGTACCCGTAGAGGGGCCCAGCTGGCACTGGAGGGAACTTGGCTAAGCCCCTCCTGCCTCTGATGGTGGATGGTGTGGAAAGACTGTTTCTCGTGGATACGGAGGCGACATAGTCGGCATTGCAACATGAAACCGACCCACCATTGTCATCGGAACTGGTGCCAGTAAGGGGAGTGGAAGGCCACCGCCTGTACATGCAGCCAACTGCCCCGTTGGATGTTCGAATAGGAGCGCAATCTTTCAGCCACACGTTCCTCTATGGTACAAACTGTCCTGTCAACCTTATGGGGCGAGACATTTTCACACTTTTAGGCTGCAACATTGACATTGCTCAAGGCGGGGGACCCTCATCACCTTCCGCAACGGCGAGTCCTTTCACTGCTCCAACAAGGCTGCACACACTCAGACTCTTCTGTGGCTGAGCACAGAGAATCTCCTCACAGCTGACATTTACTGGGGACTTCTTACGGCGCCCTGCGACAACCCGTTCATGGCCGCATTCCACGCATGGGGCCCTCTAATCAGGGAGTTTCGGGCCTATTCGCCTCCCCCCGACCCCCCACATGTGACACTTTTTTATGATAAAGATAACAATCTGACATATCAGGAATGGTTCAATTCTAATTTGGATGGGCAGCACTGGGTGGTGGCTGTACCTGGCATCGTTACGGGTCCACAAGGTGTGGCTGCACCAGTACACCTTACACCAGAACAGCTCCATCATTACAAGATGGGCCCAGATTCAGCACCACATATCACACTAGCCGTCACGACAGGAGAACAGGCTAAGGCATTGGGACCTATGGTGGCTGAAGCAGAGATGATTGAGGATTGGGTGTCACTTGAACTTGAAGGGTTGTGGACATCACAACCCCCCCCCCCTAAATTTAGATTAATCAAAGTTAGCTGCGAAATATCTGTGGTCCTCAAGCACCGACAGCTCCAATGCCACCACGGGGCTGAGGACTCGAATGACGGGGAGGCAGAAGCTGCCCTTACGGAGCTGCCCCCCCACGTGTGGGTCAATCATCAGGCAGAGGTGGGTCTCATTCAGACAGACCCAGTCACCTTCCAAATTGATACAACGGAACCAGTTAGTATCCCACAGTATCCAATAAGAACCATAGCACAACCGGGCATTGAGGACACCGTGAATGGCTTACTGGCCACAGGTGTCATCTACCCTACCTCCTCACCTTGGAACACTCCAATTCTACCCATTCTAAAGGCGGACAGGCAATCCTATAGGATGGCACATGACCTTAGGGCCATTAACGCCCTAGTCAAAGAATCACCCCAATCAGTCCCCAATCCAGCGACTACATTGGGACCGCTCACCCCAGAACACCAATGGTTCACAGTAATCGATTTGGCTAATGCATTTTTCTGTCTCCCATTACACCGTAAATTGCAACCCATTTTCGCATTCACATTTAAGGGACAGCAATATACCTATACGCGGATGCCCCAGGGTTTCTCTTTAACTCCTGGGATCTTTAACACCATCCTCAGAGACATTTTGAAACAATCTCCAAAGCTTCCACTGAACATTGTACTGATTCAGTATGTGGATGATCTGTTAATTGCATCCACCTCAAGAGCGACATGCACATCAGCCACATTCAATCTTCTTCACTACCTAAGCCAGATAGGGTTCTTGATCAAAAAATCAAAACTCCAATTAGTCAGGAGAAGGGTCACCTTCCTCGGTAACCTGTTATCCGGGCGAGGAAGGGAGCTGACATCCCCACAGAGATAAGCCATCCTCTATCACAAAAAGCCTCATACTGTCCAGGACATGATGGCTTTCCTGGGTCTTATCAACTTCTCTAGACATTTTCTCCCTGACTATGCAGGCCGGACCGCCCCACTCCGGGATGAAGGATGAAGGAAAGAGGTCTGGGAAACCTTCAGGCACACCTAAAGTGGACACCTGAGGCTCAAGCTGTTTTTGATGACATCAGACAACTATTGGCAAATGCAGCGGCACTAAGTAAACCAAAATATGCTGCACCATTTTTCTTGGATGTTGCTGATAAGCAAACTACAGCAGCAGCGTGCCTGTATCAGCAACAACAGGGGGAAAGGATGGTACTGGGTTATTACAGTATCATTCTTGACCCAATTGAGCAGAAAGCACCACTATGTACAAGGTATGCAGCAGCACTAGCTAAGTTGGTACAAAAGATCGACAGGGTGGTCCAAAAACACTCATTAATCATTAACACCGGTCATGCAGTGGCAGCTTTTGTGGTGTCCTCAGCGTTCAACATCACCCCGGGAGAAAAGACCGCAGTAGAGATCTTAACACAACCACACATAACATTTCAAAACTCTAAGGTAAATATGGCAAATTGCATGTCAGACGGGGAGGAACAGCATGACTGCATCCAAGAAACATACCAAGTGGCGAAAGCAAGGCTGGACACCAAAGCCACTCCAATCCCAGGGGCCATAGACTTGTACATAGATGGAAGCTGTCACAGAACGGATGAGGGATTGCGAGTCGGATTTGCAGTGTTGATGAGTGAAGGTGAAAGCTTTATCAAGATGGCCTCAGAGAAAGTTGAGCCAGCATCCGCACAGAAAGCGGAGTTGGTGGCGTTGCAAAAGGCACTGGTAGAGGCGCGGGGCAAACCTGTAAATATTTATACTGACTCTGCTTTTGGTTATTTTGTTGTACATAGAGATCTGGGTGCATGGAAAAGAACAGGGTGGAAGTTGTCAAGCAAATAGATGAAAATTTGTGGATCCCCTCTGAATTGGCAGTAGTTAAAGTAACAGCTCACAAGAGTGACGGGACCGTTCACTCGAAGGGAAATGCGGCTGCAGATAAGGCGGCCAAAGAGGCAGCGGGACTGGAATGGCTGGGAATGTACATAGTAAAGACAGTTGATGATGAACAGATGGAGGATTTAAGACCCCGTACACTTGAAGAGTGGGGCCACGCGCAAGCGCAAGCAGAATGGGCGGAACAACACTGGGAAAAGCACTGAAGAAATGGGGACGGAGGAGAAAGGTAAGTTCCCCCTGTGGAGAGGCCCCAAGGGACAATTGGTGGTCCCGACCAAATTTCTGGCCCAGATGTGTGAAGAAGCACATGGTCCAGCACATGTGGGGGTGGATGCCATGAAAAGACTTTGTGTAAATATGTGGCATCCTGATCTGCACAAAATGATTGAACAAAGAATGAAGTGTGACATTTGCAACCAATTAAATCCAAAATCCACTCTTAAAACTGAACAGGGGGCCTTCCCGGTAAAGGCCCCAGGAGCAGAAATAATTATGGATTTTACTGATATGGGAGACCGGGCAATGGGCAAGCGCTACCTATTGGTCATAGTAGACGCCTGCTCTGGATGGCCTGAGGCGTATCCTACCGCAAAGGAGGATGCGGCAGCAGTAAAGAAAGCATTGGTGAATTGGTTGAATTTCATACCAACACACGGGTTCCCTAGAACAATCAGGTCCGACAATAGATCTCATTTCAAGAACAAACACCTTAGAGAAGTAGAGACTACAATGGGAATCGAACACAAATTTGGCACGGTCTACCATCCTCAATCACAAGGGAAGGTGGAACGAATGAACTCTAACATCAAGACCAAATTGGCTAAAGTCATGAAGGAAACGGGACTAAACTGGATGGAGACCCTCCCGTTGGCCCTCATGATGATTAGGCACACTGTAAATAGAACCACTGGGTTTACACCATTTGAACTTCACCATGGAAGGCCCTACCCTAGACTAGGACACCCCATGACAGAAGGAGCGGCGGTACACCCCAAGGTAATGTTTAAAATACTTAATTACATGTGCTCAAGTTTTTTCCTCCAGACCCCGCCAGAACCACAGGAAAGACCAGACCTCACAGGGGAAGAGTACCTGTTATTGAAGGTCCTTAACAGGAAGTGGCAGGAACCGAGGTGGACGGGTCCACATCGAATGACGGCACGCACTGACACAGCGGTCCGGTTTGCAGGGAGGGGCGACACCTGGTACCACCTCTCCCAGTGTGCCAAGGTACCAAAAACTGCAGTCGTGAAAGGAAGCAGTAAGGGGCCTGCGACGTCAGAAACCCCCAACGCCTAACAGGTGAAGTGCTAGTAACCTCTCCCTGCAACGACAACGATGGATGCGAGGGCGCGGAATCCCCGAGCAGAGGTGGAGGAACATCGGGACCCAGAATCGACATCGAGAGGACGCTCATCAAGACACCAAACACCAAAGTGGAGACGACCGCGACCGCAAATGTTATGGACAATATGCACGCCTGCTTTGCTTTTCGCTTTTGCATCTATTTTGATATATGTAGCTGTGCAGAGGTGTGAAATGCTAACTCAAAAAAAACGATCATTGATTGAATGGGGCAAGCATTCAACAGGTCATCCATGAGCCAGACAAGACGCACCATGCAGGACTATATTAATACCGTGAGCAGGGGTTGCATACAGGGATGCAAGCACGGGCGAAAGGAAGGTGTACAATGGTAAGATTGGCAACACCGGTGACACTGATTGGTAACAGGATAAGTATGAATAAACTGACATCAGCCCGACGTCGACGACACATCCAACGGAAGAGGAGGTCATCTGCATTCGATCTGTCCGAAAGGTCTCCCACATATATAAATGCAATAGGAATCCCTAGGGGAGTACCAGAGGAGTATAAATTGGCTCATCAAGTGGCGGCTGGGTTTGAAAAGCTTCCAATCATCGCAACACTCTTCCCGGTTACACCGAATAAGAATGTGGACCGGATAAATTATGTCCATTATAACGTTCAAAGATTGGCAAACCTGACCAGAGATGTGGTGGAGGACTCGCGGAGCAACTGTCAGTGACCTCTTTTGTAGCGATGCAAAATAGAATGGCCTTAGACATGCTGCTGGCTGAAAAAGGAGGTGTGTGTTACATGTTCGGAGAAATGTGCTGCACCTTTATTCCCAACAATACAGCCCCGGACGACTCTGTAACTAAAGCTCTAGAAGGACTGAGGTCCCTCTGACGTGAATTGGCGGAAAACTCCGGTGTGAAGTATGGACTTGGCTCTTAGATGACCCAGATGTTTCGCAAGTGGAGAGGGTTGATTTTGCTATACTAACTTCATTAGCCGCATTTACAGCAATTATCATGATGTGTGGCTGCTGTTGTATTCCATGTATCCGAGCTTTGTGTGTACGCTTTATTACTGCTACTATAGAAAAGGGATCTACCGATCCCAAGATGATGATGCCTCTCCAGTCGGCCTCTAAAGGAAGAAACGAAGAGGACGGACAACCAGTAGAATGGATGTGATCTCTACTTAGAGATCAACAGGGGGAACTGTTGTAAAATATTGCCGGAGTAGAGACGACCACCTCGCGAATGTTATTCTAACTGTTTATGATGGAAGTAATGTGTGAAGTGTGCATATTTAGTCTAGACTGGCCTGGTGTGTCTGCTTATGAAACATTTCCAAGATAGTCGAAGAAGCCTCCGCACCCACATGGCCTTGGCCATGAGTGATACGGTACTCACCCGCCCGGCACTGGGTGAGAGGGGAAGCTGATGCTGTCTATGTAGTGTATGTGTGTGTGTGTGTGTGTGTGTGTGTCTATGTAACTAAGCTACGCCTCCTGCTGTGTAACCATGTCTGTATTTTAATAAAAAGAGACAACGCTGGGGTGGGGCAGAAGTTTCTGGGTCAGCGCGGCAGAGTACGTGTCTGATCGGAGGGCGACTCTCCCTTGCAAGGTCGAAAAGTACTTTAAGGTGTGGCCTCAACTTGTGTGGTGAACTTTGTGGGTGCACCTGCCTGAATACACTTCTGAGGATTCGAGCCAGGATTTGACGACAACGGGCTACGAGAACAGGATCACGCTGAATAAACATACCGGGTCACTGGTTCTCAACAAAACTGACTGAAGAAGACAGTGGAGAATATGAGCTAATAATCATCAACCATCGTAGCACCTACGCTTAAGGTGTTGAGTAAGTATGGTGGAAAGTATCAATAATAATAATGGTCTGCAGTTGTGCTAATTGCCTGAGTATGATGTCAGCTAGGGTTAGTTAGGGTTAGTTTTTTAAAAAAAATGAATATTTCCATGTTCTGTGTCCAGCTCTAGTGTCCAAGCTCAGCTTGTCCTGTCCCAGTCCCATCCTAGAAGGTCAGTCTGTGAAGCTCACCTGCGATGCTGACGGGTTTGCGTCCAGAGTGTGGCTGGAGCTCTCTCTACCCAGCCGGCCATCAGCAGGAAGGTCCCCCTACATGAGCCTGGTCCTGCTCAAGGTTTCTTCCTGTTAAAGGGGAGTTTTTCCTTGCCACTGTTGCTTGTCTGGGGTTAGGCCCTGGGATTCTGTAAAGCGCCTTGAAACAATTTTGATTGTATAAGACGCTATAGAAATAAAGATTGTAAAGATTGAAGGATGGCAGGCCCGTTCGTCTTCCACGACGCCAACAGAATGCTGTCCATCAGCCCCCTGGAACGCTCGGACTCTGGAGAGGTCACCTGCACCGTCAGCAACGATTTAAGTTCCCAGTCTTCCAAATGCCCCCTCCGGGTCTATTGTTAGTATACTCACATTTTACTCCCGCACGGATGGATTCAGAACATCCAACTCCACCGCCCTCCTCTTCTCCTTTCAGATGGACCTGACCCCCCCACCATGGTCCAGCTACCGGCGAAGGCAGAGCTTGAGGAGAGCATCCGGCTCGTCTGTTCCGCCGACTCCCTGCCGACAGCCACGTTCTCCTGGACCTTCAAGCTGGAGGAGGAACACCAGGGGAAGTACACCTGCACGGCCAGAAACGCCATCACCGGCCGGGAAGCCTCCGTGTCCCACAGGGTGAGAGGGGAAGCTGATGCTGTCTGTAGGTAGATGAGCTCTCTTTCTATGTCTCTCGCCCTAAAATTACAGGTTAAAAGAGGACAGACGGGAATCATTTTTGTTTTCTTCTGATCCAGACTCTTCTGCTTCCATCAGTGGATCTATGTCCACGTTGCTTTGCACTGTCCTGACCTTGCTGGGACGTTGGGCTAAACACTTTTAGAATGATTAATGGATGTGCCATATTTACTGAAAATAAAACTCTATATCGATATCACAAAGCATTTATTTTGCGTGCGTGTGTCTGCAGTTTCAGGATCATCAGGATCTTATATAACTGTGACCGGGTGTCCAAAGAGATGAGAAATGTTTTGCACTCTTGAAGTTTGATAACGTCCTATTGAGCGTTACCCACAGTAAACTTTAATAAAACACACTGACGGGAGCTGTGTCACATTAATGAACAATGTCATGCATCTTTTCTTAATATCTGTCAGGCACCAGTAAGAAAGGCATGTGAAGTTTTACAGTTTTGTTCAGCAAGGTTTGAAGAAGAGGTAGGATCAGGTTGATAATCTAAGCAGTAGCAATAAAACACAAAGAACAGAACACCAGGAAGAGACAGAAGGACGAAAGGACAGAGGACAGGACCCAACATGGACGACACTAAAGAAAAAATACACCAAAGAAGCAGACAGCAGACAGATCCGAAAGAAGAACTCATTGAAATTTTGCCACAGGACAAGAGAGAAATCTGTGTTTTTGGAAGGAGAGAAAGAAAATTGACTACTGTGTGTTTGAAAAGGGTGTTGAAGCGAACACCTTCATCTATTCATGTTGAACTCTTATTACTGTCAGTCTCACGGGGGGCTGGAGCATATCACAGAATTCGTCTGGTGAAGGTCAGGAATACACGCGTTCACAGCCGCGACCGTTCAGAGTCTCGAACCAAGCGAATCTTTGTGTTTTTGGACTGTGGCAGGAAACCAGAGTATCAAGACAAAAGTCACACAGACTCCTGGACCACATGGAATAAACACAAAAACACCTGTCTGGCCTCCTAATCATGTTTCTATCCTTGTAGAAAACCTCACTGATTGATTATCTAATATCTGCCAGATTCCGAAGACAATCACATATAAACCAATGAGACCTGAAGGCAATAAATGCGTTAAAACGTTTGAGATAGATAGAATTAAAGAAATCCTCAGGTCGTCAACTCTCACCGAGCTGAACGTTTTCAGAACTGCAGACCACTGGGCTGGTAACATTTCCCCGGAGAGAAAAAAAATGTGTATTTAAAAAGCAGCCGTGTGAAAAATTACTTCAGCAAAAGTGAAAGTCGTCCCTGAGTAAAAGTCATAAGCAACCTCATCATAAATCACAGTAAATGAACTTCAATTAAGGCTTTAGGAGAATGGAGCACCAGTGTCCAAATTAAATTTACCTGTTTGTGTTTTGTACGCTTCTAAAACAACATAAAAAAAGGTAAAATAAGTGACAATGGATCATCAGTGCACCAAACACACATACATACATACAATTCAAGAGAAGGAACGAGGGCAGGCAGAAATATGTACATCAACAACGTAAAATATATATACAATTATATTAATTAAACTGAGCAATAAAAACTAGAACTGAGAGGGTGCGTGAGATCAGCAATACACATACACACACACACACACACACACACACACACACACATACATATATACATACATACATACATACACACACACATACATACATACACACACACATACATACATACATACACACACACACACATACATACATACATAATGAATTACAATATAATGGGGTTACATTTTTTCACACTGATGCAGAACTAACTTTTGCTTTTATACCTTGTTTATCACATAATTCAGTGTGTATTTGTGCTCTTATCTAATGATGGCAGTCATAAACACCGGGCCAGTCCACCGTGTTGAACTGAGTGAGAGAGAGCGTAAAGATTGAAACGCTCCACTTTTGTCTTAAATCAATCGCGCAATTAGAAACGTCTTATCAGTGTCCTCAAGTTTGTTTAGAAGATAAATGTAAATGATAACAGTTTCATGTGATAAGACAGCAAGATGAAGAGCTGGCAGATGGGCATGAGGAGTCGTAACACTGATTATCACTCAATAAACGTGTTGTAAATTCATCACATTAGTTTATCCTGATATGCTGCAACACACGGGTATTTACAAGAAAATAGCCTGCTGGATTTAATAGGATTTAACATTTTGTATGACAATGATGTTGGTGGACTTTTCATGAAAACATGGGGAGTAAACAATACACATTATCTTCAATCATCAGATTTTATACTTGAACTTCATATTAAGGAAGAAAAGAATTATGTAATTATACAAACTGAAATTATATCAAAACAAATGATTACAGATTAAATGTGCAAATTAAACATATGTTTATATGTATCTGCATACTTGTTCTAATGCAAATATTATAGAATCATTATAAATAGTTATGGGATTATTTAGTTCTACAAATTAAGTAAAGAGACTCTGCACTTTAAATCAAAATATTTAAAGTTTCTGCAGTCTGATTATTGATTTTTTTAAAAATTGAAATATTTTGTTTTCTTGGCCTGATCATATTTCAGCTCCATGCGCACAAAACGAGATTTACCAAACAAAAAAAAAAAAATTAAAACTGCATCCTTCTCTCCCCAGGTTCTGGCCGTGGAGACGGCGTGCTTCCAGACCACCTGACTGCAGCTGCTGGAGGTACAGTGATGTTCACCACGACAGTGATGCCGCCAGAAACCCCGTTTTTGGTGGTCGCGTGGAGCTTTTCGGGGAGCAATATAATAACATCTGCTGATGTGGACACACCCGGGCCGACGTATGCAGGCAGAATCAGCTTGAACAGATCCACTGGATCTCTGGAGCTCAGAAATCTGACGCTCCGTGACAGCGGAGAGTACTCAGTCATCATTATACCAAATGGTGCAGAAGCACTGAGAGGAAACCGTATTCTTAACGCTCTTGGTAAGCAATTTAAAGCAATAAATGGCAGTTAGATAATTAACAATTATATTGAATTCGTGGCATCACTGAGTTCTGACACGCACTCTTAATAAAAGTAATTGTTTTATGGGGAAACAAATCACACTCCATTTTAATTTTCTGAAATTCAACTATCTGTATGAGTGTTACAATCTGCACACCCCCCCTTTAATAAAATCCTGCTCAGCAGCTCATACGGCGGTGACGGCTGGTGCTGAAGCCCTCCCCCATCCTGCGTCTCCACGCATTCATTTTCCACTGATGTTACCTTAGGGCACAACTGGGAGATACTAGTTGCATCCTCATGTACCTCACCACGGCACAGAACTCATGCTGCATTCACTGCCCGGCCCGCATCGAGTTCCCTCCTGAATTTAAAGCATTGCCGACACTGTTTTAGAGATAAAACAGCGCAAATAGGCGGAGGATTTACCATCATTTTAAAAGGGGAGAAAATATGAATATTTTGTGGTTTATTACAAAGAAGTTTTGCTCATATGTTATTTATTGTTTGGTAGAAGGTAATATCAGAGTTGTTTACTTATTCAACATTGTTATCAGCTCAATAAAAAATAAGCTGTAAAATAAACCGATCGATAGCCTGGGAGCAAGTGTAGGTTAAGTCACAGTTACGTGGGTGTTTTAAAAGAGATAAAGCGGTAAGGATCCTGCTATTCCCTGTCTTTGCGTATCACGTGGTTCATTGTTTCAAATTCCAGAGCCGGTTTCTGATGTGGCGGCAACATCTGGCAGCACAGACCTGGTGGAGAACAACAGCTCCGTCCATCTGTCCTGCTCCGCCTCCGGCTCCTCCCCCTCCTTCCTCTGGCGGAGCAGCAGCTCCGAGGATCGCGGCCGGCGACAGAGCTCACATCGCCGACGGGGGCTCCGCCCTCGTCATCGTCGGCGCGACCCGCTACGACCGGGGCCCGTTCAGGTGTCGGGCGTCCAACCCCGTCAGCAGCGGCACCAGCGGTCCAGTCGCCCTCGCCATCAACTGTAGGTTACTACCGGCTTTACATTAATGTCTTTTACATTAACATCAAAGTCTCTTGCATCTAATTGGACACAAACGGCCCCGAGAACGTGCACCTGACACCTCCTTCAGAAAACCACCACGCAGAAGGGTCAAAGGTCACCCTGTCTTGCTCTGCCGTCTCCAGGCCCCGCCCCTTTGTTTTACTGGTTTCAGGACGGGGCCCCGCTACCAGGAACCGGAGCAGAACTCAGACTGACGAATGTTCAGACGAGTCAGAGCGGGAACTACAGGTGCAAGGCCTTCAACAGGAGAACTACGAGATACGGAGCGTCTCAAGGCGTAGCTGTGAATGTCCTGGGTACGCCGAGTCCGCTCGATATCTGTGTTAAAGCAGTTGCGCTGTGCTCTGAAGCTAGATGTTCCTCTAATCAAAAGTAAATAAGCTGAAACGTTGCGGCAAAATAAGGCTCCTCCAGTTTAGCCCCGCTTAGGGTTGCCCTCCTTCTTTCTGCAGCCATACTTGAAAGAGATTGTAAGATACCAGATTGCCGTCAACAAAGCAGATTCGGTGTTCTGATCCTGGCGGGAAGGCGATTACCCAGTTAAAGATTCTGTTTCAACTCCCGATGTGACGTTGGTTTGCTCGCCGTAACTGGGTGAGGCGGTGAAGGGGTGGAGGTGGGAGCCTGCTTTTAACCTCCCGAGACCCCAGCTCTCTCTTGATATACATTTTTAATTTATCTTTGCTATTTAGGATTATTGGGACCTGATAAGTGTAAAGACTGAGACTAAAGACTCATATTTGAACAATATTTTTAAACAAGTGGTTTTTGGGGACAATGATGTCCACATACAGGGACAATCAATCTAAATCTGTAACAATATAATGTATGGGTCCATGTATGTGGATATTTGGCCCCATACTAAGAAGAATTAGCTTTTATATTATAGGTGACCCAACATCTAATGTCCACTTATGTGGACGCCAGGTCTTAGGAGGTTAAACTGGACGGCCTGCGCATCATTGGATGAAGAAGAAGAAGAAGAAGCCGGGGATTGGAGGGATTGGATTCTTAAACAACCTCCATTCACAAGGAGGAAATCATCGATATATCTGCTCAGAAATGATCTTCACGAGCGCCTTTGTGAACCAGTGAACATGTTTCTGTGTTTTCTTCCTGCAGTGGCTCTTGTGTCCCGTGTCACGTGTACACCTGTATCCGGAGTGAAGGTTCACGTCAGCACAGAGGACATTTTTGAGTCCGTCACCTCCGTCCGTCTGTCCTGCTCCGCCTCCGGCTCCTCCCCCTCCTTCCTCTGGCTGAACAGCAGCTCCGAGGTCGCGGCCGGCGACAGAGTTCACATCGCCGACGGGCGATCATCGTCATCGTCGGCGTGACCCGCTACGACCGGGGCCCATTCAGGTGTCGGGCGTCCAACCCCGTCAGCAACGGCACCAGCGGTCCAGTCGTCCTCGCCGTCCTCTGTGAGGTCATCGCGGATCACCCTTGACCCGTTCAGCTGCTCCACGGCTCGATGGAGACCGGCTGTCGGGAAGCGGAGCAGATCTCAGACCGATGAACATTCAGATGAGTCAGAGCGGGAACTACAGCTGTCAGGCCTTCAACAACAGAACTCTCAGAAATCAGACGTCTGAGGCCGCAGCTCTCGTGGTAGTAAAATGTAAGTTTTAATTAGAGCATCAAAAATGTCTCTATCATGGCACCAAACTGATCAACTCTAGGGATTCATCTGGCACTGCCGCCTAGAGCTTTCACCTGCTCAGATATTGCCCATTTTATAGGTGATATAAAAGAAATTGCACCGAACATATTCTTGCATTTTATTGGAAGAAGTGCATGTAACAAAAAAACGAATTAAAGTGTGAAACTTAATCCATCAGAAATCCAGCCAAGTGTTGTGAGTAGTCTCACTGTGACTGAAATGAATCCAGAGTAAGCGTTGGCAAAGAAATTGAGCCGTATCACTTGCAAACCCTTCATGTGATCATATTATAGGACTACATTCTATGATATCTTTATACATTACACAATTCTAATGAATTCATGTTTGCTTCAAGACATCAGTGCTGACTTTGAAATGTTGCTTTTGATTATAATTTTAGAATTAGTTTTGTACTCTGCAGGTCAGGTGATCTGACTCCTCTGTCGATTGTCCTCTTGGCAGCGGAGGTCTCCAACGTGGTCGTCACCCCCCCACCGCCACAGACCCGGTGGAGCCCTCCAGCTCCGTCCGTCTGTCCTGCTCCGCCTCCGGCTCCTCCCCCTCCTTCCTCTGGCTGAACGGAAGTTCCGAGGTCGCGGCCGGAGACCGAGTCCACCTCGCCGACGGGGGCTCCGCCCTCGTCGTTGTTGGCGTGGCCCGATACGACCGGGGCCCGTTCAGGTGTCGGGCGTTCAACGCTTTCAGCAACCAAACGAGTGACCCGGTGACGCTCTCCATCAGCTGTGAGTAATCCTCGTAATACTTGTGAACTTAAATGCAAATTCCAATTCAAAGCCCTAAATTCTTGTCCTAAATTCTTGTCCTAAATTCCTGCCTTTTCCTCAGCAGCAGTATTGAGTTGACTATTTAAAATGTTTATTCTGCTCGTCCTGTGTATTCTACTTGTCCTTAATTCAACACACTCACTAATAATCCACATGCAGACGCGCTCGTGCTCTTTCATCGCTGCACAGGCTGGTTTGTCTCTTTCTCTAGACGGCCCTGAGAATATTCTTTTGAAGCTGCCTCCGCTGCAAGAATACTATGCGGAGGGATCCAATATTGATCTTGTGTGCTCGGCTGTCTCCGGACCAACGGCTTCGATTTGCTGGTTTTTCAATGGAGCCCCGCTGTCTGAAACTGGTCCACGGCTTAAACTGGTGAATGTTCAGACACACAGTGGGAACTACAGCTGTGGGGCCTTTAGCAACAGAACTATGAGACACGGAGCATCTCCACCTGCAGTCATCTCTATACTGGGTATGAATCGCTGTTACGGCTCACTTAAGTTGAAACCTTTAGAGACGTACCTCTTTTTCTCGCTACAGCGCCGGTCTCCGACGTGGTCGTGTCCTTAAATGCCACGCACGCGTTGCAGTCCGGCGATTCAGTGAGCCTTCTCCTGCTCCGCCTCCGGCTCCTCCCCCTCCTTCCTCTGGCTGAACGGAAGCTCCGAGGTCAGGGCCGGCGACAGACTCCACCTCGGCGACGGGGGCTCCGCCCTCGTCATCGTCGGCGTGACCCGCTACAACCGGGGCCCCTTCGGGTGCAAAGCGGCGAACGGCGTCAGCGGCGAGATCAGCCGACCGGTGGACCTCGACGTGCAGCACGGGTGCGCGGACTTAACCCGAGCGCGGCAGCGAAAGCATCAATTTCTTACAAAGCGCACAGCACTTCCGGTGACGACATCCCCAAAGATCAAAGGGCTGACATTGTGCTTTGAACAGACAGCTATAATTGTGATGGATTGTGGGTAATTCCCATAAAACGAACAATAAAACGCCCGAGTCGCTCCGATGATATTTTCGGTTTGTTCCAGATGGACCGGACAGCGTGACCATTACAGGGCCTGAATCCGTACACGCCGGGGACTTTGCGGTCCTGTCCAGCTCTGCCAAGTCTGTCCCACCGCCGACAGTCACATGGGTGTTTGACGGGAAGCCAACCAACACGGACGAGGCCGCGTACGTTCCGCCGTCTGTCGGACAGGCCGACGGCGGGACGTACAGCTGCACCGCTGCCAACGAGGCCACGGGCCAGAATCACACGGCCAGCCACGCTTTAACCGTCGTCGGTAGGCGAGAGAGACACAGACGTACGCGACGGGGCTGATCTATAGATCTATAGATTCTCTTCCTTTTGAGACGCCCCCAACCGTGACTGCTCTGGTGTTGTTGGATTGGCTATCATGGCCACAGCTGGATGCTGTGTCTTTATTGTCGTAATAAGCGCAGTCGTTGTGTTTTGTCTGGTACGGTGGAAAAGGTAAATATTAATCACACTCAGTTTGACTTTGGTGACTTCTAAACAAGATTATTCTAATATCTTTTAATGCCAGCTTGACCTTATTCGTCAAGTATTACCTCAAGTCAGATTACAATTCAACTTCCCTGTTGAGAGTTAAACCTTGCCTCGTTTTGACTTTTCCAGAATCAACCAAACATATTCAATACATCCAATAGGTTGGTATTCATCAAGTTCTTAGCAAACCAGAGTTCATTTTCAACCCAAAGTGGAATAAAAAGATAACAAATCAATCTCTTGATGCCATAAAAAGGGAAAGAAAGCACAAAACCGACGCACTCAGGCGTGTATAGGATCTCTGAATCAGCTCAGAGGCACCTGTACTCCCATGAAGGTGAGTTGAATGTGACTTAATCTGAAAGTTTGTTTAATTCCAACCTTCCTCTTTATTCCATGATGCTGCCTCTCTAGATTCCTAAAAACAGCCCAGCAGAGGACCTTCACAGTGATTCACTGATCAGAAACAACCTTTAACCATCTGTTTATTTTGTCTTGTGCAGAATACTGTATCTACCAAAAGGAGGCAGAAGCGATGAGGAACCTGCAGGGTTCAGTCATTCAGCAGTCGGAGAAATTATAGACAGCGACATTGTTTTTGAATTTGTCTGCTATATTCAACTTGTGCAGCCAGGTGTACAAAGGATATGTGTAATAATTAACTGATGTATTTTATTATTTCTAGTTTAACTAAAATATGTTGTTCATAGAGTACATGTTCATAAATAAAATCTGATACATGATAATTAAATATTTTGTCTAGTGTGTGTGCGTATATGTGTGTGTGTGTGTGTGTGTGTGTGTCTGTCTGTGTGTGTGTGTGTTTTAATAATATCAAAATAATGGTGACAGACAGAAAATCTGTGGTCTCCGATATTGTTATCTGCTCCAGGTTTGAGCTCTGACCTGAAGGTCCTGGATGCGGAGTTGAAAGAGTCTCAAATATTCCCACATAAAGGACTCTTCAGAAAGGTCGCTGCAGTCCAGTGAGTATCCATAAACCCTGCCTTGTTTTCCACAGTGGACCTCTGCGTGTAAAGTGCATCTCAACCATTCCCTCCGCTCATTATTCTAACATTCATCAGCGCCGTGACGCTTTCTCTCATAGCAATTAATAGATTACCTAATCCGAGCACCTAATCTGATTTTCCAAGGCGTCCTCACGCCAGTTCCACAATCAGTGAAGCGGTCGAGGTTTGGGTGAACTCTGAGGCGCCGTCCCTGCTGTGCTCATGGAGAGCAGCTGTGGGAGGTTACAAATTCCAGCTTGGCTCAGTGACTTTCTCCGACGAGGTTGAAAGCAGCGCGTGTAGAAGTGTGCCAAGCTGCTCTGTGATACACCTACTGCTAGCGTCATATATGATGTCATTTATAGTCATATATGATGTCCGAGATCATAACATCATATATGACTTAATCATTGATTACACTTTACTAATCTGATCTCTGAGGCTCATAAAAGTGTTGTAGTATAGGGCTGTTTGATAAGGTGTTATTGTATATTTCAGATTCTTTGCATATCATTATTAATATCCATTGTTAAATATTTAAATATTTTTATTTTACTCTACATCTCAGTGGACTATTTGCACAGTAAATAAAATATTTAAAGAATATATGACTTTTCATTGGAACCCTTTTAATTTCACTATGTATGTATCAACAAATGCATCAACAAATAAGTTGATGCATTACTTTCCTTTATTTCTAAAAAGACTCCATAATTGTTTAATACTGAAACATATATATTGGAAAATGAGGTTTTTGTGTCTATAAATAGATTATAATGAGACCAAAGTCTACGAGGTCAACAAGTTTGATGATTTCAGTAGTTTATGATTTGGTGACACACTCACAGTTTCACAGAGAACATCAAAGTAGAGCTTTTCTGAAAATTGTCTGTAAAGCAAAATGTCTGACTCATAAATGTGAACCTAATAAAAAGCCAGGAACAATAAAATTTTGATCTTGAAGATGGAAACGTTTGGTTTATGTGTGTGAGCAATTGCATCACATCTTTCAGTGTTGTCAATGTGTCTTTTTAAAAGAAGCTATGAATGCATATACAGATGTTCTTGCTCGCATATAGATCTGCTCACATATGGTATATTAACTATATTATTTTAAATATTTGCCTACATAACTCCATTCAATGGTCAATCAGTGACTATTGGTTACTACTGAATTTCAGGCAGACGTAATTATAATGAGGAGTAAGAATGTGCAGCTTTACAGTGAAGTGAATACATTATTTAACATTTATTTAAGATTAAAAAAAAGTTATTGCACTGAAACAGAATACAAATATGCAGTTAAAATCACACTTGAAATGAAGAAAAACACCTGCTTGATGAAAAACATAAAGATGGAGAGAGAGGGATCCCTCGTCTGTGGCTCACTCTTACATTTCTTGTTTTTCCCGAATAGGATTTTTTTTTTGTAAGTTTTTGCTGACCAAAGGTTTGAGGGTCTAAGGTCAGAGGGTGACACAACTGAGTAGATTGTATCACGCTGGACACGGGTCAGTTAGCAGAGGGGATGGGACCATGGAAGTATTTAGTTCTTTCTGCCCTTCCTCCTTTTTGAACATATAGATGAACTTAAACAACATGTCTGGAACATTTGTTTTTCTTTTTTCATTTGTGTATCTCTCTATTTTAAATTATCTTTATTTGCTCTTATCTTAAGTTATCAGATAAAAAAACAAATTATAAAGTGACTATAAAGGTTTTGTGGGATTTGACTCAGTGGTTTTCCCCCCTGATAAGTAAAATATTAACAACTAGTAAATGTTGGTGAATAATGTAGGCTTTAGGTCAGCACGGATGAGAGATCAAGATGCTGCAACTTTTTTTTTTTTTTATAATAGCCTTTCCTCTGTTCAAAATCAAACACAAAATAATAAAACGTGTCAAAAGGAAATTCATTATTGTTTCACCAAAACATACAAAAAAGTAAAAAAAAAAACCCACTCAAATGATGCAACTCGTTATCACCAAATATCGCCATTACCAAGAAAATAATTTGTATAGTAACGTGCAGGAAATTTAACATGTTGTGCTTTGCCCACATATGAAGATGTAATTGGCAAATGTAAAAATGTAGCAGCTTATGAAATGGACCATATACTTTTCTGTCATTTAATCCATTTAAGGGTCTGCTTTCTCTATACAAATGCTGTAACCATTAAAAAAAAATGCTCTACTGTATATTGACCAAGAGGGTTTGTCTTTGAATGGCAACACTGTCTGTCTGAGCTTCTGTTTTAAATGCTTCTGAACACTTACTGTATATTTGCTGAGCTGGACGATACCGAAACAGTCCAATCAGAGCTCACGTAAAGTGACGGAGACGAACCATGACGCCGTATGTCGAGAATGTGTTTTCTATCACATAAACTTTGGTTTCTCATTAAATTCCAGAGGGCTGTGACATGAGGCTTCATAAGCACCCGTTTGTGCTGCTGTTTCTACGTGCAGAGATCGGACGATGCCTGGTTCGCAGGATGCTTTTATTTTTCATAAGAATGGACCTCATGTCACATCCCTCATGTCTAGTGCAGAGCTCAATCTTTCAGCTGCTCTTATTCCCGAGTCGTACTTGGACTCTGTGAATGTGTTGCACAAAGAAGTCCAAAAGTAGACTCAGACAATACAATTCATCACTCCCCCCCTTCCCCCTAAGGTCAAAACACGACAAGTGGGTGGTACTGATTATCATTTTTATCACAAGTTTAGAACACTTTCTCCAAAGATTTTCCGCAGAAAAATTTATCATGGTATGGATTTTTTTCTCCCCCTTTCACAAAACCTGGGAAACCCTTGGAGATCTAACATCCGCGATCAGAATGTCTTCAGCAGTTTCCTTTTAGCGAGTCTGCAGACCGTGAAGCTGGTTTGTGTTGGAGGTTAAGTGTTTCCTCGAGGCCTTTGATCCTCCTTGGGGAGTGCTACGACTCACTGCTGCTCCTCAAACACCATTCGAAACCACTCCAGATGAGGAGGAGCCCATAAACCGAACACAAATATGCATTCATGACTACTTTAATCCAGCAGTGGATAAGGATGGACTCTGCTTTAAAGGCTTTTTTCTTTTTTCTTTCCCTGACTTATTGACTGTATCTGTGTTGTTTTTCAAATATTTTTGCCCCAAACCATCTAATCCCACGACCAAACAAAGCCCAGCTGGAGCATATCCACACAGGCATTCTTCAGGTGTGTACATAGTGGTAGTGCAAACATCACTGTGCTGTCTTTTTTTTTTTTTTTTTTTTTTGGTCGAGGTGAGGGCTGGAGCTTTACACATGTGGGGCACAATAAAAGAGCCGGAGCACCCATCGCTCTCTGTTTTTGTAAGACGATGTCACACAAGTCCCCCCTCGCGGTTACAACCATGCTCAGGACTGCCGCCACCCTGATTCTGGCTTTGTCAGGTAAGCGATGATAGATGCTGAATTTCTCCCTGTCATCGTTTTTGTTCTTTTACTCTTTTTTTCAACTTGCTCCTTAATTTCCTTTGCGAGAAGGTGCGTGTGCGGGTGACGGCGTCCTACCCGCGGGGCCTCTGAGCGGAGCCATGGGAGGCGCAGTGAAGTTCACCACCAGCCTCGGACCCACGCAAATCCCCTTCCTGTCGGTCAGCTGGAGCTTCAAAGGCACCAACATCATCAGCTCCACCAGCAATAACGTCACTAATCAGGCATATACCAGCAGAATCACATTAGACCGGGCCACAGGGTCTCTGGAGCTCAGGAACCTGGTGCAGGCAGACAGCGGCGAGTACTCCATCATTATCATACCAGATGGGGAGGTGCAGAAGCGCGGGACGATCGCACTGGATGTGTACGGTGTGTAAATAGCTACAAAACGATCGGTTATGTTCTCATGATTTATGGTTTTTCATATATTTTCAGGCTTCTATATGCATATTATGCTATTTGCTAATTAGGATCTTGAGGTTGCTGAAGTCCATCCCAGCAGCCACTGGGTTAAAAACAGAAATCCACCAGAGACGCATCACCACTCCCTCCCTTAACCCAAGAGGGCAATTTACCAATCAAACTAATGTGTGTGTGTGTGTGTGTGTGTGTGTGTGTGTGTGTGTGTGTGTGTGAGTGTGAGTGAGTGTCTTCTTGCACTTGCTACATGCTGCGCACAAAAATACCCCTACAAGTACTCCTACAAATTCCATCAAAGTGAGGATATTTTGGCTGCTCCTCACATCTTCAGAGGACTGTTTGAGGGTGAAGAGAGATTGTAAGGTTGACGTTAGGATTGTTTTTAGGTTCAGGTTCAGGGCGTTAGCTGGGATGGTGTTGAGCTGGGTAATACATTGTGCCTATGAAAGTCCTCACAAAGATAGAACAACAGCTGAGGTGTGTGATCTTGAAAAACAGACCCACACATGTGTTTAGACCGCGAGTGTTTGAAAAAAGCTCACACCTTCTGTCCTAACAGCACCACTGCTTTCTCTTCTCCTATTCAGATTTAAAAAAAAAAACCCATTCCTTTCTTGACTGTTCCAGCCGAGTTCGATAAGAGAACAGCAGCGCTCTGCCCTGGTTTCCCCTCTTGCTGTGTTTATTTTGGTGACACTCTTACTCTTGCTGAATTGCAGCTTCGATAGCCGGAGCCGTCATCCACGGCCCCGCGGCGACCCTGATCGAAGACCTGAGCTCCGCCAGCCTCCGCTGCGTGGCCTCGGGCTCCGTGGTCGCCAGGGAATGGAGGAAGGGCGGTCAGCTCCTCCGAACGGACAACAGGACCACCTTCTCCGCGGGCAACGAGACCGTGTCCATCCAGCCCGTCCGCAGTTCCGACCACGGCGCCTACCAGTGCCGGGTCAGCAACCCGGTCAGCGCCATGACGGCGTTCTACAACCTCACCGTCAACTGTGGGTGCAGCTGTCCGACTCACCTCTCTCGGGCCGGGTGGGTGGGTGGGTGGGCCGGGTGGGTTTCTTACTCTATGGATAAGTTTATTTGTCAATCTTTCCCAGACGGCCCGCATAACGTGACCATTTTGGGGCCGTCAGCAGCGGCACCGGGCCAGCGGGTGGCGCTGCAGTGCGCCGTGGACTCCGTCCCCGCGGCAAACCTCAGCTGGACGTTCAACAACAACGGGACGCGCGTCAACGGCTCGGTGTTCGCCATCGAGAGGGTGGAGGCGGAGGACTTCGGGAACTACACCTGCACGGCCAGCAACACGGTGACCATGAAGGAAAACTCTACGGTCTTCACTTTAAGAGGTGGCAAAGTGGAACAAAAGCAAGACGTGTGCGGTTTCATTGATCCTTTGAAGATCACTAATCCTTTTTTGTAACCTATTGAAGCATCCTGCACACCCCTCACCTGGTCAGGTGTAGCAGTACTGCTGAGCACACTGATTCTCAGAGGGCTCGTGTAGCCAGGTGAGGTCGTTTCTCCACCGTTATTTATTATTCATGTTGGGTTTATAATGCTTTCTTTGTCTTCGTTGTTTTCTTTATAAAGCTGAACTCTGACACCGTCTGGGAAGATCCACTGTTGCTGCTGCTGGAGGACAATCAAAAGCCTTCTGGAGTTGAGCATCGTGTGACATTTGAGAATACCAGCGATGTTGTCGGTGAACTGTTGAGATTTTTAAGTACCCAGCGTATACGGGAGCGGTTAAGATGAACAGAACGCATTGGCTGGAGGTGAAGACTCTATTAGTAACACAGAACATAGAGCATATCTGAAGTGCAAATTTAAAGTGTAAGGTGTTGTCTTATTCCACTGTCACATCCATTTATTTTGTAAATTAGGAGAAAGTGAGCATGAATCAAGTTGTATGCAATTCAACTCACACAAAAATAAAGCTCTCGTGAGGTTCATGCTACACTTTTATTATTTTTGTTAAATCATTTTGTTGTCCAGTTCAGTTTTGTGTGTGTGTGTGTGTGTGTGTGTGTGTGTGGAATGCACACGTTTGTGCATGTGCCTGTGCACATCACTTCTTGAAACCTAGACATTGAATATATAATCTATCATATTTAAATCCTTTTCAAAGCAACAATTCAAAGCATCTGAACCTTTACCTAACCATTGTCGCTATTTCACCCTCACAAATAAGCCTACATTCCCATATTACTAACATCTGTAATGAAAATATCCAAATAAACATTATTAAACGTGTGTGGAAAAAGGAGGTGAACTTTTTTGATAGTTTTGGGATGTTTTCCGTAAACCCTTTCGTGCTGAGGCCAGCAGCTGATTAACATGCAGACAAGGAGCTGAGTGTGTGTCCTGATGACCCTGTCTAAACACCTGGGAACAGTTTAGATAGAAAACCTGATTGGCGGAGACAATTACGTCTCGCCTTTTGTAGGTGCAGCCTCCACGCGGCGGGACGTGACTCGTGGCCGCTTGGGCCGTTGACTAATGCAACAGCCCCCCCCCCACCCCCCCTCCATGCACGCCCATGTCGTCACACTGGTATCACCGGCATCTTATCTGAAACTGTCAGGCGTGACGTGCTGCGGCGCTGACTGACAGACTGAAGACACGTGGGGATCAAACCCGTTCAGAGACTTACATCTGTTGTCTCCAACAGCCTTGGATTGTTGTATGTCCCATACCCTGAAAAGCATCAGCATACAGACCGTATCTACGTGTTTTTGGCTCTGTTGCCGTGGTGAGCTCCCTTACTTAGATACCCTTTTCCTACAGATCATTTCCACATTTCTGGTTTCTGGTTTTTCTAAAATAGTAAAAAGGAACAAGGACACGAGAACACATCTGTTTTCAAATGGTTGGTTTTTGTGTGTTGCAATGAAGTGATGAATTTTCCGAGGAGAGCGGAGAAAAGGCTCTATGCACCCCCGTGACCTAGCAGAGTGAGAAGCAGTAGAAAATGGATGAACGGATGGATGGATGGATGAACGGATGGAAGGATGGATGAACGGGTGGATGGATGGATGATTTTGACAGTGTTAGATTCATTCCCCTGGTGGCCGCATGGGGGCGCTGTAGTGCTGGCGCAACAGGCCTCAGACGTGGAGAAGGAAGAGCGGTCTTGAATCGAGATTCATTGTGGAGCCAAAGACGCGGACTTCGGGGACGGGGAGCGTCTCAGCCCGGTGGTCAAGCGAATATTTCAGGGTTTCAATCATGATCCTGACATCATCTCCCTTTTCTTTGGTAAGTTTCAGGGAAACGCTCTCTTCTCCTGTGAGGTGTTCTATAGTTTGGATAGATGAGAATGTATAAGCTTTGCCTAAAATGAGTTTATTTTAGATTCAAACTCTTTGTTGTGGTTGTTTTTGTTTCGGTCTTTTTAAACTTCGTGTACTGGGAAAGCTTTATTACTGTTGATGATCATGGTTTGCTTAAAAATCCTACATTTCTTAAGAATATGCTGCGAATGTTTTATGTCGAAATCTATAGGGAAAACAGTAATTGTAAATTATGACAATTAATTTGGAATTCATTATATCATTATAACACATAAAAAATATTGTTATTTGACTGAAATTGCATATTTATGCAGCAAACAGAGCCAAATTGCATAAATATGCAATTTGGCTCTGTTTGCTGAAGTGGTGAAATTGCATGTTTATGCAATTTCACCACTTCAGCAAATAAGAAAACAGGAACTATGTAACCTATAGTCATGGAATTAATAATTTATTAAAATGGTGGCCAGTAAAAACTACAATGGAGCCTAACAGAATGGCCCCTGTTAAATGGAGGATAAAGCATCTAAATATCTGTTTATTAGGTAATTGATGGACTCAAGTTGATATATCTTCTAAGTATAGCCACGCAGCCTGACTACACTAGACAAAACAAGCAATTACCTCTCCTGATGATATCAGTGTCTTCGCTGATAATGTCAAACTGTGGCTCTGTTTGGATGTTCATTTTATTTCTACATGTCCAAGTTGTTGCTTCATCTCTGTCGAGACAAACCCAGCAGTTTGAACTGTGGTTGAATGTATTTTACAGAAGCAAGAAGAAAGAAACCAGTTCTCTTTTTCTTCTGTTCTCTTCTCTTTTTTTTTTTCCTCCCAACTGTAGTTTTGTGAGGCGCAAACATGGAGAAAACCCCACCTGTTGCTGCTGAACTTGGTGTACATTACTTTACTCCCAGGTGAGACAAAGATGATCTCTGAAAGTTGGCAATTGAAAATTAACAACCTTTGTCATTATAAAAGCAGACCCCACCCCACCCACCCCCCACCCCAATGGTATCCAGAATGCGAGATATATTAATTAAATAATTTATTTAAAAGAAAATGTTCACAAGTCTGCAGTAAAACAATTTTGAACATTTTTAATTAAAAAGTAAACACACACTGTGTCTCCGGGATTGTGGATGTTATCAGTATTGAAACTAAATTAGTGTCAACACTTTGGAGCAGAAAAGCTGAAAGTGATTTTTCTCTATGTATTTGGGCAGTTTTTCAGGCACAGAGTTTTATATCTCAGTCGAAAGTAACTGGGTACCTCCGGCACGATGTCTTCTTGCCATGCAAATTCACCCCAGGACCGGGAAAGGACACAGTCAAACAGGTTCAGTGGGGATTCAGAGAGACAGAACAGAATGTAACCATTATCCTTGTTTCCCATCACGAGCTTGGACTTAAAATTCACGACACATTCCTGAAGGACAAAGTGGCAATTCAAGAACAATCTTTGATCATCAGCAATCTCGAAGAGAGAGACGCTGGCTCGTACGCCTGCAAGATCTTTGCCTTTCCGGGCGGTTCTTTTGAAGCATCCATCCAGCTCATTGTTCAAGGTAAGCGTTACCTTCAGATCTCGGAGCTGTGACAGCCGATGGTGCTCCGAGCTGAGAGGACTGTGCAAATAATGAAGCGATCGTGTCGTGTTTCTTCAACCAGAGCAGATGCCGTATTCATCAGGCGAGGTTTCTGCTATTGTGATTGCTGTCTTGTCGCTGTGTGTGCTCGTGGCAGGTGTTGTGTACTTCATGTTCATCAGAAGGTGTGTGTTCCTCATTAACATTCAATGCTCATTTAAATACAACATATGTGCCACTTCATCATATATAAATACGTATCAGACTGTTTTTCTTTCCTGCTGTTTAATTCTACTTATCTTGCTATGATATCCATCAATTTACTGCTTGGGGGCCCCGAGCCTTTCACAGCTGCCTTCAGGTGATGAAGTGGGGTGCACCCTGGACATGTCTCCAGCTCATTGCAGGGCCAACGTAGATGGACAAACAACCACTCACAATCACGTTTACACTTAAGGAGATTGGAATAGCCGTCTCACCTGCCACCGAAACGGATATCGCTGCCGCGAGGCAGCTGCTGGGATAACGTTTATTAAGTAATTATAGTGGGCTAGATAGGATGAATAAGAACCAAGAACATTATTGTCGCTTTGTGTTTCGTTTTTTTCAACCCTGAAGATGTGCTTGCAGATGTTCAAATGAAGCATGTCATCTTATGATTCTAGTGGGTGCTGATCGAAAGAGCAGCGTGAGCTTTTGAGGAACAGAAATAGTGTTGAAGGCAATCAAGCATCCAGAAAACATAAGAACAGTGATTATGTCATTATGCACAGCCGTTTATATCAATCAGCCCAAAACTGTTTTTTTTTTTTTTTCCACTCAGGCCCGATTCTTCAGTACGGCAAAGTGTTCACGTCGGTGAGGAGATCAATGTTTCCTCGTCTTTCAGCTTTTTTTTTTTTTTTTTTTTTTTTTTTTTATTTTTAAGATCAGAAGATTTTTGATTTTTTTTCGGTGTTTGTTCCAATGGCCTAACCCGGAGCTGACCTGTCTTTCAGGTACACGCGGATCGGCGATCGACGAGGTGAGCCGCCTCCTGGCTGCAAGCGCGGCCGAGTGTCTGTTGTTACTGAGACGCTTGTTGTTGTTGTGGGCTTTTTTTTTTCTGATGTCGTTACTCAGGCCGTGGTTTATTCTGACCTCAAGATCAAACTGTCTGCGGACGCTGCCTCTTCATCCAGTAACAAACATCCACATTCTGAAGATGTTACATACTCTGAAGTGATGGTTTTGTATCCACAATCCAAATCGTAATAAAGGTATTCTAGAACCAATATCTCATTGCGATGGGGACTTATGGATTTTTTATGTTCGCTGGGAGTCCAAACAAGCTGAGGTATATTGGCACATAATCAATTAGCTGGACTCTTATCAATAAACACCACCTGTGATATTAATTCAACTCCAGCTGCAAGCTGGCAAATCAAAGTGTGCTTTTATAGCCTGTATGATCACTAATAACCGATTAAGGGGGAGTGACACGAAGGTGTGCATGTTAGCCTCTGGGTGGACTGATTGTCACGTTGCATCAGTGGGGAAACTCGCTGCTGAAAAGTCTCAGAGCTTTATGTTGTGGCCTCAAGGTTCTGAGGTGAGTTGTTATGTTCCCGGCGATGTGAACGTTGCCGTGATGTTATCATCAGCATGAAAGAAGAGGGAAAAAGGGGCGCGTTCCCCTGATGTGATTCCATGCATTTTAATCACGTCACCGCTCTCATTAGAGTTTGGGGATGTTTGTGGAGGACCAAAGAAGACAGCAGCGCAGACACTGAGACGCTGATTAAAGACACAGGCTGTTGGATCAGCTTTAAATATTGCAAATGTGTATGACAGCAGCATATTTTTAAATTGTCTAAAGAAGTTGAAACCAAATAGGGAACTCAAGCTCATGCGATTGATTATTTAGATGACTAGTTACATCCATCCATCCACCGATCCATCCACTGCTCCACCGATCCATCCACCGCTCCATCCACCCATCCATCCATCCGTCCACCAATCCATCCATCATCCATCCATCCATGCAACCATCCACCCATCCATCCATCCACTGATCCATCCATCCATGCAACCATCCACCCATCCATCCACCGCTCCATCCATCCACCAAACCATTCATTATCCATCCATGCAACCATCCACCCATCCGTCCATCCATCCACCCATCCATGCAACCATCCACCCATCCAACCACCGCTCCATCCATCCATCCATGCAATTATCCACCCATCTATCCATCCACCGCTCCATCCATCCATGCAACCATCCATCCACCCACTGATCCATCAATCATCTATCCATCCACCCATGCATCCAACCATCCACCCATGCATCCAACCATCCATCCAACAATCTATCCACCCATCATTCCAAAGCTACAAATATCACTTATAGAGTTGAGTGGCAGCTGAGGAGCCTGACTGCGGTGGTACAGCTGTCAAGCGGTGGCACAGGTGACCTAAGGCCAGCTTAGGGGGGACAGAAACCTCCCGTGGAGCAGAGGTGCAAAAAGTTCACTTGATCTTGATTTTCTGTGAAAGCCTTGCGTTACCACGGGGAGAGCAGGAAAACGTCCACGCAAAACGGTCGGCCACAGTTTGGCAAAGACGTGGGTTTTAACGTGATTTGTGATGTCTTTCATACATGGCTAACGCGATCTGATCCACACATTCTCAAAGAAAACATTGGCTTGTGCCTCATTTCAAACTCGCTGTCGTTTCCTTTAAACTTCTGGACAATCTTGATTACAATCTTTGGAATGCATATGAGATATTTCCTTCCTGTGGTTTGTTTATCAACTCAACAAAAGAAGTTAGATTAAAACATAGAATGCTGTCTTTATCAAAATAAATTAAATTCGACCACGGAGCAGAACTTGATGTTGGCTCAATAAATACAGAATTGTGTGTCTTATTCATGTGTATGGGAGATTTGTCCAGACAGGAAAAAGCTTTAGATAGAGATAACTGCTGTTTAAGGGTGTGTATCGCTGTTCTTTCCTCTTTTACCCAGACTGACAAGAAAGGAATGCAACAATTTGTAACTAAATGAATGTTGGAGGTCAACCCAGTCACACCACTTAATTTACATTAGCTTTATATTTTTGCTTTGGATCATATTATTGCATCCTTTTGTTTGTTTTTCTGCATTTGTATTTCTATCTCTTCTGTGCCTGTCTTTATAACTTTTTTGCATCATTTTCTTTTACATAGATACTAACTGTATGACCAAGAATAAAAGAGCTCAAGTTTATTACTGGTTTAACTGCTGTGTGAGTAACTGAAATACATCCATCCATCTTCTACTGCTTAGTCCTCCTCAGAGGCTTGTGGGGGGACTGGAGCCTATCCCAGCTGACACTGGGTGAAGGTGGGGTACGCCCTGGACTGGACACCAGTCAGCCGCAGGACTGACACTAAGAGACAGACAACCATTCACTCTCATATTCACAATTAAGGATAATTTAAAGCAGGGGTTGGGAACTTATGGCTCGCGAGCCAGATGTGGCTCTTTTGATGGCTGCATCTGGCTCGCAAAATTATAAAAAAAAGTGTCGTTAGATTCCTTTGCGCATGCGCGAACCGGCGACTGGAAGCCGGTTTGCAGTAATTTCAGTGGGAAAGTGGCAAACATACATGTAGTTGTGTCTATTTATCTATATCAGTCGCACAGGCAACGCAGATGAGGCAGAGAGGCAGAGATTGTTCATGCGCTGTCGAAAAAAGTGGCCTAAAGGGTCGGCACAACGGCATGTCGTGAGGTCAAGAAGTAAACCTACCGTGATTTATGACTAACTAATATTAGAAACCCTTTTGAGAAGACGGCTAAAAGAAAAAAAGACAAAGAGTATCGTACTTTTCAGCAGGAATGGACGGAGGAATTTGCCTTTGTGGAGAGAGCAGGCTCTGCAGTGGGTCTGATATGCAATGATAAAATTGCATCTATGAAACGGTCAAATATAAAGTGGCACTTCGACACACGTCGAAAGAATTGAGAGACATATTGTACTTTAAAACAGGTGAAATTACATAAAATGTACACATTTATTTGTATTTTTAGTTTTAAACATATTGTATGGCTCTCATGGAATTACATTTCGAAATATGTCGTGCTCATGGCTCTCTCGGTCAAAAAGGTTCCCGACCCCTGATTTAAAGTGATCAATGAATTAGTTGCGCATGTCTTTGGACGGTGGGAGGAAGCCGGAGTACCTGGAGAGAACCCATGTAAGCGCAGGGAGAACATGGAAACGTAAGCACAGGGAGAACATGGAAACTACACACAGAAAGTCCCCAGCCTCCATCCCAACCGGGATTCGAACCCGAGGCCTTCTTGCTGTGAGGCGACAGTGCTAACCACCAAGATTTTGTACCAAATCTTGCAAATTCTTGTCACTTGCAGTCATACATATAATGTTCGCTGGCAGTCCAAAGAGCGGAGATTGTTGTTACTTAAATCATTTATAAGCATGATTGCATTTCAATAAAAGCTGAGCACTCCTTATTCTGAACAGCACTGAACAACACGAGTCATTTAAAAATTGAATCTTTTCATATGCAAAGTTCTTATCTGGTACGAACCGATCAATGTGGATCCACATGGCTTTCTCACAAGTGTCAAATTAGTTGTAATTCTTCTAGTTTCTTTATATAGAAATCACAAAAGGAGAAGAAGCTTAACATATTAGTCAGCGCAAGTGCCTTTTTGTCTTGTTCCTCCAGTTTTACACACGCACGATTGGACCCATTTAATCATTTTAACTGGCATTTAAAGATGAGTAAGTAGTGCTCACTTTACAGCTGAATCAGCTGCTAAGCATTGTTCTTCATAAAATCTACTGCGACAACCAAGTGAACTAGAGGAAATTTTCATGCCCCCCCCCCTCCCCCAGTTACATCAGCTACAAATCTATTCCTTAAATAAAAATGGTGAAATTCCCACCCAGTCATGCATTTCCTGATGTCCGCCCCTGGAAATCGCTTCCGGTAGAAAAAGAAGGAAGCAGCTCTCTTTCACTGACAAAGCAAACACAGATGTTATTGCAAGACAGTTTGGATATTTTTTATTCCAAAAGAATTTTTTTTTTTCTCTGTCTATAAGTTTGAACAACAGGGCAATCTCTGTGAAGAGCACCATCACCTCCCGTCCTTCAGCCTCACCCGCAATCACGCTACAGAACATTCTGCTCTTCAGTATGTATGTAATAACAATTTTAATCATAATATTCATCAGTTTCAATAATCCAGTGAGCACTAGTATAGAAATATGAAAAAAAAAAAAAACAAAGAAAAGAACATAAAAGTTAACATAAAGGTTTGTTTTGTGGAGCATCCAGACACCCCACCTGGGTTTGTTTTGTGACCCTCCCTTCTCTTCCCTACTCACACTGACAGTATTTTGGTGTTAAAGGGTGTGTGTACCCATCCTCTAACGTATTCCTGCAGCTTGTAAATGCTTTCAGCTGATGGTTTAAAGCTGTTGTCTCTTATTGGCTGTGCGTTGCTGTCACAGATCGGGTTTGGTACGCTGGTTACACATGCACGCGCATGCGTGCGTACACACACATACACACACACACAAGGAACATAACTCTGAAGACAGATTTTAAAACAAATCCCTGGTTTCACAGCCTCGAGTCAACAAGGACAAAAAAACAGCAATGAAGACATTGCGGACGCCTTCTCTGTGTCGTGACACTTCATGGGGTTTGGTTCTTGACTCGTCGCCATGGTGAGGAAACAGTAAGAAAAGACATCAAAACCTCCACCGGCTTCTGTTGACAGCATTTGGCCAGAAAAAATTGTCCTCAACAGCATTATGTTTCATTACCCGCAGCACAAGAGCGTGGACAAATCAATTTCACTGGATTAAATCAGCGCTTATGGTGCGATGTTGCAATATTAGACAAGACAGAAGTGGTATTTTCCATTTGTCGACTGTAAGTCTGATCAGAATATTTTTCTTTCGTGTGTGATGAGGTGGTTGGTGGTGATGGGTGGGTGACATCCTCGTTGGTACGAGCAGCTGTTTGGTTACATAAAGCTCAGAAATCCAACAATGACATAAATAGATATGAGACAATTATGGTTGTAGCACACAGATCTTTTCTGGAAATGAAGAAACAATTACAAACTTCAGCCTTTTTTTTTTTTTTTAACCATACAATAACTCACCTTGTAACTGTTTTTATTGTTAAAAAAAAAAAAAAACCTTTCTTGATATTTCTCACTGAGGGAATGTTTCATTTCAGGAACTAATAAAGCTCTTACTCAGGTAGAGTTTAACCTGAAAAAAAAAGGGAAATGCACAAATAGGAACACCAAGTGTCTCTTTTAGCAGGCCTGACTGATTCACTATGGAAACAATGATGTGCAAAATGGAGAACTTATTTCGTACGTGTTGGTGAGTCATATGACCTCGAGCGTGTGAAAAAAAAAAAACATTTCAACGCTGGCCTGAATATTTTGCCATAGCTCCCCCCTGCGTATGTCCTAGAAGCCTAAATATTACATTGTTTTCAAGGAAAAAGTCATACACTGGTAATAGAGATGCAAACCAGTTCCTCGGTCTCAAGGAAAGTTCCAGGCAGCCCAGTTTGCTTTGTTGCATTTTGCCTTTACAACGGACGCAACCAAACGTAACTCCTGAGGTCTCTTATTCCTTTAGTGACTTGCTGTAATGCGCTAAAGAGCGGCTTTATGAGAATTCAGAATCAGCTGCCAAGTATTGTTCTTCATAAAATCTACTGTGAGTAAGTCAATTTACAGGCGCCTGCAACGGAGGGCTTTCACTGAGAGGCTGCAGCACTTAATCTCTTCCACTGTAATCACACGTAATTTAAGAGTTAAGACAACAGAAACCACTCATCTGAAGCCGTGGGCAGAATGCACCAGGTATTCTGCATTCTCACAAACACGTGGATCGCAGCCGTTTGTGTAACTGAACTAGCTTGATGCTCAACTGCATGTGCTGATGCCAAAAGGTAAAGAAAGCAGTCGAGAAAAGCGTTTGACGGCGAGCGGAAAAGTTGCCACAGACAAGGGGAAAGACAAAAGGGTACATAAATCTGTCGCAACCTGTGTTCTTTATGATGCAATCAGTCGACAATAAGAACAAAAATAAAACTCTAACCAGCCACATCCTTCATTCTCTCCCAGTGACTTTATATAACAATAGCGTCGCCATATTGAACGCTGCTGCGGCAAATTAAAGCCAGTTCTCTGGATCACCTAATTGCAGGTGATCGTTTGATTAGAATGAATGATTTCCATCAACTAAAATAAATGAAGCGAAGAAAAGAAAAAAAACCAGCGCTCAAACGTCACACAATGAAAAATAATCCATTCGTTCTTTCGAGACTTCTCTTTGCAGCCTCATTACCAAATGGCTGGCGACAGACTTTTATTGTACCGTAGTCACCTGAGGACGTGGCTGCGCCGCCGTAGTGATGAGCTGCACCTTCGCGGCGGCGCGAAGGCGCGGTAACTGGCAGAGGCGGCGCTCGCGCACGCGCGCATCCTATTTGAGCCTATTTATCAGCGTGTTTTCGCGGGTTCAACACTTCCCTCGGCGAGTCCCCGACCACGAGGGTAGTAATTAGGCGATCAAAAGATTGAGACAGTATTGACGAGGCTGCGCTGAGTCTATCACTCTGGCAGGCGCCTCCGCTGCTGCTCAGCCAAGTCTTGTCTGTTAAGCAGAAAGACGGGAGGAAGCCGCAGCCACAGCCTGCTGGCACATTAACAAGCCCCTTAAACGACGCCTGGAATTAACAGATCAGGGCAGATCTAATAATGGAACTAGTTCAGTTAGGGATTTCTCATTCAAATTCAGCAGTGTCATTTTCTCTCTCATCCCAGATCTGTCTCTTCCGCTCATCTCTATCTCCCCTCCCTGTCTCTGCCTGATCTGCCTCTCTCTGTCTCTTCTAGCCGTGTGAATAGAGGTGAGGAAAGAAATAAAAGCTTGGCAAGCTTTACCCTGGATAACAAGGGGCATTAATTTCACATTTCAAAGCCTTTTGCTCTCACTCATCTAGTGGGTTTCTGGTTATCGAATGTCGGGGGGGAGAAAGAAAAAGGGCTGCTGTTGCCGGGGACGTGGAATTCCTTTTTGGAGAGGATGCACGCACGCGCACACACACACACACACACACACACACACACACACACACACACACACACACCTAATGAAACAGAAAAGGCAGAGTCACAACTTCCTGCTACCGTTTGCATTATCTTGTACTGAGGTCTTTCCCTGATTCCACCCCAAATATCAGCTGTCGCGTGCAGGGAGGGACACAAAACTCTTACACACAATTAGCCAGAGTCAAGGTTCTTAGTATGTTATAATCCACCATAATGTCACATGTAGTCTGCATTTAATAATACCCACTATGATCAATGGTAACAAAACAAGAAAGACAACAAAAGAAATAAAGAACCGACAGGAAATAATTCTTTGAAAGTCTTGAAGTTCCTTATTTTTAAAACACGTACACTTTGTCCTCCGACACTGGGGAAGGGCGCAGACGTTTACTTCCGGGGTCAGGGAAGAAAAACCGCCCCCCTCCCCTTTGACCACATGGGAACGGGAGGAGAGAGAGAGATTAGGCCCAATGGAAACCATCTTTGAGGTTTGTCCAAACTCAACTGTTTCTTCTGAGCTTGTTGGAGAAGTTGAAACCTTCTCGCAGCGCGCTCCTCAGGAGTTCTCTAGGCCGCGGCTGGAAAACAGGATCCAAGTTCTCCTCATTCCAGTAGTGAAGGTTTCATCTCTCAAAGAAGGTCAAAGGTTTAAACAAGTCCACCCCCCCCCCCCAATGCTTCTAGTTCAGTCTTGGCTGCCCATTAGGTCTGTGGTGTTGCTGCTCTGTGGAGGTGGGATGGGCCGCGAGGTGTGAGGTGGGGGGCTGTGGTGCATCCGCCTCGGGCTGGGCCCCCCTCCGCCCTCACTGTCTGTGTTGGACGAAGATGGCGGCGGGGGCGGGGGTAGCCTGGGCAGAGGGGCCGAGGACGGCGGTATTCTCGTCGTGGTCGATCCTATACTGCTCCCCGTTTTCAGGTTCTGGATCCTCCGACACTCCTGGCAGATCCTCACGTGGGTGCAGCCGCGGGCGGGCAGCATCACGGGGGTCGGGGCTGGCGGCGGAGGGGTGGTGTTGGCCCCCAGCGGATCATCCAGGATCCGCTGCGGCCCCGGGCCCAGATCGGAACCCCCTGTTCCTCCGACTCCGCACGTCAGGGGGCCGGATCCGCTGTAGAGCTTCCCGTTGCTGAGGCGCATCTCCCGAACGAGACGCAGCGGCCGCGGGGCCCCCAGAGCTATGCGCGTGGGGTGGCGCAGGGCCCCAGAGCCTCCGAGGGGCCGGCGTCGACGTATGCGGGAGCTCTTCTTACAGGAGACGGCGTTTCGGAACTCTGTGATCATCTCCTGACAGACAGATGCCTAAAGGACAGAAGGGAGGAGGGAGGACAGAAGGGAAGGAGGCAGACCCAAAGGAGGCAGGCAGCAAAACAAGACAGTGGTAAGGCGGTACATAAACAGGAGAGCGGAGAGGAAACAAACAAGGAAAAATAAACAGAAGAAGAAAAAGAAAGCAACAGAGGAAATGCACAGAGATGCGTAGAATATGGAAGGAACGGGAGGGCACAGAGATCAATGAATGTTTGAAAGGGAGAAAGGAAAAGGTGACGGGAGAGGATGAGGAGATGGACAGACACGGGAGAATATCCAAGGAGCAAAGAGAGTTATTACAATCCCAACACACCAAACACCAAAATGTTGTTTACTTCATGGGCACCTCAATATGGCACTATGCACAAATGAGCAGACAGGCAGCCCTGCGCAGACGCGACAGCACACTCACAAACACACACACACACACGCGCGCGCACACACAGAACAGCGGCGCACATCTGCACACCAACACAGCCTCGCACCCTCTTACACAAAATTATACCATTCCATTTGCGCGGCCACTACAATTTGCACGCAGGATGACGGAGAAAATGCGAGATGGACGGGCGGGGAAAAAAAAACAAAAAAAAAACAAAAAACAAAGCAACATTGTTGGTGGAATCATAATCAAAAGTCAAGTGCTCACACAAACAGAAACAGTACTCATTCTCGGAGAGCAGACACTGATGAGAGGACGTGTGAGTGTTTGACAGAGAGATAGAGGAGACACACGGCACGACAGGTGAGGAGAGATCCAAGAATGGAAACGAAGAATACCAGCGTACATGTGAGGCATGTAAAAGAAGATATATCGTGACATTTAATGCCAGGGAATAAGATCACGCTCGTTTTTTTTTTTTGTTTTTTTAATGCAAGCAAATATTGCCATTTCCTCAATATTGCTTCTCCGTACCGTCAAGTTTAGCTCACAAACACTCAATGCAGTTCTATTAAACACCAAACAATAAAAAGGGGCACAGTGATTTTAAAAACACACACACCGGTCAAACAGGCAAGGCATGCAGGGAACTCAAATCCTCGAATACATTATAGGGCACGGCTCAGTGCCACATTTTTACACATTCCTGTCGTCGTGCATGCGCGTAACACTGTTCCTGCACATAGAACGGAGGCACAAGCTCAACAGAATCTACCACTTCACCCGCCCCACACGGACACACACACACGGACACGCACAACAACATCATCAAAAGGGTTGGCGGGAGGCCACGGGAACCTACTGGGGTGTGTCTGTGGGTTCGGCGAGGGCAGGTATGAGGGCATACCTCGTCGGTCTCTGCCGAGCGGCGCGTGGACCACACAAACTCCATAATGGCCACAAACACAGCGATAATGAGGCCACAGATCAGGACCACGAAGATGCCTCCGATGTTCTCCATGCCCAGGCCTGAAAGAGCGCCAGAGGAAGCAGCCATTAGAAGATCCATTTATACACCGCACACTCATTACCCAGTCACGGGGCGTGATGTCCAGCTCATGGCAACGGCTGGAAGAAGGCATCAGTATGTTCAGTGTGACTTGGGGGTGAGATGAGATTGGACACAAAGAAAAAGGAAGTGAAGCCATGGCTTCCAGGCGTATATGCAAATTAGAGAAAATTACCTGGTAGTTTTAGTGCTACAATAAAATCATATATGATACAGTGGATAGTTTTAATCTTGGCGTGATCGATTTTCTTGGGAAGAAAGCGGATAAATGTTTTTCTCACACAATTGGAACCTCCGGTTTTCACACTCTTCGGAGCTGCTTTTATAATAAACCAGGTGCCGGTTTTAGAGACACAAGCCTTCCCATCAAGATTTTGAAGACCTCGACTCTTACAGGGGACTAAAAATCCAGACTTTCTCGACCTCTATAACATTTCTGACAATTCTTTTGTCTTTATAAAGACAATCTGTCACTGTTCACTCTCAGCTGAATAAAGGGAAGAAAGAGAAAAATCAATGGTGATGAAATGGCTGAGCTAATGCCAGATATATAGACCCCAGAAATGGGAGCGTGTGTTGTGTGCAGATGTAATTCGAAAAGGAAAGGAACGGAATTTTTTTTTTTTTTTTTTTTTTGCTTTTGTCTGTGAAAATCTTATTTTTTAAGAGGGGTTAACTGACAGGGCATCTACAAACAGGGATCTGCTTTAGACAGACTCATGAACAAGGCCGCTCACTCCAATAAAAGTGCCATTACTGACCACCTGAGACAAACACAATGACATTTGGAGAAGTAGATTGTGCTTAGCACCCTTCACAAGGACATTAGGTTGGACATTAGGCATCAGCTGGACTGTAACAGAGAGTGAGGAGACTATTATTGGGGACATTAAAGAGAAGGAGCGAGAGGAGACAGACTGCTGCAGTCGACTGACCTTTGGCACGGTGGTCCTCCTCTTTGGGACACTGGCCTCCCTCCCACCACCTCCTCTTCAATATTTCCAGTCTGTTATTCTCCTGCAGCTGGAGGATGGCCAGCGTGATCTCATCTCTGAACGGAGACCCTGGCAAATGACAAGGCGGACGGGATAAAATCAACTGCTAGAGGACAGGAAAAAAAAAAAAGTGCGGCAAAAGAGCCCGAAACAAGATCTGACGGCCCGATTCAAGAAAAGGACAAGAGAAGGAACACATGAAATGAAGAAAATAGCCATTGTAGTACTGAGATGGCTACGAGTGATTTTACTGTCAGAATAAAGAGAGGATTAGTGAGAGATAAAGAGCGAGATTAAACCCAGACAGAGCTGGTGGGACGTCTGCTGCAGAGAAGGTTCGAGGATTATTAGAAATTTAATACAACTGAAGAGAATCAAAAGGTTTAAAGGACCAGACATACAACCACTTCAGCTACATCTGTAAATTTATTTCATTATACTCTACTAAATAAATCAGAAAGAGTGTGTTTAGTACATCAGTGGCGAACTCCTCCATGCCGCGATCTCTCGGGCAGCATTACGGATCAGGCGATGCATCCAAATGAGTCAAACCAGACGCCGCAGGAGAGAACCGTAATCTTTGCACATTTTTGCATCGGCCCCTCTGGTGAAAGCGGTGCCCTTCATCAGATATATGGCACCACAGGTTGGATACAGCGCAAGCGCGTTCATCTCCCTCCAAACCTCTCCTCCTTTCCCCGTCTTCCTCGCTCTAGACGTGCCCTCCTCCCCGCGATCGCGGCAAGCGCTGGAAAAGGTGCTTCAGCAGAAGCTGGGACATGTGTGGAAAAGCAATTAACTGCATGTTCTTGGCTTCCAGTTGAAATGCTAATCCCTCAGATCAAAATAAGTCAGGCGTACAAGACATTTTTAAGATCTAATCTCTCCACTGGTGGTACTACATGATTCTCTTTAGCATAATTGATCGCATGCAGGTGTTGCTGTGTCTTAGAAAGCTTTTGGAAATAAAAAAGAAAAAGCAAATGATGTCTTTAAATGTGAAAACCCTGAGCCCTAATGACACCTTTTTGTTTCGTTCTATGAAATACTTTGCAGATTTACCTGGATGGTATATCTAAATAAAACAGCATATAAATAATGAGGGGATGTCAGGGACTACAGTGAATATGAATGGGTACTCCTGGTTTATTCATATTTTCCCAAATAATACATGGGCCTTAACATCCAGCTGGTCTTGTCTAGACACTTCAAACCCATTTTAAGAACTTATGTTTGTTATTTGATTATGGAAATACCCTTCTGCTTTGTCTTAATCTCTTGCAAAATCCCATCTCAAATGGAATTTGAAATGTAGTTTGTTTTTCGTCCCCCGTGGATTCGGCTGATCTGAGACCTCAATTGATAATGAATCCAATCATAGGCGTGACAGAGATGCATGTGATGTTTAATGACCTTTCACCCCCGTGGAGGCCAATTGTAGCTTCATATTCACATCATTATTGATGGTTTTACCGACTGCTTGGAAGACCGACGATTTCATTAGAGTGTTTTCTGCTGCATCCATGCTTTTTTATTTTTTTTTTTTTTCAGTCTCCATATTAGTTGCAGAAGAATTTGTGAGTGAATGAAACATCGCCTGACTGTCAAAGTGACATACAATCAATAACGACTTTAATAATGAAAGCAAAGCGTGAAAATTAAAAATGACATTATCTTTGGGATAATTAGTATTTTCCCTCCTACTCACTATCTGAGTGGCTCATCTGATCCATTTTCAGTTAAGAGAAAAAAAAAACAATCTGCATGATTCTCTTCACAATCACATCAGCAGCAGCAGCATTTGGACTTTAAAGAGATGTTGCAGTCAATAAGACTTTTACAGAAAAAAAAAAACAGACTAAAAAAAACTGGCCTTTGTTCAAGACTACACTCAATTTTCAGGTTTCATTTATTTCCTAAACTGTGTCTCTTTTTTAAAAAAAAAAAAAAAAAAAACACAGAACACCCACGCAGTGTTGGTATTTTTGGTTTGTTCTTTGGTTTCTTTTTACACTGACACTCAAATTTGCAAAACCACGTGGTCAATCTTACCCAGAGGCATGCCGATGCCGTAGCCCTTGGTGTCCAGCAGGCCTCCTATCTGCGTTAGGTTACAGTTGAGCCCGCGGTGGTACTCGTTCATGGTGCTCTCCATCAGGAAGGCGTACTTGGAGTTAACCACCCGGGCGATGCCCTCCTCTGTGCTTTTCACAAATACACTGGGCTGCTTGGATTTCATGTAGTTCCACATCCGCTGGTAGGTCTGATAGCGCGAGTTCTGCAGAGGAGAAGACAGGACGGTGGGGATGAAACACTGACTGCAGATGTTCGGCATCTGCCTTTGAAGCACAAATCAAATGAAGGTTGGTAAAAAAAAAAAAAAAAAAAAAAACTCAGAGGTGGGGGGGGCAGAAAAGAGGAAGAGAGAAATGCAGCTTCGATAAACATTGGAAGGGAGCGTGTGTGGAAGGGAAAAATCCCATGTGAATAATTACAAGTAGAGTGAAACATCAATAGCAAATACACGATAAGTGGAGAGAAAAAGGGAAAGTGAAGAAAAGCAATGTGAATCGAAGCGGATCATTTGCCTAAAGCGTAGCTGCCGAGTCCTCTTTCCCATAGAAGGTAAATCACCCATAGGAGGTTCAAGAGGAGGTGTTTACAGCGTGCAATTACATGTCAAATGCAGGAGTGTGTGTGTGCAAACAAGCAGCGAGCACACCATCTGCGTGTGCGCGTGCAGGTCACGCCCAGAATTAAGGGAATTGCTGCTAAAAAAAAAAAAAAGTCTTTGAAAGCAGGCAAATTCTTTTTCTTTTTTAAATGATATACTCAATATAGGATACAGGCTAAAGCACTTGCGATTGGGCGCCGTGCCATTTCAAAGGCATGCGCACAAGTACACACGCCCATGGCTTGTGCGCACTCTCCGACGACCGCTGCGCGACATGCAAACACACCTCCGCGCCGAGACACGCGCGCACACACATGCTCTATGACAAACACAGATGCCGACACAGATGCCGGAAGCGCTCTCATAAGCAAACACGGGCAGTCAGCCACTTAGCGCAAACGCAAACAGCCGTAAAGGAAGTGACAGAGGATCCGTGAGACGTGGTGGCGGAGGGCGAAGGACGGCGACGGGGGACGGGGACGACCGCAATCACCCGCCCCCCCTCCCTTGGGAGGGTGGCGGGGGGGACGCTGGGGAAAGAACGGGAAAGGAAGCGCACACGCAAACACAGACCGGGGGGAGGGGTTAAAGGGGGTCGGGACTCGGGGTCGTACCATGAAGAACGTCATGGTGCTCCCCCCGTGGATGGTGCCGTACTCGATGTTGGTCTGGTCGGCGAGGTCGTCCGGAGACTCGATGGGAACCTCCATCCTCTGAACGGTGAGGAAAGCCGCCAGGTTGGCCGTGTAGGAGGAGATGATGATCAGGGTGAAGGCCCACCTGCGCGGAGCAAAATAAATAAATAAATAAGTAGAGGAGGGGGGGTGGCAAATTCATGAGATGTCTAGAGTTTGTCTGAAGGTCCGCTGGCCCCTCCCCTGCCACTAGCGGACCTTCGATCTTGCATCCGACACTTTGATTGACCCAGTAACCCTCCGCTCCCCCACCGACTGAGTTTTTGATTTAGAGCAATTTGTCACTTTGCGGGTTTTGAAAGCATCCACGCAAGCACGTAAAGTCAGTCGGGGCGTTCCCAGAAATCCTAAAATGCTTTCCCAGACAATCTCCCCTACCCGCAACCCCGTGACACGGCTGCCAACGACCTCTCCTATCTAAAAACTTTCTTTGAGAGGGATATCATTCACCCATTACACTTAATTCTATCCTCCATCCCTTTTATTGCTCAACCAGATGTAATTTTCTCCTCCTTCCTTCCTCTACCCTTTATCTCTTTAGCTCTCAGCAATGATTATTTTTTTTCCAAGAGCGTCTGCACAGTCATGTCTACGGCCAAGGAATATCGTCAGGCTATTGTAGTCTGCCGAGGAACTTGAGCATTTCTTTATTGTTGTCGTGAAATGACCGAGCTCTGGGGCAGGAACAGCAGCGGGCTTAAAAACTGAAAATGTAAATGTCATTATCTCGCTGGGACGAAAAAAAAAAAAAAAAAGAAACCCTATTTTCTCACAGAGGAAATTAGTCTGTGAATTGAAACACATATCTAAAAAAAAAAAAAAAAAAAAGCGGGTCCAGATGCGTTGAGCACATACTGTCAACATGAATAATAAATATATGTAAATTCTGGATGAGCTGGAGGAACTGTGAATATATTGCCTTTACTCCTAAACAGAAACTTTCTTCGTTTCTCCCTGAGTCACAATTAGATTTTGAATTTTCAGGAGTCTTATTTGGTCGTTACCCTAGCGCATTTAAAACAGGCCATAATTCTTTTTTTTTTTTTTTTTTTTTGTCTTTTTTAATTTCACCTTCTGTTTGGAAGTCGCAGACACGTCCACAACTTACCACACCCCGCTGACGCATCTGGTGGACAACGCTCTGGGCATTATCTCTGATCCTTGCTGCATGAAACCGCCCACAGGGAACCAGAGGCTGTTTCCCAGGGTGTACTGGTTCTCCAGCATGTCCCTGTTCTCCCGCAGACACGGGTGAGGGTTATACCACTCGTATGGGCTCAGCCTGGCAGGGAAACAACAATGATTTGACTTTGAGGTCAAACCGCTGCGCCGTCATTTACTTGTGTCATATGATTCGAGTCAGCACAGATCAGTCACCGGGTCCGTGTCAAACTGTCGGCGGCAGCTTGTGTAAGTCATGTGACAGGTGACGCGTGCTCGACAAGATAAATGGCGACCGAACATGGACGCGGGCTGCGGTGCCCTCGCTACGGTGTGTGATATAATGTATGGACCTTGCAGCCAGGAAGAGAACACAGCTGACAGCCAGGTAGGCGAGCAGCATGAAGAGCCAGACAGCTGGAGAGAAGGGATCGAGGAAGGAGAAGTAGCCCGGCTTCCGGCCCTGGTGCAGACATGGAGCAGCGCGGCAGATGGACAGAAACAGACGGACAGAGAGACAGAGACAGACAGACAGGAGGGAAAGGGGGGGGGGTTGTTAGAGAACAAGGTGTCACGTCTAAGCAGAAAAAGTGTATTTTCCCCTTTGTGCCACAAGGGGGCAGTGCACCTCGGTGGAGCCTGACTGTCTGCAGTGCTTTGATTCTCTAACGCCGCGATCCGTAAGTGGCGCGTCTCACAATGCCCCATCGCTGAATCATACCTGGCACGGGCTCAAAGCCTAATTATCACATTAACTCTTAGCCGGATACACGCCCCTGAGTTATTGAGCAGTTCGAGCCGCACCTGTGCGTTTCACTGTGGTTACAGCATCCCGAAGCACAGACCCCCCCCGGGCTCCCGGGACTTTACGTAACATTACGTTACCAAGATCCAGCTAACAAACGCAGCCTGCCGGCATTAAACGTGGAAATCAAGCACACGCGCCGTCGTTGGTGTTGCCCCTGAGGGCAGCCCGCAACCCCCGTTGAAAACGCTCACCAGTTGAACTCTGTATAAGATGCTGATCCCCAGGGTCATGAACGGCTTAGAGAAGTCGATAACTTTCTCTCTCTCCGAGGTGATGGTGAAGGCTGCGACGGCCAGGTCTGCTTTCTGTAGGATTGAAAGGATAAGTATGGAAATCGTTGCAGAGGTGAAAGGAAGCTGTCGGGCGGTCAAGTAGCTGTGGTAGAACGGGGGACTCCTGACGCTGCCACAGGAGGATGAGCGCGCTGCCTGGCATGAAAATCATAGGCACGGAATTAAAAATAAATGAAATGACGGACGAGGGCCCAACGTGCGCAAAGGACGTACTTGGGCGTCCGGCCCCCATTTCTATCACACTTTAGCCACTATCCAAATGAGGCTAATTACAAGTAAGCGCTGGGTGGCTGGTTTTCCACCTGTGTAAAGACTATCAGGTCTCTGGTCGCTCTGCCTCCCTCCATCTCCTCCATTAAAAGCTAATTGATGAACATGGACTGCTAATTAGAACTGAGTGATCAGGCAATGTGGAGGGTAAGGAGAGGGAGTGTGGAGAGCTAGGGGAGCAACAGCGTGGCAGGCCCCACACAGGGACCACATCCTAGTAATTGAAGTATACCGTATGGTAATTAAGCTAAAAGGGGCTCTCATTAGGCTGCCTCAACCAAAGTGTCTGTCAGAGGAGCCCAGTGTCTGGACGAGGGAGCGTTGGGGCGGTGGGGTGTGAGCGAGCGGGGAAGGAGAAGGGCTACTGCGAGAAAAGGCTGAAACATTTTTAAGCGATGCTGCCACACTCTTTTGGGGAATTACAAAGTCGGCTTTTGTCCTAGATAAGAGTTTTACTCCCCTCTGAGGGCAATCTGAGACATGGGAGGTTACAACAGACTCGTGGTTCGAGGCACCGCGAGAGTGTGTGTTTTTAGGAGTGTGTTTCTCTCTGTGAAGACCATTGCAGCAATTTTTTTTTTTTTTTTTTTTTTTTCGGTGTGCTTCTGCTGTGAGACAGAAAGAGGCTGAGGCAGTGTGCGCACCCTGTTGATAAGCTCCCCGACCATTCCGGTCCAAGATCCGTTTGGTTCCGGAGCCCCGTACAGCCCGTCATCCACCAGCTTGATCTTGAAGGAGAATTTCAAGATGTCCGCCACCTCCCTTAGCATGTCCACGCAGAAGCCCTCGTACTGGTCGTTGCCCTGGAAATCCTGGTAGTTGTCTTTGCGCATCACGTACGGGTTCTCCTGCACATGGGGCGGGGGGGGGGTAAGATGTCAAATCAAAAATGCATGAACAGGAGTCATCTCATCATCTCATAGCAGGGATGAGACCAAAATGTGTGTAGACCTGACCACACTGGTGCAAGCATCACAGGACTAATCTGTCTGCACTAATCTGTCATGTCCACAGTGAGGGGACAGTATGTCTGTACTTCCAAATATTACTTCTAAATATTAAATATCTTAAGAGAGCCGCTGTGCCAGTATTTGTGAAACGCATCCGACACAAGATAAACACAACAGCTCTAAAGAAGTCCACCAGATTTACACATGAAACACAGTTTATTTGTATGCAGAGTGCATTCCTCTCAAAGCAGTTTGTCTGCAGTCACAAAGCCTGTAATTTGGTGCATCGACTTCTAAAAGCCTGCAGTTTAAACAAGCCAGGGAGAGTCTGCAAACAGTGTACATCTACAAGTCAAAATTCACATATACATCACATACATGGCAAATAACAGATTTGATTACTTAGACAATAGTCATGACTGGGCTTATTTTAATGTCCCTTTCACAGATTGCACTGCAACCCTGGTTTTATCCATAGTTCATCCAGACTGAACACAAATTTACCCCAGATTTTAATCCCCCCTGCTTCGCAAGTGCAAACTTGTGAAAAAAGAAGGGGGGCATCCAATGCAGCGTGCAGAGTGTGGATGGGTGTGTTTGAGATCAGCAAGTATGTGAGAGAAAGAAGATGAAGCCGAGGAGTAACACTGATGCGATGACAACAACAGCAGCTCTTCACCAGGACAGATGAAAAAAAATATCGCTTATCATTCCAAAGGGCTGCCGCAGACGTTGTGGAACGAAAAAGCGGAATTTATCGTTTCTCTCTGCTATATGGAAAGGGTTCGCAGGTCACTTGTGTTTTTGAAGAGCATTTTCGCCAGCCAGAATCAAATCACGCTCATTTCGGTGCTCTGTCAGTTGCTATGACAGCTACAGTCGCAGCAGAATTGGCGGAAACAAATCAGAACACAGCCTGAGCTGTTTTGTCGACTGGGGCAGCAGCACGACCCAGAACTCTGCACTCTGCGGTTCACGGCTCCCGAACCTTACCAGGATGGTGGTGACGATGAGTGTTTTGTTTGCCAGCGTCTCCGAGACATTAATATCCAGACTGGTGGAGTTCATCGCCAAGGTGTTGTTAGAGTACCAGATCCCAATCTAACAGCAAAAACAACACAAGAGGTTGTCATGAATTGGATAAACACCGCATTGATTTTGTTTCTTGGTTTTCTTTTGTATCCCCACAATAGTAGGATACACGGGTCGTGTACTACACAAAAATTTATGTGAGCACATTAACACTGTTGGGTGTATTGCCAGGGTTGCTTTGGTATCCACATTCCTCCATAGAGTACTTGTATAAGCACGATTTTTAATTGCCAAACCTGTAGTATAGTGCAAAAAGAAAAAACTGTTTACGAGCACGACAAGAGCCAGGACATGACGAAAGTGTAATCCTAATCAAATCTGAGTTTCATGGCCAGATCCAGTTCCCTTTTCTAACACATTTTCTAAATTGCATAAAGAAAGAGCTTGCACATCTAATTTCCATTTTATGGAGACAATGTCGCTTAAGCACTTAAGTGTGTGATTATGACCCAACCAACTGGCTGGCATGGCAGCACAGCTTGCTTTCTTCTCTTACTGTGCATCCTTCAATAGGTCAGAGAAGAGGTAATGACTCCTCAGATGGAGTCACAGCGTTTTTCCTCTTTTTCCCCTCAGACATGACATTTGTGACAGTTACGAGGGGGCCTTTCCTTTGTGTCGGCTGCACAAATATTGTCAAAGGTTTCAGCTGCCCGTCTGTAGGGTTTACAGTCAGATTTAAGTACGTCAGGGTGGCTTTTGGCTTTCAAAGAATGTCAGTGAAGGAAGGGAAGGGGGAGAGAAAATGGTTCCCCAGTCAGTCAACCGCGGCATACTGTAATTCCACCCTTCTGCTGTGACGTGTGTTACTTCATACTTCATTTAGTTTGACTCAATGTTGATGTGAAAATCTTCCATTCACCTTCCATTCAATATAATTCATCAGGAGTTGTATGTTGTGCATACAGGGCAGTCAAGAAAAATGTGGGGGGAAAAAATTATAAAATCTCTTCTGTACTGTCAAAAACCACTTTATAAATCTGAGACCTGTAACACGACCTAATAGATAGACCATGGAAGAAAGTAATAAATGAGGAACCTTGAAATGGAAATGAGAAAAACATATTGCTTGGTAAGACTAAAGAAAAGTTTAAAAACATTTTTAGCTCATTTAAAGATTGGACTATTATGATAACATTTAAAAACCTCAGGAAACTAACTGGACATTACTGAGTAATTTGAACATTAATTAAGACATTTTGCACAGTCAAGCAAAGCTACTTAAGGACCTCTTATCTTTGACTGTAATAGTAGTGGTGGTAGTTCCAAAAGGCTTACTGAAGAAGAAACAATAATCATCCAAACTGGTGATCCTCGCAACTGTTTTCATTGACAATATTCAACTATTCAATTAACAAAATAGACGTTTTAGTATTTGCATCAGCAGCGATCCATAAACTGATGTTCCCGACTTTTCTTTATTTCTTTAATTTTCTATATCCTTTGGAGATCAATTCAATACAATATACAAAAAATACTAATAAGCGAAATGTGATATATGTATATATTTTAACTGCTTAACTTGCAACCAATATCCATTACCTGCATTTTGTCATCTCTCTTGCTACATTTAAAAGGAAATAAAAACAAAGACTGCAAGACACATAATCGTAAAATAAATGGGATATACCATCACATACAGTCAAATATGATATACAGTCAAGCCGAGTTGTAGAGTCTTTACATTATCTGTGCTCAAGGCCAGTTCCAGACAAGGATTCCAGCAAATAAATGTCTGCTTTGTTTGTTTTTGTAGATATGGGATGAAAACAACCATTAATAAAATAGAATTCTTAAAGCTGAAGCAAACATGGTATAAATCTATGTCGTGAAGGACAGATAAGGCTGCAAGCAGTCAGTGGTGAGGAAGCATGCAAAATTAAAGTGTTAATTGTTTGAGATCAAACTGCTGGCCAGGGCCTAGAGTCACGTGGCTCGGCTGCTACATCGTAGCCATTGACCTCTGACCTCTTTGTGGCCTCCTCTGTGTTTCTCCAGGATCCTCAGGGTGTAGTTGGTCCTCTGACCTTTGCTGTTAAATTCGACTCTTCCCGTCAGGCCATCGTACTCAACCTGGGCGGTTTGTGAGAGAAACAGCGATGAAGAAATAAATACAATCAATCTCCTCTGTCTTTCATGCAGAGACAGTCTAATAACCTCTGTAATGATTCAGTGTGATGAGAGCGAGAGAAGGCGGCTCAGGCACAGAAGCAGAAAAGACTCCCTGACGAGACTCAGAAATGCACCTCGCAGCTCAGCTCTCCTCCAGAACTCGGGTGCTGGCTCAGAAATGTATGATGGATGGCACAGAGCAGGAGATGGAGCACACCGGGGTGTTGGCTAACAAAGGCGGATGTCGGGCTGGTGGGACGATGGCAATGAGGGATGGGGCTGGTGCTGACTCGTCAACAGGTCGTTGTTGAGAGACGCGTTACAGATGGGCAGAGATGGGAGATGACAAGAAATCAATGTTACACGTGACATGAGATGAGGGTGTACTGCAGTCGCTAAGAAATAAAAGCTTTTATTTCATTTTTAAATGCCAGTTGTTTTGATTTCCCTTTTACAAACCTTGTCAGATAAGAAACACATAACGTCAATAACATACCTGAAATGCAACCTGTTAACAGAATATCTGAATTGAAGGCGGGTCTAGTAGCACTTAACTGAATTTAATACTTAACTGGATTAATACTTATCAGGAATTGATGAAGGTATGATCAGATATCACATTTCTCGATCTGGGTGGTGCTCATAACGCTATTAGATAAATATAAATTGTCTCTCTAGTTGTTCTGCTGGACCTCAGCTCTGCTGTGGCTATGGTTGTTATAGGGTCTGGAGCATGTCATTGGGATTAAGGAACAATCTGATCAACAGGCTGATCCAAATCATATTTATCAGATAGCATCTGATTTGTTCACCCTTCATAAACTACGGGCAGTCATGGGGATCCTCACGGTTCTGTACACGGGCCAATGCTTTTCACCTTGAGCAAATTTCCCTTGGAAAGTATTATTTGCGGGATGGATGACATTTCCAGTGTGATGGTGATGACAGTCTGCTGTATTCATCTATTAACCAGAGGTGAAACTTCAGGCTTGTCTTAAAGACATAACGTCCCGCATGACCTCAAAAGTTTTTCTCCTTAATTCCGACAAAACTGAGGTCATTCTGTTTGCTCCTAAGCTCTTCAGGAAGTTAGATCAGTGAACCACATCACTACTCTGGATGGCATATGTCTGGCTTCCAGTCTGACTGTAAGACTACACTCCTCCGTCTCTCCGCTCGCCCTGCCTCCCCTTTTCATCCTCCTTTACCCGGCTGGCCATCCCTCTCCCTGTTAACATGGATGTGGCTTCCTCTGGTTCAATGCACCAAGGCAAACAGCAATCTTGATTGTAACCGATTTCATTTAAATAACGTTGAATTGAATGGAGTTGAATGATTAAGTCTGTTGCTGGGCTTAAGTTCGTGTAATAAGTTCGTAATGAGTCTGAATATAACAAGTGTTCACAATAAACCAGACAATGTGGATGCTCTTCAATGTTTGACGAGAGATGCGTAAGCACATTAGTGATGAGGGATTACCATGCGCAGGTAGTTCATGAGACTCGTTCCATGCTGCCAGATCTGAGGCGAGGTACAGCTGAGGGGCTTCACTCCGATTTCTTGACTACGGTTCAATTCCCGCACCGCCCCCACCACCACGTGCACCGCATCAAACATCAGTGCCGATGACAGCTGCGTTGGGGCCCAGGAGAGATAAGGAGCAGGGAGAGACGGAGGAAAAGCAGGAGGGAATGCAAAGAGTCATGGGAAAACAAAGATTGATTGGTTAACAGGGATGGAAAAGGAGGCAAATAAGAGAGGAGAAGGAGAATAGATTTTGAGGGGTGGATAAAGGAGTTTGGGGGGAGAAGGTGGGGGACACAGATGTACACATCAATACCCATTAAATACAAGAAAAAGACTGGCTGAATAACATTTACTGGTCCATTAATTCAAGTGGGGAATAAAACAAACCGCCATAAATACAAAGCGTGAGCATTGGACAGTCGCAGAGACTGACCGCAGGGCCAGGGTACGTCAGATCACAGCCTTCCCTCCAGGAAAGGTTCAGGCTCCGGATGAACTCCAGGTAGAAGGGATGGGTGGTGTTAAACATGGAAAAGCCAACGATGTTGGACTGCTCGTCCACAATATCCTCCAGTCTCAGCAGGGGGAAATCCTGCACAGGAAGTTGGGGTGGGGGGAGAAAAAAAAAGAGAGGGGGGAAAAAAAAGTCGATACGAGTGACTTCTGACAGCGTTGACGGTGCAACAAATTTTGAAAAACACTGTACACAGCCGAGCGGCACAGCGGGATAAAGAAGTGTGACCATTTGGAAGCTCTGATGGACGTGACGAAAGAACAGGAAATACAGCTTGGCTTTATTTCTAAAGGGCCATAAACAACTTATTGACAAATGTATGTAATTACACTGTGAATTAAGGTGTAAAATCTTTAATAGGCTCAATGGAGCAAAAGGGCCATGTTTCTAGACAAATTGAGTTCATCTGTTCTGTTTTACCCATCATAATGGTGATTTCTAAGGATGCATTCTTGATAATATAATTTTACCTGAAAATTACAGGCAATTTACATATCAAATATTGGAAGCCTCAACAAAAAGTTGAACCCTACAGTAAATGAAGAGTGAAGCAGTGGGGAAAATTCTCTACCAAGGCTTTTAATGGAAATATGCAATAAGCCATCTCAAGTACCAGAGAGCATCTGGTATAGAGGTTGGAAAAAAAGAACAGAAAGATCAGATTTAGAGCATAAAGTGACACATTTATTCAAAGGTAGAGGAGCGACACATATCAAGACACTAGATAAAAAGCTGAAGAACCTGCAGAGGCCAGGTGACTGATGAAGAAAGGGGCGTCCCATCTGTCAGCATCTTCACCTTGGACCCCATTTTCATCATAATTTGTTGGTTTTTTTTCCCCTTCACACCGTATCCAGCTTGCTGACCCTTTTTTCCCCCCTTCCCTATTTCCATCGTCTCCTTTTCCCTTATTCTTGCTCTTTTCCTCTTCTATCACATGCTTTCTGTACCTCCAACAGGAAAGAGTGAAAATGGATGGGAGAGAGGAAGGAGTAGCTCTTACCATAGTGGTGAGGATGTACTTGTAAAACGCTGATGTCATCCCCAGCTCGGATGCCTATAGGACAAAGAGAGCGGAGACAGGATGAATACAGAAAAGGGAAAAGTGAAAAATTAATAGATGGAGAGAAAGAAAGGGCAAACAAGGAGCGTTACTGAAAGACAGAGAGACGGTAGGGGAACAAAGTAGAAGAGAACGTGCAGGAGCAGCAGCAAGAGGGAGCATATGTTAATCCCAGTTTTACATCATCGGGCAAACGCTAAGACATTTGGCTAAAGGCAAAAAGGCACTCCAGCGCTCTGACAGAAACGCTCCTATATGCACTCGGACTGTGAGTCACTGCGTTAGCTATGGGCACTGCAGGCCTCATGATGAATCAGAAAAACCCTGAACAAGATGAACATCTGCATCCCCCAAAAAGCAAGAAACCTATTTTGTCAAATACGTTTTCTTAGAGTGTAAGTGATTGTTACTGGCAGTCATGGAATATTAGTCTGTCTTCTGCTCTCAAGGACAGAGGAGGTTAGGAAAGCACAATTGTGTTACAACAACAAATGTGCAACCTCTGGGACTCTGGGAGACTTGTTTGATTATTTTACAGATGTTAAGCTCCGCATGCCCTTCATGACTGCAATCCGGATTTCCCAAATGGGCACATGAAAGCGGAAAGTGCAAATCCCAAAGTGTTTCTGCGTCTGAGGTACAAAAGCCGAACATGTGCGCGTGTGGGCGGCTCCAGAGCGTGCGCGGATGTTTGAGCGCTGACCTTCTTCAGGATGAGATAGGAGACAGAAGCATTGGCGTCGATGATGATGGTGGCCACTTTGTCATCGCGGATCTCCTTCAGCAGCGGCGTAGGGTCCAGGTTGTCATCCAGCATCCTGACTGACAGCGTCTCCCTGGAGATGAGAAAGCGGCGGACCAGTTCCTCCAATCTCAGCAGGCCTGAGGCAGAGTCAGAGCGGAGCGGAGCCGCATATCAATGTCTGTATCAGACCACGCAGCTCATATTTTTGAAATGTAAGCTGCAGGACCTGTCAAATATCATAATTTTGTTTTTTTTTTTTGTTTTGTTTTTATCTCGAATGGCAATATATTTTCCCCAAATAATCAAAGATTTGTCCACATCCCATCTGATAAAAAAAATATTTCATATGGACTCTATCACGCTGTCTGTCCTCGCTGTTTTAAACACTGAGATGGTGTCTACTAAAAATGTTGGCCAAGGTAAACTATATGAATAAATATATTATTAGTCAGAAAAGTTAGATACTGTGCGTCTATTCAATCCACAATTCTGTAACTTTTCCCGAGAGCTTCCAAAGCTACAGACCAAACACTGCAGCATCAGTTTAAAAGCTGGAGAAGATATATCCCCGCTGAAGCGGACTGCTGAGTAAAGACCAGACTGGGTTGGTTTTATTTAATCCACAACTGAACAGGGACCACATTTTGCTGGATGTATTACTCGCCATTCATGCCAATATAAAGTATGTCAGCTTGTTCTCGCTCCCAACTTGTAAAATAAGGAAACTTTCTGAGACAACGGTGCTACAGACTGCACCACTTTTCAATATTAGAACTTCATTGGTGATTTGGTGTATTTCGCAGTAATTATGTCTATGTTTAGTAAACTCTGTATTCCACAAGTGTTTTTTATTCCATGACATACATTATATACAGGATGTGTCATTTTGGTTAGGGTATATGATCATTAATGATTTTTTTAAAAAAACATTACTCATGTGGGTGAGTAATGTGTGAAAGGACACTCTGGAGGCTTTTTATCAAATCTTTGTGTAAAGATTAAGACTTTTGGGTCGGCAGGGGTCAATGACGAACACCATGAGTCACCTCTCCACTACTTGCGTCAACAGTTGTGCTGTAACAAGTCAGCAGTAACTGTGATCAAAGTGAAAATAACTTAAAATTTGAACACAGTCCACAGTGGCTATTCCAAGAGGTGCCCGGGATGTTCTGTGCATACTGAGTACCAGCTCCTCACTGCACTGGCAGCACAACCTGGTTTGGATACTGTTGCTCTTATAAAGCAAAAGAGCAGAATTCTTCCTGAATACTTTATACTGTATTCCACTGATCTTTTTTTTATTTATTCCCACCTCCAGAAGCCCCGAAAAAGGCAGACACTCTTCAGCAGGTATTTCTAGGCCCAGTGTTAACATCTGGTTATTTTATTTTTTCAGTTCGTCATATTAAAGACAGAAAAGACGTGGGCAGTTAGACTGGATTTGCACTTAGTTAAGTAATAGTTGTGCAGACTTGTGTAACGATGCTATGCCAGCTGTCCCATTCATCATGCCATCAGATTTCAAAATAAAGTGCACATACATAGGCAAAGGTGCATTGCAATGGTCACTTGTATTGGAATGCAACTGGGAAAAATACAAAAAATACACACCTCAAGAAACTTCCTATGAAAAAGATGAGTCTAACCAATGGCAATCAAGACTCACTTGACATGGAATTTGGAATGAGCTTTTCCTAGAAAGTTTACCCTGCTGCTTCCTTATTGTAATTCCATGCTAAAGCACCCCCAGCTATGTACATATACGGTGGGGCAAGCATCTAGGGGCCGGAAAGGAAGGGGGAGAGAGATAGAAAGAGAGGAGGAGGAGGAGGTAGTGCATAGAGCCCTTCAGCAGCAGAAAGCCTCCGTAAGCAGTGGGGTAATCACTGAAGCAGGCCAAAACTTTAATTAGTTTGAGGAAAGAGAAGGGGGGAAAAAAAATCAATGCACTTTACAGCTTCCTCTTCTTCCTCAGTCTGCTTCCTTCACGTATTCTCTCTTTCTCGCATATAAGCTCGAACCTCTGTGTCTCTTTTTAGACCTGTGGCCCAGTTACCTCTCTGTGTTTTTATCTATCTCCCTCTCATGCTGCCGCCGTCTCCTGCCCGCCTGTGATCAGTCTCTCCCTCTCGCCGTCCTCCGCCTCATCCATCTCATGAAAACTGCATAATGGAATCCGGCTCAGATCGCATGTTGTGACCCAGGCACGGTAAGAGAAAGACGTGTTGCAGGAAAGGGGCTCAGAAATGTTTGATTCTCACTTAGTAAACTACAACAGGGAGTGACTTTACGCATTGCTTGCCTGGATGTTAAAAAAGAAAGGAAAATAAAGAATGTCTGCATTATTTGGACACAGCGCCCTCTACACCGGGGCAAACAAGATGAATAAAACAAGTGCAGCGGTGGTAAATATCGTCTGATGTCGAACCTCTGCAGCACACAGAATAATACAAGTGCCCACTCACGGTGCACTTGGCGGCAGCACTACTCACACACACACACGCACATGCACACATGCAGACCTACACACTCTCTCTCACACACACACAGCATTGCACAAACATTCACATATAAAGTAAACTGAGCACAGAGAAAAAGGTTGTCAAACACACACACACACACACACACACATGCGTCACACACCCACACAGTCATTCGGTGTGGAACAAGCCTGTTGAGTGGCAGTTAGCACCTATTCTGCAGCCATGGCAACCAGCTCCATGGCAAGAGATAGCACAGCCAAGTGGGTCAGAGACTGTGAGTGCGATAACCTTGTATAGATCACCTTCAACCAAGTTAGTACATGCGTGCACGGCTGCATAGGTGTGATCCACTTTGCCCAGCAGCATCGTTTAGTCTGAACACAAACAAGTGTCTTTTCCTCCAACACCAACGAGGCTCTTAGCTGCCCATTCAACTAATGATCAGAACAGGGGAAGAAAAGACGTATCTGATGCCATTTCAAAGCTCTTTTAGCTCAGCAAAATCCACAAGGAATTTGGCTTTTTATCAGCAATCTGCAGGGAGGTTGTTTAACTGCTGCGGTGATCGTGAAAGCATCTTCGAGACGCAATCAATTTTTCATGATCTGGCAACATTTCTTGTTCATCAAAAAAAAAAGAAAGAAAGAAAAAAAATCACCCTATTCTGTTTTAAATGTTTCAAAGAGTCGAACTGTCACTGATGCTTGTAAGGTTGTCAATCAATGATTCAGTCATAATGATTTGATGAATACACCTCAGCCCTTGTGCTCTGCTCTCACAAAGCTTCGGTCACCATCTGACCAAAGCCCTGTAATTCCTGTGGGTCTCAACAGGCCGGTGCACCACAAATCAACAACGGAAAATTAAAATAAGGTGGGCAAGCGGTTAATCCCCAAATCCCCGTGTCACAATAAACCTATCTGAGTGCCTGCAAAGTTCAATCGCGCCCCCCCCCCCCTTGGGTCCTCCAATATGGGAAGCTTTTCAAAACTGGTTGAGACCGCGCATGAGAGCATGAGTAATTAAGGAGAATGTGATGGCATAAGTCATGTTCTGAACTCCAGACAGCAGGGAGAAATTTATAGTCCCGGTGTCAACCGAGTATCCAATGGAGTGTGCCAAATGTGAACTGGCTTGTGAAACTGCAGCCGGTGTATTGACAGTATACACAAACACACAGTCACACTCCGGATAGCTCGGAAACACAGTTTGTACTCACACTCAGCCTTGGCGCAGACCAGGCTGGCTGATGGGTAGCTGAAGGAGCGCAAAATGGCTCCTATGGCCAGGCTCAGGTCCTCGTTGCTAGGGTACAGAGTGACAGAAGCAAAGCGCAGGTACGGCAAGCGGGGTGTTTCCTCGGGACCAATTTTTATATGAGGGATCTGGCAGAGGAGATGACAGATAGTTAACAACAAAAGAATAACTGCGTTATGATTCATTTCCACTTCAGGAATTCGCACAGAAAATAAGTGAATAAGAAAGATCCATTGCAGCAGCTACAGGCTGAGCAGGGAGATAAGAAAGATGACAGAAGAAGAAAACAGAACTAATGATAAAAACTTACTGGAAGCGAGGGGATAAAAGTGAGGGAATGGATACAAGTTCATTTAATGGGCAAGAAACAGAAAAAAAAAAAAAGCAAATCTCTGCATTCATTCTTCATGGGGGTGATATGAGAGGCGTCGGAGCGACAGCGGCACTCGACGCCTGCGTGCACACACATCACAGGGATGTTTGTATCTCGCGTCTGCGCTGCTTTATCTTTCAGGCTCACCTCTTTCTCTCCACATATGTGACTGACAGTCGAGCCGGAGGCGGGGCTGGAGGCAGGACCAATCACCGAGACGACGCCTTTGGGTAAAATCTGACACACTGAGAGAATACGGAGAAATAAACAGCGACTGGAGAGAGGCCCGCTTGGACACAACTTCGTTGTGGTGGTAGCTGGTGGAGAGCAGGACTCAGGGAAGAGGAAAGACATTTCAAATGCAACAACAACAGCCGGCTTAAGCCAATTTTTTCAACGTAAAACAGGGACAAGGGGGGGGGTACTTTGTGCTATGTAAGACTTTTCTAACATCTATAAGGGTTTGGCTAGAAATAGATCATTGGATTTTTTTTTTTCCGTGTGTTCCACTCAACAATTTTCAGTCATTTGTCACTTATTAGTGCCATGAGGGACTGCTGGTGACAGGAATCAAGGACAGGTCACCATCGCAGCACACACAGACACAGTCGTAGACACGCACACACACACAACCTTGTACTTCTGTCTTTTTGAGGACCTTGATAGACATAACATATTAGCCTGCATGTATTCCCTTACTTTAACCATCTCAACTAACCACCAAATCTTAATCCTTACCCCAAACCTAACCCCAAATATAATCTCGACCTTAAATCAAGTGATCACCCTCAAACAGTCTTTTGAAATAGTGAGGGCCAACTACAATGTCCTCACTTCCCACAAATGTCCTCACTTTGATAGTAAAATACAGATTTTCATACTCAGTAGCAGGTACAACAACACACACACATACACACACCAGTCATCCACGCGCTGATCACAGGGGCTTTTAGAGTTACCAGTGAAACTGATGTGAATGTTTGTTTGACTGTGGAAGGAAAGGAAGGACCTTTAAAAGCCACAGGGAAAGGTCTGAAATCAAACCCCAATCCTCGTCACTAAGCGGTGACTGTGATGCACCAACCATGCTGCCATTACGGTCAATGTTTGCGGAGTGTCCAAACAGTACAGCATGTGTGCAAACAGGAAAATGGGGCAAATTTATTTGACACGACTGTATATCTGTTGGTTTTCTGCTGTTCATCTACTTGTTTACCCGCTCATTTTTCTGTGATAATGCCTCACCCTTTTTCCCAAATAAAATATGATAATAGAAGGAAAACAATATTTTTCTTTTTCATTAAAGTTATTCAAATCAGTCTTGTGTCTGCCAAAAATGCAACTTGGGGTCCTTTTTGTGCATCATTCAGTGCACTCCATCCCTGAGAAGAGGTTTGTGCAGATATGAATATGAATGGCTATGTGGGCCATGCATGCACGTGTGTGTGTTCTTGTATTGGCTATAGACCAAGCACAAAAAATCCACTTTACTAGCAAAGAAAGGACATTTTTGGGAAGACAGGACATTGTAGCTCACATCAAAGGACTGTTTGAGAGTTAAGACCTGATTTTAAGGTTGAGGTTCGTTACTATTTAGTAACTAGACTTAGGTTTGGTTTAGGGTCAGGGTTAGAGTAAGGGTCAGAGGATTATTTGTGATGATTAGTCTTAGCGTAATGAGCTGGGGAATCCATTACGTCTATGAAAGTCCTTGTAAAGATAAAAGAAGTACAAGGGCGTGTGTATGCATGCACGTGTGCGCCTGTGCGCGCGGGCGTGCCTCTGTCTGTCCGTCCGTCTGCACAAGCATGTCTCAGACAGCTGTAGCTGTGAGATGATGAGCTCGACAATCCAGTGACCAAAACCAAAACACTTTGAGCAAAACAAGCCTGTCAGAGTCTCCTGCCCATTGGTCAAGGACACACACATACACACACACACACACACACACAAACACACATAAAGCGCCTGTCTGAAAGGAAAGTGTATGCATATGTACGCAGCCCTTCACGGGCGTGCGTACAGTAGCCATTTTGCCAGTAGCCCGTAGCAGGTTCATTGACCTATTAGAGCGGGAGCGGGGAGTGTCTGTCAGAACCCAGCAGTTTGTCTGCCTTTACTCATCGAAAACGTTCCGACGTAACACCACACCATCAATACAAATCATCGCACAGTCGTCCCTGTGGTGTGATGTTGTGTTTTGCACTAGTCTGTATTCACGGAGTAGTCGGTGATTTGTTTTTGTCAGAGTCTGCAGAGTAGGCAGGGCGAGCTGTTACCGCACGCACTGGACCACTAATTTTAATGAGACAGGCTTACTGGCCCATTACTCCTCTCCACTGACATGTAAACTAATCAGAAAAAGACCTTCCTGGTTCCTAATTGCATGGAAGTGGTGCTGTTTTTATAATTCTAGTCATCAAACGGCTTTTTAGAAAATGCATCCATCTTGTTTTCTTTAATATCAGCACTTGAGGTAAGATACAGCGGTCTGATTAATTAAACAGTGAGCCGGTCTGTTTCATTTTCAGAGAGGTTAAACTATTTGTTCTGGTCTCAGAGACACTTACTGGTGTCAGTAGTGTCGTACTGGGAGTCTTTTTGCAGCTCATATATGTCCACCTCCACTCTGGCCCGGGCTGGACCCTCCATCACGCTGTTGATGTTCTCCCTGGCCAGGGCCAGCGCCAGCCTCTCACCACGCCCACACACAGACTGATCATCTAGGATTGCCGCTAAAAATGGAAGAAGAGGCAGGTGAAACAAGGGAAAGAAGAGCCCGAATCCAATGATGAAGGAGAAACAGGTAAGAAGTCGGCATAATTGAAAAAGGGAAGCGTACAGTCGCACCTGATTTCTACTATGTGGTATCTACCTGATTTATCTTGTCTCTTGAAATATTAACAGCACACTGGCAGTTCATTTAAAAGTTTAAACGTTCTCTATATGTCATAAAAGAGGAAAAGGAAGCACGCGCCAGCAATAAAGTAAAAAAAAAAAAAAATTCCATCCGACAAGCTTTCACCATCAGCTTTGTATGCAGTGTGACATCACAGCAGCGGGACGCGGTTTAATGCGGCACGCAAATGAATTCAAGATGAAGAATGTGACACAGTGGGAAATCATTCCTTCTGTTTCGCAAATGATTTCTGACACAAAGATACGTGCGGCACGAGCGGCCCACGCGGTGGTCTGGCGGGGAGCCGGCGGGGAGCTGGGGGACGTTTTCGCCTCTCATCCGAGGGGCTTCGGGAGTAGCTGTCGTGGAGGGTCCTCAGCCAAGCGGAGGCCCGCAGGACCCACTTGATTGGGGTGGTCATCAAATGACTTGCCCCAGGGGAGAGAGTGGAGTGTTTACACCCAGGTGTGGCTGGGGGGGGGGGGTCCTCAGCTCCTACTCCCTCTGTATAACGATGATTGTTGCTATCCTCGGATGAGAGGCGAAACGCCTTCCAGTCCCTTTCAGCAGGCCAGCTGGTCCTGCCAGACCTTTATGGATGTTTCTGTGTTGGTCAATCATTTCATTTCACTCTGCCTGCCTTCACCCATTGACCTCCCACTGCTGGAAAAGGAATTTCAACAAATTTGATTTTATTTGAATACACCTATATTTATAGGACCCGTACCCCCGACGAATATAAGGAGCTCGTCGGATCGGGACGCCGTCGCGGGCAAAGGTCAACAGGCCACTTACCCATGCGGACGGAGGAGAGCAAAGGTGCCTGACTGAGGGAGCGCGGCGGCATGGTGACTAGCAGGAAAGACAGGAAGTGTACTGACAGCAGCAGCGCTGGCAGAGCCGGCATCTTCTACTGCTCCTCATGGAGAATGGTCTGCTGGCTGCCAGTACCACCACCTACAGGAGCACAACATAAAGCACGTTAACGTAAAGCCCGCCCCCAACCGAAACGAGACACCTCCGTAAAGTCCATAAAGTCACCGGCAGCGCGTCTCCGGCTTTTCCCCCGACGCGCCTCCGCGCAGCGGGAGCCCCCGTTATTTGACAGCATTTACAAAATACTTTCACACTTTGCTTCAGTATGAAGAGTTCTGCTGTCAGATCACGGCGGCGGCCCGGTCCTGTGCAAACAGCCCGCCTAATAAAACACAGCCGGCGCATCTCTACTCACGCATGAGCCGGCAAATCAAAGTATCTTCAGCATTTAACTGTGCAAATAGCTGATACAAGGTCAGGGACACAAAAGCCACCGGGGGATGTATTGCAGCCACAAACGTCCACCAACACACCAGTAGAGGATTCCATACCACGGCTCGCACCACCAGTCGTTACCGTGAACCCAAGCAATGCGGGCATCGCTCAAGTGTCTCTTTTCGCCGTGACAAAGCTTTGACCAAAGCCGATGCAGCGAGCTCTGAAAGGGATGGATGAAAAGTGAGGAACTGTGTTAAGGGCCGGTAGTGGTGGAGGCCACTGCACCCCCCCCACCCCGCTCAACCACCACCAATCCCACCCCCCTCGCTGCGTTCACCTGTCTGAGCCTGACGGACAGCTGAAAGACCAAGTTTGCGCCTTTCGATTGACCCGCGCAGCTGCAAACGAGTGGAGCGGGCCTGACCTTTGACCCGGGCGAGTGTGTATGTGTGCATTTGCGCTCAATGAAAACTCCTCCCACCGCCGTCTCTCTTCCCCTTTGTTTCACGCAGGCTTTTCATTTTGATAGCTCTCTTTGATGAATGTGTTTTCCTCCCCCGCTCACCTTTCCAGCATTTATTCTACTTCCATGTTTCAAGCGCGTCAAAAAAATAAGTAAATAAATAAACACCTGCAAACCTTTGAATCCTGCATCCCATAAATCAACTTTCTTCCTGATTGCCCTGCTGATGCCACTGACCTGCGGTTTTCACATCCTGCCTGCCTCTACACCCCCCCATTTTATTTTATTTTTTTTGAAGAGGCTGTGTTCTTTGAACGAGCTTGCGTTCATGCACCTTTCCAATAATGCAACGGCAATAACATGTACCCTGCTGTGTAGAAGGTGGTGCTTTTCTCATGGTTTTCGCATGGTTACCACAGCGCAACATGTCAGGGTTTGCCCAGGCCATCTGTGTGTGTGTGTGCGTGTGTGTGTGTGTGTGTGTGTGTGTGTGTGTGTGTGTGTGTGTGTGTGGACACAACCCAGAGTAACGCAGGCGCGCGGTGGGAGTCATCGAGAACCCCGTTATTGTTTCCACAAGCAATCTTCATTTTAAAGACATCACGCGACACGGAAGCCGCCGATGAAGCTGAGCTGCATCAGAAAGTTGACTGATTCCATCAGGCCGACGTTGGTTGCCTCACAGTGTGTCATGCTGGGTCCCATTTTACTCCAGCACCAGTCCTCTCCTCATTAATTTAGCCCTCAATGAAAATTTGCGAGCTCTGTACGTGTGTTGGTGCCAGGAGATGTATGGTCACACCACTTACCCCGTGTGAACGATATGGTGCATCGATCAGGACCGGACGAAGTGACAGGCCCTCATGTGCAATCAATCAAAATAATACAGACTGTATCACGGAGCCACTGCATTTCACAGGAGCCGTCTGATTGGCTATTACCAAGAAGCAGATTGTCATGATGCCAAATAAGATCCTAACCGAAGCTATGCCTTCATCGCTGGTGGGATGGAACCGGTGCTATTTCAATGTTATTGAGAGCTATTGACAGCATTAGACCTGGGAGATTGCAGCGTCTACGCATCCTCCAAGAGGAGGGGGCAGGAAGGTGGAAAGCTGTGATAGAAGTTAAAAAAAAAAAGGGAGAGAGAGAGAGAGAGGGGGGAAAAAAGAAGCAGAGGGGAATGGGCTGGGGATGGGGGAATAAAAGAACAAAATTGAATACAGAGAGAAGAGATTGGAAAGTGCTTCTGCAGAGAGGCGAGAGAGAGAGAGAGAGAGAGAGAGAGAGAGAGAAGGGAGTGAAAGAACAACAGCAATAGAAACCGCAAGATACATTTACTCAAATGCTGCATAAAGAATTTTGAATCTGCAGTTATTACACTACTACTGTAAGAAAGAAGATCATGTTTCATTAAAAAAAAAGCAAGATAAATATAGCAGAGGGAATTATTTATATTAAAATATAACAACCCTTTTTAGTCCATCTGACTATAATTACCAATAAACTCTGTTACTGTAATCTTTGCTGTTCGCACTGCTGTTGGGGTCCCTTTTTTTTAGGTGTGTTAAAAGAAGTTTAATCTCAGACCAGAGTCCCAGGATGTGGAAGTGAGGGTCACTAAAACAGTCGCAGACACAAAGAGAGCAAACGGCAAAACTGTGCTTAATCTGCGAGGACCGTCTGGCTGCGATGTGCGCGCTGTTGCCGTAGTAATACACGGCTGAGCCCTTGTAGCAGTCGGGTGTCAGTCAGCGGGGGAGCCGACGTAGTCTGAGCCGAGAGCAAAACCCGGCTCGCAGCCCTTCCCTCGCTCGTTTTCTTTATGCGCCCCGCTGTAAGTCACCCCGCACGCTGGCACCACCGAGAAAAATACAAAAGCAGAGACACATAAATATCCTGATGCGCACAGTGTGTGTGTGTGCAATAGAGAATATGAAAGAGAGAGGGGGGACAGTCATTTCATTGGGAGATTTAGCTGTTTGTGGTGGTTGCATTCATCTCAGTGTGTGTGTGAGTGTGTGCAAGTGAGAGAGAGAGAGAGAGGGAAAGAGAGAGTGAGAGATGGGGGGGGACTTGGCAGCTTCTTATAGTGTCTGTCTGCAGCGCCTATTATGAAAGAGAAAACCGTAAAATACGAGATCTTAATTATCTGGAGAAAGTGAGGAAGAGGAGGGGGGGAGGAGGAGAGGAGGGAGTTGGGGGGGGGTGCTGGAAATGAAAATGAAAACAAAACAAGGAGGATGAGCAGAGACTTAAGGCGAAAGGAAACAGGATGAGGGATTGCAAGAGGGGAGTGGAGGAACAGAGGGATGCCGTGAATGACAAAAACAAGATCGGGATGGAGAAATGTAGCTTGAGGGTTCGGGGGAAGAGTGTGTGTGTGTGTGTGTGTGTGTGTGTGTGTGTGTGTGTGCATGGGCATGGGCCTGTGCGTGTGTCTCTTTTTGGCCTTATTGTATGGTAGCTGAAAGTCTGATATAACAGAAGGATAAATCATTCCCTTAATTTAATTTGCAAGTGGAACAGCTTCAGTGGCTTCAGCGGATTTAAGACCGGAGTGGCAGCCATTACGAGGCGAGAGTGTTATTTTCCTCATCCGTCGCTCTATTAATAGTCATTGTTGACTTGAGAGGGCCAACTGCAAACAGCTGGGATCCTGCCCCTGAATGAACACAGTCGGGCTATTTCAGAGAATTTGTCAGCCTCCAGACAGCGAGGTCAGTCCGGCGGGAGCGCCTGTTTGTGTCAACGCGGTGTCGCCGAGAGCTGAAAAACGCAGCAGTTGAGTTCTTTATATCCGTGCCCAGCGTAACGTGAGCGGCCGCGTGCTCCCGCTCGCACTGATTCAGCAGTTCCCGCTTGCAACCATTTGCACACACACACACACACACACACACACACACACACACACTCCCCACCCATAATCCCGCCGTGTCTTCCGCCTCTCCGCCCTTCCTCCTGATACCTCGGCGCTCCTCTGCGCCTCTACTCATCGCCGTCTCGGCGGACTCGCGGCACATCGGCGGGCGCGGCCTGACGGAGGGTCCGTGAGGTTCCGAATTTGACTCTGCCGAAAGGTCAAGAGGACACGGGACGGACGCAGCACCAACTTCTGTGACTGTTTTTTTTTTTGGTTTTCTTTGGCAGCAACCCAAACCCTCGCCGTCTGTTGCTGCCAACTTAGTAACAACTGCGTAGTTTACCCCGGCCAACACCCGCCACGCTCAAAGATCACATGCGAAATAGTTTTATTGGTGGTGCAGCAGCATGGGCATTACTTTAATGTTGATTAGCATATATAATAGCCTAAGAGCCTCTCACAAATGACCCCTTCTACCGTTTTTTAGAGGACAGTCTCTTTCATTATCTCCACGATGCTTGGAAAACTCTAATGAAAATCACACTTTTGTCCTTTTTACCATGCCCATGTCTTTTCTTTTCCGTACCACAAATCAGATTATTATTAAAATAGGACATGAGCATGGAAGCAGAGGATTTTCATTAATTTAGTTTAGTAAGGTCAAAACATCTGAGAAGGATAGCATCCAGATGTGGAACTGATCCAGGTAATTGTTGGAAATGAATGTAATCATTCTGCCTCAATGGGGAAAATTCAGCTATTCATCCTCTGGCCGATGAAAGCTAGACACAATAGACCCGGAGAGATCTTTATTTCATGAAAAACTCTCCTGCACTTTTGATTCTCAGATTGGGATGCAAACAAGATAGCGATCACAAATCATGCTGGGTGTTTGGGCAAAAATTGACAATAAAGTTTGCAAATGGACTCATAAGCTGCTTGTGTCATTTACACACAGCCTACCAAATCAAAAGCATATCCAATTTATGTGACAGAATATAAACAGGTTTAAAGATGACGCTCATAACAGGAAATAGGGACCTTGGGACTGTTCCTTTCATACCAAGCAGAGCGAAAAACTAGCATCTGCGACTGTTGCACAGTCCCAATCTTCAATGTCAATACTAAAGCGATCAACTATGCAGTTCCTTTCTAAATTACATAAATTATGTAGCACGTCTTACAACATTAACGGGAGTGCAGCTGCAGCTCAGACAGAGTGGACGTCCACAGAAGAGCAGTCAAAGAGCAACAGCAGCAGTTTGGGTTGGTTCTGAAAGGCTTTGTTCCCGTTTCAGATCAGTGAAAGTCGACTTTCTTTGTACAGCCAAAATAAACAAGCGGTTTTAAGCCCATGACAGGAATGCTGAATGATGATGAAAATAGAAATACTTGCACATTAACTGTGTAACGTAATCGATTTGCTGGTGAAGTTGAGACAGTGTTTCCAACGCAGCAGGGTGTCGGGCGGGGGTGCTCCGATTATTAACAGCACTGACACTAATTCTCTTACATTTTCCAAAGGAATGTGTTCCATACAAAGCTACTGAACCGCTCATTACAATGTAATCAATAATGCTGCCACACCAAGAGCTGTAATTAAAGCACGACAAACTGTACACTGTACATGTTCATGCATTTTCATTGATTTAATTACAACACCCAGGAGGTCATGTAACTAGAGGTCTGGGACTTCTGGAAGTTAACCACGTCCCTCTCAGTAAGAGTAAAAAGTGTATTTTTTTAGTTTGTCAGGCCGCTCTCCTCTGGGTGACTTCACAGCCTCTGTCTATTTTGTTTCTCTTTCTTGGGTACTCTCCACACCCCAGCCTCTCAGCTGACCTCTCACCATTCTCTCCCTATCTCAGCTCTCACTGGTCTCTTCAATCTCCACAGTGCAGTGCACTTTGTCGTCCCCCCCCCCACACACACACACACACACACACACACAACCCACACACATCCACCGGTCATGGGTAAATTCATCGAAGTGTTCTCCTTGACAAAGAGGCCCTCAGTCAGTGACACCGACTGCTTGGGGAATCACCGTGCTCCCGTGACATTGTCACATCTGAGAACGTCACAAACACACAATCATCCAGCAGCTGCACTCGCATGCGGGTAAAAAACAAATCTCAGGGAGGTATCAAAGACCATGTTGTGTGTGTGCGGGTTTATAAAAAGAGTGTTGCAGCCCGGTGCAGGCCGGCCTGTTATGTGCCGGCAGGTATATTTGCATTTTAATCTTGCTGCTTGCATATGCACCACCTGCTGTTCAGATCGGTGTGAGGGGAAGACCCGGACTCTGTCCTTCACATCCTCTCCTTCACACTCTGTTGTAAATGAACATTAAACTGGCATCCTGCATGAACAGAAAGACACTAAAAACATTTCCAGGAACCAATAAAAGAAGGAGTCGAACTGTTTTTCCTAATTAAGAATCCTCGATGCTCAACATCCAACACATTCGCTTGTCTAAATTTGCGTTAAGTGGTTGTGGTTGTGGTTTTTAAAAAACCCAAGGCAAAACAGACACAAATAACATCACTGAGAGGGCGTGAGGAAGATCATGAGGTGACAATTTTGACTGACCAGCCAATCAAACGCTTTTTTTCCCTTCCAACAAAGCGCAGCATGAAAATAAAAGCAACTGAATACCTCATCAGCTGATTGGATGAGCAGAGAATGGATCTAATTTCAGATAATGAGGAAATACGTCAAGGGTAATGCCCGAATTCAGCCTTTCCAGCCTGGATTTGGATGGTGTTTAGATATGAGCTCGGTAAACATGCCAAAATATGATAAACCGATCCATGCCTGCAGCACTTTTCACTCACGAGGTAGATTTAAAGGCTTTATATTAAAAAGACATCAAATTTTCCCTTAGACCCCAAACGCCTTTTGTATTATTTTTGCATTTCTTGTGCTCCACCACATGAAATTTGAATCGCGATGATTTGTATTAAAGAAGCGTTTATTAAGGATGGATATTGAGGTTTTAACACTCCCATGTCTGCAGATGTTAGCGGGAGAGAGTAATGCAGTTTAAAAGCTTTCTATTTCTGCAATACTGCAATTCCTACGAAATTTGGCAAAGCTGTAATGTTTCACATTCATTTTCACTTAATATAAAACAGAAAGTGAAGTTCAATTAGGATTAGTTCATTCATACAAATTCTCTCTCTTGCTCTCTCTCTCTCTCTCTTGCTCTCTCTCTCTCTTGCTCTTTCTCTCTCTCTCTCTCTCGAATCGTCTGGATCAATGATTTTAATCAGCCATCCATATAAGTGCTGTCAGAATGAAAATCTGTCCCTCTGCTACTGTCAGCTGTCATTTCACTGTAAAATCATTGCACCCATCACACACCCCACCCCCCTAATTCATCCCAAGACCAACTGATTGAGCTCATTGCATCTGTCGGCCATCCTTTGCCGATTATTCCTTAAGAGCTGTCGTTCCCGACTGGATCTTTTTTTTCTTTTTTTTTTTTTTCTTTTTAAACTCTAGTTGCGGCTCCACTGTTAAAATGTGATGACTCAATGAGGACTAAATGCCCAACACCTATATTTCTCATCTTTATGGTGCGATAAATGCGTTGCTTATTCCTTCCGTCCCGTACGAATTGCCCTGCGTCTTCTTCGTTTGCGCCTGCCTAAATGAAATGAAGTGAAATAAATCCCAAAGGGCTGTTCAAAAGTGACTGGGGAAGCGCTAAGTGTCACTTGCCGCTGACGCGCGGCCCATTTGTTACAGCTGTGCCTTATGTAAGCGCAGCAGTTTAATCACAATTAGGAAGCTCTCCTTGAACTCGCTCGCCCCCTGGCTTGTTTGAAGAGCTAAAATTTGCATTCAAAAACAATGCCTTCAAAAAAAAAAAAAAAAACTCAGCGGCAACATCGCCGCCGCAAAGAGAACAACGTCTGCATCCGAAACGGATCGCTGCCGATTTAGATCAGCGCGGTCTACCAGGTGATGGTCGGAGTCGCTGTCTCAATCTCCACCGTGAACGCATGCTCGTTTGCAGGCCTTAATAGTGGTGCTGCGTGTACGCTTTGATTTTTGAATTATTTTATTGTTCGCCTTTCCCCGAGATTTCCAACCTTTTTTTCCCGCTGTGAGCTGAGCGGGTTTCCGCCCGGGCAAATATTGAAGGATTTAACTTGACTTCTTACCGAGCACCAGTGGAAGACATTTGACATTTGGACAAGAGCATAAAAATCTGATTTGATTCCACTCCAGCTATGGAACACGGTATCATTATGAACCCCCGTGACCGCTGATGTCGAGCATTCCGGCCATGTCGCTCCTTGTTCGCTCCCTCAAGAGCTTGTTTTGTGCGATGATGTTTGTTAATCGGAATTGTGTTCCGGGAAGAAAGAGGAGCAGCGTCGTCGTGTGGCCGGGCAAAGGGAGAGCTTTGCCTTTTTTTTTTTTTTTTTTTTATCTTTTGGCGCTGTGACTCCGTGACGAATCGATGACCTGACTCCTCAGCTCTCCCACTTGCACGCCCACGCGCGAGCAAAACACGCAAAAAAAAAAAAAAAAAAAAAACGGACGCAAATAGACGCCGCGCGGAAACGTCCGGCGCGTCTGCAAAAGATGCCGGGCCCTCGCGCGAGGCGCAGTGTGAGGTTTGCGGTTTAAATGACTTTGGTGGCATTTCTCGTTTCTTGTCTCTCTCCCGCGCCGTCTTTTCGCTCCATCTTGTGTTCAGGTTTTGCTGCCGTGGCAACAGAGTCAAGGAGGAGAGGAGGATGCATTTAGAATGTTGAGGAGAGCGAGGGAGAGAGAGGACAAGAGAGAGAGCACAGAGAGAGAGAAGGACCCACTAATGGAACAGGTGAAGAAAAAATCTATTGGGTATTCGAGGCAACTGGTGTCATCGTGCGGGCCTTTGTCGCAAGAACAATCGCGGCTCCAGGCTGAAGAGTCATTTGAAAGTCCGATATGCACACTTTCGCTTTCCCCGATGGAGAGTCCAAAGCAAAGCGCAATTCGGTTGGACCACATATCGAAGCGCGTGCCTTTACAGCGCCCATGACAGCCAAACAGGAGGTGACCCCTTCCTCTCCCTCAGATGAAAACATTTTATCATGTGCTGCATATGCAAATCAGCGCAGAGCAAATGGCTGATCTCTGAGCTCCTGCCCGTACCAGGTCCGCGTGTTTGCGTCTGACTGCTTGAATAATGAGCAGTCCCTTCTAAAATTGGCAATTTAAAATAAGAATAGGCCAACGCGTTCATGTTAATGGAGAGAGCAACTGGCAGAAGTACACGCGCACACACACACACACACACACACAGGTGCGCACACACGCGCGCACACAGCAAACACCATCCGTCAAATGAGTTCTACAAAAGTGCTCTTGTGAGCTCAAGTTAACACTCTGGCTTTCAGTGGTTTCATCTTTATTAATTTGCTCAGCAGAAAGCAGAATGCTCAGTTTTTGGTTTGTTTGCAGCTGCTCCGGGCGAGACACAAATTCTCTGTGACTGCACTTCTTAGCCTCAGTTCAACATGTGAAACGGATTCACTTGCAAACTATGCAAAGTAACGACGCGCTGAACAAAATATGTAGGTCAAGACACTGTTTTTAGTATCTACAAAATATATGGACATGGAGTTGTCTTTTTTAAGATTTTTTTTTGAAGGACAGATTTAAATCCTTTCTAAACTTGAAACAATGTAAACAGTGAGTCACATAAAATATGGAGTTATTTTCTCTCTGCAGGTAGCTGTGAGGTCTACTGGTTAAAATTAGTTTCTTTGTGATATATTGTTTTATTCGCTAGTCTGGGGGAAAAAGGCTACCGGAGATCCGAACAAATAACAAAACATTTAAGTGTGTCTGTGAAGTTTGCTTCAACTTCTGGACTTTTAGAGTGTAAGAACTTTGCAAGTGCAAGGGCACGATGGGGTTGTAATTGGACGTGAACCACTGATCTGAACCACTTTAAAATAAGATGTCTAAACACAAACAACAAGCCGGGTGGCAGAAAGTGCCTGTTACCATGAGAAGTAAAGGTGAAGATCAATGTCTACAGAGTCCACTACACGTGCACACACACACACGCACGCGCGCACAACCACACACACACACACACACGCTTTTACTTCTATCTTAGTGAGGACCTTCATAGACATAATGTATTACTCAGCCCCTTACCCTAACCATAACCATCCCAACTAACCCCCTGATCCTGACCTGACCTAAACCCAGTTATAAACCCTAAACCCTTAAAACCAGGTCTTGACCCTCAAACAGTCCTTTTGAAGTTGTGCAGACCAGCTAGTTTGATAGTAGAATGTGGATTTTGGTGCTCAATATGTATCAAATACAAGAACACCCACACACACTTACACACAAACACACATACACACAGGCACACATACACACACTTAATCATATACCCTCATCTGATCTAATCCACTGTAGAAAATTCTGTATCATTGCTTATGCTGTAACTAATGTATGTTGCTGGATATTTGCATGAGTAAAGAAGCGCTAAAGATGGATAAAAGAATGCAGGACCTAATTGTTTACTGCTCTTCAGGATCCAGCAAGACGCTGACACGAAAGGTGCTCCGTCTTAAAGGGGCTCTGAAATTAGATACAGGTTAATGAGAAATGATGCTTTACTAACCCACGCTGGTGTCCCATAAATAGGAGGTGACAGGTGAAAGGTATCACGCATCACCACATATCAGTGCACAGCAGCTTAGGGATGTGGAAAGAACCCACTCTTTTGGAGGAAAAGGCATAAAAACGCACTTTAGACAATGATTTTAAAGCAGCTCCCAGATGGTGCAGATATGACAGCAACAGTCAGCAGTAATGAAGCAACAAATTGGAGTTTGTCCCTGGTGATATTGCAAAAGAACATCTGTAGCCAAAAAACGCCTTTGAATGTGATTTATCTGTTTGAAGAACTAAATAATACAGTCACAAAGTACAGTAGTGTTTTTTTGTTGTTTTTTTTTTTAATCCCTGCACAGACACTGTTGGTGGTACTGGATTACATAATTGATCGAAATTATTTATGAGTAATTTATGAGTAGGAAAAAGCTACGTGATGCATTTTTAAAAGGTCACAGAAGCAATAAGACAACAGAGCAACCCTGGGGGGGGTTATTTCATGTTAAAAACAGCATGGCTATGAATATAGCTCATGACCTTGATCCGTGTCATTGCCTTTCATCCATGTTGCCTTGTTTCAGTCTGCGCTCGACGCTATCCAGCCCACTGCAAATGCCAGAAGAATAATCCTGAATAATGTCCTCAGCCGTATTAAGAAGTGAGCTCGTACTTTCGGCATATCGCCGGAGAAGGCACCAGACACCTTGGTGTGGAGCTGCGAGATATATAATAAATGGACTCTTTTCGTGAAATTTACTAGCCACCGGCACGAACCACGTCAAAGCGCACCTCGGACTCCAGAGGGGTTTTGATGTCCTTGTGGCTGTACGACTAACATTTTCATCATTTTTCTCCACCGCTTGTAACGGCTGGTGAGCAGGACAAGGCTTACCACCACCTTCTTCAGAGGTTTGCACGCGCAAATGAACCTCGGAGCCATTTTCTCATATGCTCACCGCCTTAATCCCAGATGAAGACTCATTTAATAGATTCCTGTAGGGAACATAAGTATCCTCAAAGCTCCTGGTATGAAGGATTCATCGTCATGACAACAACACCGATGTTGCGTGCCCATTGATCTTGGTCTGTATTATTCACTGCATCAATAGTTTTCACCACGCCCATACCATAAGCAGTCCTTTACGTGGTTACAGCACTTGATCTCAGTGAAGAGAGTGACTTCTTTTTTTCCATTTCTCTTTCTCCATTTTCATATTTATTCATATACACCGTCTGATAGTCCACAACTTAAAAATGGCACTTTGATTCAGCCACATCAGTATTTCATGAATGCTTCAGTAGCATGTATGTTCTATATATATTTCCTGGTAATTGACTATTGCTTGCTGATTAATAACCATTTAAAAATGAGGAGGTGATTATGTTTTAAGTCTACGGTCCAGGCACTAATGGCCGATACTTACTGCGTCATTAAATTAAATCCAGTAAAAATCATTTTACTGTTGGAATATACATCGTGTCTCTTCATGATGTTGTGTAATTCCCTTACCCATGAGTGACTCTGAAAATGGTCATCTCCGCTCAACATGAGACTATTAGCCTTGTTATGAAATGACTCGAGAGGGGAAAAGGAGCAGCCGCAAGAGGTAGAGAACACAGAACACAGAAATATGTTTTTCTTTCTTTATGTCCCTCTGTTTTTGAGTGAAAAAGACATCCCTTTATTTGTGTATCCATCTGGGCTAATTGTGTTTCTGACATTATTGTTAAATTGCTTTTAGATGCCCTGAGCAAAAGACAGTTTCACTTTTCTCTCAGCTCGGCTAGGCAGCTAAAGGTTCATCTTTCAAAAGCAATTTTTCATTGCACTTGTATTTTAACAAAGGTTTTCACAAGGATATTTTTAAAGAAAAACATTCAATCCAAGTTCTGGAAAGAATTATCAGCAAACATCGTAGGCCTTCATCAGAGCACTTGGATCTGCAAGACCTGCCATTACAACACAAACAACGGTTGCAACACTTGTGCAACACAAAATTAAAGTGACCAGCAGAAGGGCAGGTCTTAAAACATCTCCACATGATTCAGATGAGTGTGAGAGCTGCCTCACTGCAAAAGAGCTGCCAAAATAAAATCAGAGTAAAAAGAAAACCACATATCTATACCGCTGAGCATTCTCAGCGTTACACCTCCAGTGTGCATGCATTTGCGTGCACATATGTTGAGTGTGCACCTCTGTGACCGCAGCCTAACCTTGACAAGGTTAATTAAGTGATTCAGTGACCTGAACATTGAGTTCAGCTTCCTAACACTAAATTGTTGGTTATCCCTCTGTGCTCCACTAATAGATGGTAGCGCCTGCTAAAAAACAATGTCTGTGGGAATATTTATGCAACGCCACTGGTTTTAATACAAGATTAGCATTTGTTTGTTCCACTGTTCTGTAAATCAGTAACGGTAACAGACTTCATCCATAATACATTTAGATATCCCATGGTGTATTAGCCTAAAATTTCCATGATTTACTACAGAATTGTCCACATCCATTTTTTATATGACTTGCAAATTCCATCTATATTTGGATTCATTCACTTAAGTTCCTGGATCTAGGGCAAGTTGGACTTAATTATGTATGAGAATTTTATTTTCATTCAATTGCTTATTTATCTGAATTACTGTGTGTTTCTTGTCAAACATCTATTATCTTTTAAATAGAGATAGAAAAAATAAATAAAATGAATGTAGTCATAATGATAATAATAATAATAGCAATCAGGGCTTTTATTAAAACACATTTGTGGAAATAAATGCACACATCTATATACACACATGGGAGCATATATAGTATATAGTGTATAGTATTCTTTTCTCCACATAACGAGGCAGTTGCCATGCATATGCCAAATGTAATACATTCATACATATACAAATTTTATTCTGAACGCAAATGTCACACGCTTCCTCTTTATGGTGCATCAGCATCATGCATTAAATGCAATTCCACTGTCAAATAAGCTGCTGCATTAAGTTTTGCAATCATTATGACCAAAAACCGAGGGGAAAAAAGACACAAAGCCATAGCTTCTATAATAATGCATAAAAAGGTGGGCCCAAAATGTGTTATGGTTGATGGAAAAGAAACCGTCTCAGCTGAATCACCTATATTAGCATTTTAACAGCGGAGCATGCCATACAGTGCACCACTGTCCTTGCAGCCATGGTCATTATTGATAAACATGCCTTGGAATTTGGCAATGACAGTCGTCTGGTGCTCTGATATCCTGCGCGCTTAAGATAAACGGGGAACAATGCCGTAGTAACACCCAGGAAAACCGTCTGGTCATTTTTCCCCTGAGGAAAGACAGATCGTTACTCGAAAGCGTCCCCAGACTTGACGAGGTTGCTTTCAAATGTTGCCTGTCAGGTCGGGCCACGGCACATGCTGCAGAGCCTCTCGGTCCGCCTGCCCGCCTGCCCGACCGCCTGCCCGGCAGCCATCTACTCGGGCAGGTGAGTTATTGCCATGACTGTTCCTTAAACACCCGACCAACACACACACACACACACACGCACGCACGCACGCACACCAAGTCGTCCATTACTGTGCCTGTCAGCCAAGCGTGGAATCAATACTCCCCCTCTGACAGCATGCACACATGTGATTGAGGGCAGAAAAGGAGGAGGAGGAGGAGGAGGAGGAGGGGGGGCAAGGATGAACATGTCGAAGGGAGAAGGGGCGCAGGACAGCTGGGGAAGTGGGGAACGTCGATGTGTGTCAGGCTCGGGGGCAGAGGGTAGGGAACGGGGGGGAAAGAGAGCTGACAGGAAAAATGTCCAGCGATCAGAGACAAACAAGAGAAAGCAGTAACATATAATAACCCGCAGAGATGGAGTGAGTGTGGGAGTGGGAGATGGAGGACAGGGATGAGGAGTGGCAAAGGCAGGGGAGAGGTGGAAAATAAAGGGAAAGAGATAAAACAGTGCATATGTGTAAGAGAAAGAGCGACGTGGAGAGAGGCTGTGGGCGGACGAGGAGAACGCTATATATAATGACAGGTTCAGGAATAGATCGGAGTGATTGTGTTTTGCGATTACCTAATGCTCACATTCGCAAACAGTTACAGCCACCAGCTGACATCAAACAGCACGCGCAATTTAGCACGCGCGCTCGCCGCCGCCGCCGCCGCACGCGGCCCGCCGCGCCGGGGCCGGGGAAAGCAAACCTCATCTTCATGCTGAACTGAACTAACTCTCCGCTAAAGAGCTTCTGTCATCTGGCACGGATTGATAACGGAGGCAAACAGAATACCCAGAGACAAACACGAGCACTCGGACACAAACACACTCCTGCTGCGCCTCCAACCCATCGCACGCGCATGGAAAAAAAAGATTTAGAATAACGGACGTTTAAAGACGCTCCGCTGCCAAACACTCGGCTCCAACATCCCCGTTACTTGCGGCTAAGACGGCGAAAAGGGGCCCGATATGGTTTAAGTTGTTCATTTGGGGTTTCGCCGCCATGGCGGTGAAAGGAGGATTACAGAGTCAACATGAAATACAGAATCACCGCTGTCATCAGCCACAAGTGATCGTAAGTGTCTTGGGCTACAAGGGCCTGTGATGGACTGATGACCTGTGCAGGGCCGTATTACAGGTGGAATCGTGCTGGTTAAAGGTGCAGTCTGTGATTTTAAAAGCCTCGCATTACTGACCCCTCTCTCCCCTCGAGTGCCCGAAGCCACGCCCACTCGCTTACGTGCACGAGCCGATACCTGGCTCCCAGGTACACCAGGTTCTTCTATTGCACCAGCAAGAACTTCATCATGTCTCCTTCAAAACTAACTAAAAACCAGATACCATCATGATAAATATAACTTGTGGTATTATAGATAGAAAGTTATTGGCATGTACGTTACATTTGGCTGATTTGTAGCTGCTTATTTAGCAACAAGCTTTGATGATTTTAGTGATTATATTTGTCCACAAATGATATCCACATTTGATGAATTTACATCTTTTGTGGTTTGGCAATTTAACATTCCCCAGAAGAGAGCGTGGTTAATTGTGCCCTGTGCGAGTGTGCCCGCTGAGTCAGCCACGCCTCCTGTCTCTGATTGGTTCTTTTCCCTCGGGTGTGGCGGTTTCTTACAAATCAAATCAGAGGCATAAGATAGGGCCAGAGAGGCCCGATTTTGTCACGGATCATTTTTCTCATGAATCATTGTCAGGTTATCGTGACAGTTTCGACAAATATGACAAAAGTTGTTTTTTTTTTTCTTTCTTTCTGAAATGGCAACCTTTAACGGGAAATGGAACCCAAAGATTTTGTTCTCTCGCAATCACTGGAGGATGTAAAAGCACCTATGCTTTGTGTTTCTTGGTCCCAGCGCTCCCAGTCTATAGCTGTCTACTCCATCTGTTGCGACTCTCAAGCATTGCAGGAGTGAAGCAGTGTTTACACATGCTTGTCAACATTTTTATCGTACGGCTGTACTGTTTGCATGGGCAAACACGAACAGGAGGCTATGCGATTTGCGGAAGAAGATGGGGGGGGGGGGGTGCACACGTACTCTTATCTTTGACTTTAACACCGTATCAGTGAACACAGGCGCCCTGACCTCGCCACAGAATACCAGAGTGGGGATATAGGTATTGAGGTGTTCCAGTTTCATGCCTGTATAGAGCAGGCAGTGAGCTGCAAGCCAAGGTGATCCCTGCCAGCCATTTTGCCCTGCATTTAGTATTCATTTTCCAGGCGATCAAACCTGCTGCCAGGAGGTGGATGGTGTGTGTCTGTGTGTGTCTGCGTGCGTGTGTGCGCGCGTGTGCACGTGCGTGTATGCGTGCAAGGCTATTAACTCACACAAATTGAGTGTGAATGAAAGTGCACATGCTTTAACAAACACTGGCGAGGGTGTCCAGATTTAGGATTAACACTTTCACAGTCTAACACATAAAAGTGTCCGTCTGCGCACGCCTGTGCATGTTAATGAATCTGCGGGAGCATGCGCCCGGGCGGCGCCGAGCGGGGCGCCAGCAAAAGCGACCAGTGGACCCAGCACACTGAAGTAACCCTAGATGCGAAAGCTTCCTGCTGCAGAAGGATAAGGGAGAAATGGGCAAACACAGGAAGTAATAACAAGGGGGAGTACAAAGCATGGAGGAAAGAGGGAGGGAGGGGGGGGGGGCAGGGAGAAAGAGGATGAGCGGAAGAAGCGGGTTTGGGGAGAAAAGACAAAGCAGTAACAGGAAGAACAGGAGGGGGGGTGATAAGAGGGCACAGAGAGCATAAAGAGAGACCAGGAGAGGGTTCAAATGTGTTCTCTTCTGATGGCGGAGGAGTGGGAGGAGGAGAAGGCGGAGAGATTGAAAGAAAATAGGGATAAACGACAAAAAAGGGGGGGGCAGAGCAACAGTGCCCTGGCAGCGAGCATCGGAGGCAGGCAAGATGGCTGCAGGGGACGCAACACCCAGCCAACTATGGTCAACAGGACCCAGCTCTGGCCTACTTTCGCTCCACCAAAGCACGGATGATGCAGGGAGAACCATATAGGGAGGGCGGGGTGGTGGGGGGGGGGGTGACGGCATCTCCCGTCTCTTTGATGTGTCGTGCTGGGATGAGTGATGCAGGACTCGGGCCTAATACGCAAACAAAGCCCTGGGGCTCGATTTATACACCCACAACCCCACGTTTACTCACACTGATCTCCCTAATTCCCCTTCTCTCACAATGAGCTAATTGACATGGCGACCCCCCCGACCGGAAAACCAGCGTTGAGGGATCCTCCTGGAATCGGCCGACGCCTGAGCGGGTTGCGAATGTGTACCTGCCCCCTCCGCGCGTCCGATTCAACGCGGCCGCGCCTCTCTGATTGCGTGAGTGTGCTCCGCGTCGCGCCTCTGCCAAGCCGAGTGAACTCTCATCAATCTATGAAGGCTACCCTCAGGTTTCACTCCAGGCTACGGTGTAATGGACCGGAGACACCCACCATGCAGACATGTGGTCAGGTCAACAACCTTCATCAGCAGCATCTGCACGCGTAGCCAGCAATCAAGGATGCACGTGTGCGGAAAAAAAAAAGAAAAAAAGGCAAAGCCATTCATTCAATCAACCCCCGTCCTGTTGTTGTTTGTGTCTCTCTAGCTTTGGAAATGAAAGCTGTGCTCCAAGATAAAAGCGACAGTGCATCTGTGTTGTAAACACTGTTTCCCCTTTTGAAATATCCCAACGCCTAATTAGCTTCTTTTGTCCACAGTGCATTTCTTGGCAATGTTATCAGCTCGAGAATGCGGGGACACACAAAAAAAAAAGAAAAAAAAGGCAATACTGACAACCAAAGGCGTTATCGTGGCTGGAGATAAAGCGTGCCAACGGTAAAGAACAACTCCAGATTCATCTGCTGTGTGTAATTGGTGTCGCTCAGCCCTCGCCGCTGTGATTGGCCGGTGAGAGTGTCATGTCCACGCGAGTGTGTGTGTGTGTGTGTGTGGGGGGGGGGGTTCCGCTCTCGAAGGAATTACTCCATTACATCAGAGGGACTGCTTTAGAATACGGTGGCGCTTTAATTACAGTTTCCATCCTGAAACATTTTTGCAGCTTTGAAAACTATCGCCATATAAATTCAAATGCAACATGTCTTTAAACACGGAAGGGCTGCCAAGAGAGGCTCTGAAAGTGACAAAGAGCATTTGCCTTGAATTAACTCAGTCTTAAGGGGTCATTTCTGCTCCCTTAATGTCTGAAAAGAGCCATATACATTTGAAGCAATTTAACTCTGCATGCCCTCAGTTATCTGTATACTTTATGTTGGCGTGTGACGTCAGGTAATACATCCACCAGAACGTGTTAACAGCCCATTCAGGTTTTCTTTTTTACATCCTCTGAGTATTCTCACTCACTCGCTGCATAGTTGTGTCTGTGTGTGTGTTTGACTGGTCATTTTGTACCCGCTTTGTTGTCTTTCATGTGCTGTAGCTCCAACACTGCCCCGCCATGGCCGCGTACATGCGCATTTGTTATGCATCCATGGACATCAAAGTGGGAAAGGGGGGGAGAAGAAACGCGCCAGTCGCCTTTCCAGTGTTTTCGCAAGCATGCCAACACTCCCGCTTCGCCTCCATCCGCGCAGAAATGCGGAAAACGCGGCCCGCTCCGGGAGACGATCCTGCCGGTTGCATACCTGCAATTAGAAGCAACTTTGCCCTCGCGATGCAGCGCGAATAACGGAAAACAACAAGAACGAAAAACTCGCAGAGCAAGCCCCAGTGCTTTTGTAATACAAGCAACATGTCAGAATGTAAAAGGACCAGAATTTCACATAAATCAGTATAATTAGTATTAGTATGAGGACGATGTCCTGTCATGTGGAGCGATGCATATTGAACTAATGACAGGGGTCTGTAGGGTAAAATAGCATCTGAATAACTGTGTCCACGGATGTCCAGGAATAATTTATACAACAGCGACTTTATCATTAGGATCCAGACTCAAGTGCATTCAGTGGTAAAAATGAAAAACATCAACAATGTATCAGCCCACACAAACATTGATGAACCGCGGGATGTGGTGCCGAGCACCTCTCTGAAAGCTCTGCGCGTCAATTTTCATCAGGATGTATTCATAAGGGCACGTTTCAAAATCTTTCCCTCAGTCAAGGAGCTATTTCCAACAACAGCTCTGTGAATCATTCAAGTGTTTAAATGTCACTTCCAGTCTTCTGCTAGGCACTGCTTTTTCATTGGCCACTCGTCTGGTGTGCGTTTGAAAAAGGCCCCAGTGCGGAGCTTAGTTCCTGTTCTTTCTGACAGCTACACTCTCAACGAGGCCTGTTGGCATCGGAGCTTTGGTTAACATTCTGCTACAATACCGCTTAACAACTCCACTGTGGCTGCTAAGCCTTGTATTAAAACATAGATAGCATGCCAAAAGAGTTTACCGAATGCCATGTCAGACCGGGGAGAAATCTTTGCAAATGAGCGGGAGCAAATTACTTCCTGAAGAATGAAGTGATCACAAATCTACTGTTATAATTCCAATAAGGATTTGTGTCAACTCCAATCGATGTGACGGGTGTGTGTGTGAGAGAGAGGGAGAGCTCTGACGCAATGATGGGTTAGAGAGGAACGATAATGGTATAGGAGAGGGAGACAACCTTCCATTTGGTTCAGGTGAGCTGTCAACTGTTTGACTGTTTTGTTTGCGCAACGCGGGACGCTCGCCGACGCCCAGCGGGAGAGCCGAGGACGCCGGGGAGTACCAACAGGCTTTTTTTTTTTTTTTTTTTTTTTTTTTTTTCTTCCCGTGCCAGCAGGGTGCGTGATGAATAATTACATCTGATGCGTAGCTGCTCGCGCGAGCGTCTCCAGTTCGGAGAGCATTCGAGGCTCTGTGAAGGCGTGTCGATTTCTGTCAGCGCTGAGAATGCAGCCAGCAGTGAGCTGATGGCTGCGCAGTGTGGATGACACCTCCTGTTGACAGTGGACTTGGAGCGAGGATGCCAGTCATAACATAACAGCAGGAAGGTGGGAGGGCACCGTCTCCAAGCGCACGCACACACACACACACACACACACACACACACACACACACACACACACAACATGCAAACACTGTGTCACACTATGACACAGTGTTAAAAGTCACATCAAGGTCCTTATTTAGATCGACTATCATCTCTGACCTCTCCCTCCATCCTCATTAGTCGCACTAGACGGCCTCTGTGGGCCCAGAGCTGCCTCGGGCCCACGCATAAGACGTCATTTTGCTTCATCAGTGGTACAGCTTCTAATGCACACATGCCCGTAGGTTCCGTCCTGCCCATGGATATCTTGTCGAGCCATAAAGGGCCATCAGTTCGGCATTCGGTCTGTATCTGACGATGTTTTGTTCAAGCCAAATTCTGGTCATTTGCTAAATAAAACGATCAGCATCGCTGGGTGACATGGTTAAAAATACTTTTTTGCCTTTTGTTTGTCTCAGCCTTATCGTGCTTTCTTCTTTGAGGGCCTTGTTATTTTACCCAGTGCTTGGGATACAGCACGCCGCCGGGCACCGTCCGTTACAAAATTGGCATTGCCAAGTGCACGAGTGTAGACCAGCGCAAGACTTCCAATCAGACCGGCTAGCAAGCAAAAAGGATAAAAATAAAAAACGTCTCCTCCATGATTAATTGATCCAAATTAAAGCCATTAATCACACAACTCATGTTCAAATGTTTGATATTTCAGAGTGATTTATATTGGGGGAAGAAAGTTTCCTCTCCTGTGTTACACGGTTTCCTAGAAACACAAACTGACGACTTTTCTCTTGCCGTTGCAGAATTTCTCTGCAGGCCATTATAATCCCTTTTGCATGGAAGTTATTTATGCTTTGTGAATTTATCCGCGCAGACTTACGGGGATGTAGCATACGCTGCAGCACACATTTACACATCTATGAGCATTCGGCAATCTATAACTCAGGTTCAAGCACATTGTTTCCTCAAATTTGTGGCAATCTGTATGTGGACATGCTTTCAAACTCTGTGCAGTTATTCTAATAATTCAGAGGAGGTTTGTTCATTATAAAGAAGGGCCTGTGTAATGACCCCCCCCACCCCCACTCAAGGTGTAATTTAGCCATTGTGGATTACAATAACTCAGAGAGCATGAGGAAATTGCTCTTTTTTTTCAATAATTGTATTTGTTATTTCATTCTGCCAACAATTTCCCTTTTAGAGAAGCAAAAAGGAGCAGAATGAGCTGTTTATATTAGGCATCTTGTTGTTGGGTTTGTTGGTTTTGCCACGTGTTCCAGGCTTTCCCCCTCGTCTTTTAATCACTTCTGCTTCTTAAGGTGAAGACACGACCTCGGTGTGAGACCCTTCCACAGCGGTCGATACTGCTTGGCCATATTAATGTCCTTGTCACCAACTGCTGGTGAACTGAACTTTTTTTTTTTTTTACTCTCAACAAACTCTTAGTGTCTCACACCTCAACGCCTTCATTTCCTCCCTGGCCTCCAGTCAAAGATGGCATTTTGCTAGGAAAAAAAAAAGGTTTAAAATGACCTAAAAATATCGTTCCAAGTCAGTCAGCCCAAATAATTTAGTTTATTGATCATAAATTTTCCACATGACATAATTTGATAAAGCATTAAATGACCCTTTTTGAGTGCTGGTATTAAATCTATGACCCTGAAGTTGAAGGAAGTTAACTATCTTGAAAATCTACAACCTTTGTTAAGAAGGCTGTGTAAAGATAATATAATAATATAATAATACAAAGCCTCTCAGCTGCAAACTGTGAATTTCCTGCTGATAATGACTTCCCATAGCAGTGAAGTCATTGTGGATAATCTATGTGCATCTGAACCAGCTCATCCAGCATACTGTGTTTTTAATAGAGCTTCAATGGAAAAAAAAAAAAAATCAACGTTCCAAGTGTGTGAATTTAAGGCTGATCTTCTTAAGAGGAAATGTCAAAAGTACAGACTTGTGACCAAGCTCCAGTTTTGACGTGAGAGCTATCAGGTTTGCGTCACCACTGCCTCTTTTCACATTTAGTCTCTATGCACTGTCCGCAAAAAACATAATATAATGGTAATGTGATGTCCGCTGCCCACTCTCTCGAAATGTCAGATGTCAAAATGTCAACTGGCCCTCGAGTTAGACCTTAAAATTCAAAATGAAGGGTGAAACCAGCAGCATCTCAGGACATCATCTGCCCTTATCTCCAGACCTCATCCAGCCTGTCCTGCCTTTAATTATTAATGTTAGCACGGAAGGAAAGGGGGGGACATGCAGCAGGCTCTTACCTGAGGATAAAACTTTCCGTTATCTCGCTCTTTCTTTCCCTCTTTGTTCTTAATTCCATTTCTCTTCCCGGTCTTCCCTTCTCCTCCCATTTTCTCGACATGTCTCGAGTCGATTCAGTTCAGTTCAAAGGGTCTTTATTAGCGTGACCGAGCCTGTGGTGAAGCGCCAGCTCGGGGAGAGGGAACGTGATGATGGAACATCAGCAAACCACGGGAATCGCCGCACCGCTTCATAAACACACTCATCAGGTGAAAGTCTTCCAAAGCCAAGATCAGTGTGTGCGCGCGTGTGTGTGCGTCTGTGTGTGTGTGCATGTGTGTGTGTGTATTCTGGCCTTACAGGGGATCAGAGAGGATCATAAGATGCATTTTATTGGAACTGAAGGTAAAGTGAGGACAAATTTGGGAAGTGATGACACTTCGGCTGGTCCTCACAAAATCCGAGGGCTGTTTTAGTGTTAAGACAGTTTTAATTTTTAGGTTAAAATTGGGTTTAGGTTGCAGTTAGGGTAAGAGTTACGAAGAGAGAGAGAGAGAGAAAGAGAGAGAGGCATGTGATTTTGCATTGTGCAATAATCCAGGCTTACATGTATTTAGTAGATTAAATTATTTCATTAAGCCCCATCAAAAGGTAACTGTGACAACACTGTCGCCCACGCACGTCTGGCCTGCTTTGACTAAATTCTGCTTTCTTTCTAATTATCACGTATGTATGGAGGACACATCAACAGCATGCCAGAAAGCTAATGCTGGAATCAAAGAGAGAGGGAGCGACAGAGCGACGTGGTGGAATTAAAGCACTAACTGCCAACAGATAACAAAAGGCCACACAGTACAGCTGAAATTTTGCTGCAGAGGCAGCGTGGAGCTGAAACAGTTGATGCGGGTGGCAACTGCTGCAGCTGAGTGCAGTCATTTGGGAAAACAATTTCAAATTAAACCTTAATATCCCTTTAATGGAAGAGTGACTTCAAATATCACTGGCAATTAACACTTAAGAAAATGTGCAAACAGCTATTAGGGAAGAGTTAGAGTATTTCAACTTAATTTGGGAGTCAAGGTGAAGAATTTTTCTGATGGATTTGACATTCGTGTCATAAAGTGATCAGTCGGCCTCATCCTAAGTGCCCTATGGATACACTCACAAAAATTAGGATCATGAAAACTGTATCCTCCCTCCTCATAGTGATCAAAACCATAAAATATTATCTTGTGCAAATATTTGGTGCTGTTTTAATGGCTTTAATGGCCCCCATTATCATCTGCATTATTTTTTTAATCATCTGTGGTGCCATTGTTGCGCCAATAAGAAATGATAGTCCAACAGCTCCTGGGATGGACTATGAAGCTTAGATTGCTCAGCTCTTTAATGTTTTTGTTGCGGAGGGGGGGAAATCTATTTATTCGCTTTAGATTCAATATTTAATTGCCACATTAAAGTGTTAAATTCAAAGCTATAATCTGAGTGGAACCACCTGTAATTATTTTCGCTTTCTTATCCTTATCATAAATGCATTAAAGGCACTTCTGCTGTAGCTTCACAGCTTGTTTCAAACCATGTGTTTTTGTACTCAACCTACATATTCGCCCACCGGTTGCATATGATACACATAGGCAGCGCATTCTTTGTTGGCCTCCTTAATGAGTTCACGTTGGATTTCACGGATCTTTCACTTGTTAATGAGCAAAAACCATCCTCAGAGCAGCTTGCAGTACAATCAAGGGCAAATGCAGCAGCACACTCATGCATACACACACCGCGGCCAAACATGCCATGAAACATGAGCACACACACACGTCCAGATGGTCCCGTATTCTTGTTGTGTCTGAAGCCAGCTCACCTATTAGAAAACCAATCACGCTCTGCACCTGGGCCTATAGAGACGGCTGCGGTAATGCGGGAAAGTTCTTTCTTTCTTGTTCTGCAAGTGTTCAATTTGTCAGAGGGGGCAAAAAAAAGGTAGTTTCTTGTTTACACACTACATTAGAATAAATGGTTTGTGGTACTTGCAGGTACGCTCACAAAATGTGACAGTGTAATCCGGAGGTGTGTGATGATGCTGAGGGAGCAGCGCGGATGCTCTGGGTATTGATATAGAATCATTTCAAGTGGCGACTGAGTTGTTTTATTTACATCTGCATGGAGGGAGCGATTGTTATCCCAGCACGCTCATTCCTGCAAAGCTCAAGAAAAACCCATGAAGATCTGATGAACAAACAGAGACTAAATAAAACTGCTTAGAAAAAAGCAGATGGGATGATTATACAGGTAATCAGGGCATTAGAGAAAAAGGAGGACAATCTACATCCTGGTACCACCCCCCAAGCCGTGTTTAAAATCTTCCCCACATTATCTACTGTCATACCGCCTTGTGGCCTCTCTACAAACCATTGTAAATTTACACGCCTGATCAAATGTGGGTAAATATTAGATCTGCTGCGAATAGTTTGATTCAGAGAGTCAGAAATTGTGCCGAAAATGTACTGTAACAAAATATGATGCAACGTGAGAGCAACACCTCTATTCCCTGTGTGTATTGCAGTGGAAATATTGTTATTAAGGAGAATATTTAAACACACGTCCCCTTCAGTGACAGACCCAATAAAAGTCAGGATCTTCTCTGAGCGGAGCCGATCCCGCCATCTACCTGCAGCCACGACGAGGAGGCAATATTGCTGTCACGCTGCTCCGACGCTAAAGCATATAATGTAGCTGTACTGGAAAGCACATAGCAGCAAGGGCACATCCGCATGGGTGCAACAAAAAAACAGGGTAAATCAAACAACCTTTGTACGGGCAGGTGCTGCCCTTCACCATGAAAACCAATTACAGGCAGCGCTGCATCGGTGTTGTATGTTTAGAGCTTCCATAATTACCTTTGGCTGTATGTATGGATAATGTTCCATACTGAGCCAAAGGGCAGCCGACATCCGCTACTGACTAATTTCCTGATAAAAGATGACACGCTGACGCCAGTCTGTGTCCCACCTTTCACCTGTTTGAACATGCCATCATTTCCCCTCTCTCTCACAAACACACGCGCGAGTACAAACGCACTGTAAACCATCTAAAGACTCGACCGTCGCGCTCAAGCCTCAGAGGGACAGAGAGAGAGAGGGACAGAGGGACAGAGAGAGAACGACAGAGGGAAGGAGAGAGAGAAAGAGTGAGACGGAGAGGCAAGAGGCGGCTTGATATCAAGCAAAACAAAGGCGCCATCCACGACGGGTTGGGCGCGAGCAAAAGAGAAAGAAATGAGGAACAGGTGAGCGACGGGGAATGACAATTAAGCTGATAAGATGGAGAGAAAGAGGCTGTCACAAAGCAGAGGCACAGAAAAGGAAGAGGGAAATGAGGATGCAATGGTGCTCTAATAGAAACAGGATGTGGACACATGGTGAGCACAGACACTACAAATCAGCACTGGTTCACTCTGATGAATGAAAGAGGTGCAATGGGAAGAACTCCGTGTGTGTGTGTGTGTTGGTATGTATACAGATATATATGTGGTGGTAGCCTATATTACATATATTTCCTGCTGCTATTTATTTATTTCTGCCTCTCTCCCTGCTCTGTTTGATGTCCCCAGTTTTTAATAGCATGCATATCTTTGTTCTGTTCATGATTAAGGGATGGAGACTTAGAAGACAGAGCCGCGGGGTCCACTGAAGACCACACTGCTTCTGGACCACCCCCCCCACCCCCACTTCTCCCTCTTACAAACAATTCCTCCAGCTATCCTTCCCCGCCTTTTCCACACGCACACAGACATGCACGCATGCACACCTACACGCTCACAACACACACACACACAAACACACCCTGCATATCTTCAGCCTATCATCAACACTACCCCACTCATTTTTAAGCAATCAATTTTCAAACATTTATTGCCACAGATAGGAAATAAGGAAACATAAATGTGTTTTTGTAGTGTATGCTGATTTTTCGTATACTAATCACTGTAGAAATGGTTTCTCAGCATTGAGATGGTTGATGCAAACATTGCCTCTGCTGCCTCGGTGAATGTTGCTGCATTGTGTTTAAACAGTTGCCTAAACTGGACAAACAGGCTTGAATAATAATCCTTTACTGAATTTACTCAGCAATTGTAATCTGTCCCACCGAAAAACTGAAATTCATCTCTGAACACATGTAGTTCAACAAGCCTCAGAAGGGGAAGCACTGTGGAAAAAATCCATTTTGCTCCACCTAAAGACCATCGATTGTCTGATGTGGCCAAGTCTTTCGCACAGAGCTTTAACGGCCGATGGATGGACGGCTGGATGGATGGATGGATGGAGGTTTTTGGTTTAAAGGCGTGAGCTGGACCAAATTGAGAACACTCAGATATTTCATCTGCAGTAAATCCCATGAGGCTCCAGCAGCCTCTGTGTTAACTGCTTTACCAGCCACCGTTTGTTTGTTACTTCTGCTGGGGTGGGGGGTACTCTCCCGAATCATATTGCCGTACCCAAATTGTCACACCTGACTATTGTGCCACGTCTAGATTCACTGAGCCATATCACTGTCCACTCACTACACATTATAATACAGATGTATTGTGCAAAAACTGACTTTCATTTTTATTTGCATATTGAGTGCTCCCCACCCCTTTAAACTCCTGTAAATGTGCCTCAAAACAGTTCATTTTGTACTTCCACCTTACCGTTATGTAACAGTTTATAATAAGGTTCAGTAATCCTGGCCTCACGGTGGATACAACCACAGCTACCTTTGCAGGGATCCACCTACAGGAAGCATGTTCCTAACTTTTAGTCTAGACATCAAGGAACCTTGCAGAAAAGGAGCAGAATATGTCACCTTTAAATACAGGTGGTCCACGTGGCCTCACAGTTGTCTGTTGATAAGTGGGGAAACTGGAGTCAAATTGCGAGACTAGTCATTATCGTCCATTTATCTCAGGATCAGGTTGGTGGTGGGCTAGACAGACCATCCATCTTCCCCATGTAATTTTCTTTTTCCTTTTTCAAAGAAGAAGAAAAACCAGCAATCTTTAATTAATCCCACAATGGGGAACTTACTGATTTTCCCGTTATACCCTTGCATTACGTTCTGGATCAAATGTAGGGTCTTTTCCCAGATGGACGTGAGTAAGACCTCCAAAAAGAGAAGTTGGTGCCTTCTGAAGTGACGTTCATTAAAACTCGCAGCTGATTGGCACAGTTTTCAAAGTAACCCCAGTATAATATGAGTAGGCCTTCATTAAGTTACACAATTCAAACACTATTAGATTCTTAATGAGCCAAATCAACCAAGTGTCAGGGCTTTGATTAAACACTGCTGACCTTAATTTGAAGCGTACAGACAATAGTTGGGGAAGTATGTTGGCGACAGTATGTGAAATATCAGGGCGGCGCGTTACTCGGTGCTGACACTTCATTAGACTTCTGTGCAGAGGAGCTGTGCAGAACAACTGTTCTCACCATTAATCATGAAATAATGAAGCTCGTCAGGCCTTACACTTAAAAAAACACGAAGTACTTTTTTGGTGTAAACTCCTACAGCTCCTGACAGTCTACACCTGGAAACTACTGGCTCATTTTATGATAAAGTGCCGCCGTGTGCGACATGTCGGACCTGCAGTTTTAGAAAAGCTGTGGAGCGCAGAACGGAGTGCAAGAGCTCTTACACTTGTGATGCCCCCCCCCCCCCCCACCCACCCCGTGCCACTAGAGGGGTGCTGGTTTCCCTGTTTGCTTCCCAGGTCTGTTGGGTGCAATGGAGTCTACAAAAGTCAACAAAAGCCACCCTGACACACACACACACACACACACACACACATCCCGCCCCCTCCACAGATGTTCACCAGAGGGGCACCATGGCTCAGCTTGGTTTTTTTTTTTTTTTTTTTCACACACCCATCCATTCATGCACACATTACTGACTATTGACACTGATTGTTATTTGGTAAATAACTATAATGAATTATTGTTTAGTAATAAATACTATTATTATGTACTCCTACTACAAGCGGGCTGCAATAAATATGGGTGGGGACCCGTCCTGGATGAGGTGTACCACATCCAACAGCCCCGCCTCAAACAGACCTGGAGCACAAATGAGGAAACTAGCGCCTCTATAGTGGTGCGGAGAGGTCATCACATACTGTGTGTACAAGTGGAATGTTCTTCATTCTTATTTACTGAGCAGGCATGAAGCCTGTGTAAAAGTGTGAATAAAAAAAAAAAAAAATTTAAAAGTGTATTTCGCTTTTCCTATTGTAAACCTGTAGTTGGTCAAGCGCCGCAGCATTGTGCAGAAGAACAGAAGAAAGCATATTTACACACCGGTGGCAACAAGATCTCTTACAACGTTGGAGAAATTCAAGGCCATTCACACCGAGCAGAATAACGACATCGAAAAGTGCAAAATAAAGAGTGCGTGCGTGAATATCCTCGGTGAATGCTGGTTAGGATCATTGAGTGACAAGTCGGCCCTGGATTTGAATCACTGGAGCTAAGAGCTTTTTGTTTGTGTGGGGTTTTGGTTCTCTCCACGTACTCTGGCTTCCTCCCCCAGTCCAAAGACAGGCATTTAGGCTATAGGTGAATCAGAATTGACCTTAGGTGCGACTCTGCGCGTGAATGATTGTTTGTCCTATGTATTGGCTCGCCCAGGAGCTGCTGAGCCGTCGAGGGCGGACGCCGCCGCTCTGAATCAATTTCAAGGTGGACTGGAAAGCATTGCAACCAGATTGTTTTTCTGATGCTTCTCAATCTGGACACTGACGGCTCATATTGGATTTCAACTGTTTTCTATTTCTTTTTTTCGTTCTTCACACAGAAGGACAAAAGTTGACATTAGTGGTGCTGATGGGGGTCAAGATGAATGTATTAAATCCTCTTCTAAAATTATGAAATCTACTACGTCTACATCTGTTGCACAGAAAAACCCCGTGGCAGAATGTGTGTGTGTGTGTGTGTGTGTATGTGGGGGGGGGTCTGAGGAGATTTGCACATTAGGAGAGTGAAATCATACAAAACATTTCCTGAATCCTCAGTCCAGCTTCAGCTTCCCCGCTCCACTCCATAGCAGCCGTGCAGATATGTCGGCTACAGCTCAACACACAAATCTCATTTGGTCACTTCTGGACATTCTGCCTGAAAAGATCAGATTGGGGAAGAGTTCCGCCACGGCCTCAAACCGGAACATTTAGGCATGTAAGCGTTCTCCGACATCAGCTTTTCGCACACAAACGGCTGGAAACACTGGATCTTATGTAACGAGCATGACCTGCAAGGATCCCAGAAGCTAAAGTGGTCCTGCACGGGTTTGAGGCGCATGAGAGCTGACACGTTTCGAATGGGTGCGAAGACAAGCGTGATTTTTTTTTCTTTCCTTTTTAGAAAAATGTAATATCTCTTCTCCCTTTAGATAGATCATAGTGGGTGAGTATTAAATTGTAATGGGCTCATGACCTCTGTCTGTGGCCAATTTAGTTGCTTCACTTTTGAATAAAGGAACGAAACCGTCTCCCGAATAGAAAATGACGGAGATGCTTCTGTTGCTGCCCACCCATGCTGCCATTTTTGTGGGCATGCCTATTGATTTTCCTGCTTTTATCTATTTTTAAAACCAAACATATTCCTACACTGGTGACCCGACTGTTTCTTTGTTTACAGGTGACTTGTATTGAGCAGAGGTTTCAGCGGGGTCCAGCCGTTGATCTTTAACAAAAACATGCAAGTCGAGAACCCGCTGATGTTTTTGACAGTATTTCTATTAGCCTGCCTGCCTCTAATATATTAAATCCTGGCTCGCTCCAACCAGAACCGTCTCCAGGCGACCTCAAAGCGAGGGAGAATTTCGCAAAGTCTGAAAATGTATGTATCCTAAATTAAAACTTGCTGTTTTTGTTTTGCTTCTTGCCGTGTACCTTGGCGATGATCACCGCAGCAGCACACAGACAGATCTCTGTCTGACAACCACATGTATTGGCAAGGAATGCTTGAATAATTCACCATGCTTGCCATTAGCTATTACATCTGAATATGGATGCAAAGCTCTGCGCAAAATCTATTTCTTTCCCAAGAAGTAAGAGACTAGTTTAAGCTTTAACAATATCTCCATGGCTGTAATAATACCCTTAATGCATTGTTTCACTTACCTCCTCCTTTGCCCCATTAAGATGATCTCTCGCTAACATCACTTTTCTTTTTGCTATTTTGCACAATGCATACTTCACTTCTCTGCCTAAAGCCTGTAATGCATCTTATGTTACTGGCTACACTCTCTCTCTCTCTCTCTCACACACACACACAGACACACGCGTGCACACACACACACACAAACTGTGTGTGTGCCGTGGATGTGCTGACACAAGGATGTTCTGCCTTCCGCATCAGTCTTCTCATCTAAGCTCGGGGTCAGAGCGGAGCACATAGTATCCACATGCCAGGAACAGTTTAAAGATCGGATCTCGTTCTCACACAAGCTCAAGAAACACTGCACGCACGCACACAAGCGCACACACACACACACACGCACACAGACACACACACATACACTTCCTAAAAGCTTACTACCGGCACTCAATAATCGTCATTGTTACCTTCTTTACGTACCCCTGAAAGATAGGTGAAGGGCACAGAAAAGAGCAGATGAGGCAGGGGGCGGGGGTGGAGGGGGTACTCTAATGTGATCTTTTCAATTGGGCTGATTTATGGCTTGCTTTATTTCACCATTTCCTCCAGCAGGCTGGAAAAACCAGTCTGGGCAGCTCAGGCCAGACAGCGGCTGGAGAGGGAAATACCACGGCCACGGCTAGGATGAAGAATGGAGGTAGACCTTCAGGATGGAGCCAACCAGGGCAATGAAAGAGAGGAAAGAAGAGGGGGAAGAGAAGGAAAGAGGAGGGCAAAGATAAAGAGGCAAGTGAGAGAGCCAAGCAGGCTTAATGAATGTAAAGGCTATAACAATGAAGCGAGGTAAATTGTCCATTAACTTAAGAGTTTCTCATGCGTGTATGTTGCCTCACCATAACGTTCTAATTTAGCAGGTTACACTCTGATGCTTTTCGGCCAGAGACAGAAAAAAAAAAACCTCTCCAGGACACCGAATTAGACTGAAGTAAGACGTAAGGGATGGATTCATGTGGACAGATAAGAGAAGGAAGCAGACAGGCAGTAAGAGGAATGAAGAGAGTGTAGTGGTCACAGAAAGATAAGGACACCAAAAAAAAGAGTACAGCAAAGCATGGAATGGTAAAATATTGAAAGTTTAAAAAAAAAAAAAAAAAAAGAGAGAGCAACAGGAGAGCTTGTATAATTTGGCTGCAGGGGTGGAAAATTCACAGGGGAGCGAGATACCATCAGTTCTCCAGATACAGCGGCAGATAGCCACTGCACAGGGACAAGATCATGATTTCAGTGCAGAGGCGAAAGGAACAGAAAGTGCCCCACTATCAGAACACAAGAAACACAATTATTAGTTTGGACAGCCCCCGAGAGTGTGACGAAAAAACAAAGAGCGCGCCGCTGCAGCGATGACACTCCATTAATGACACAAATTGGTGGCAGGAGCGAGTGAACTGGATGGGAGGCTAATTCATTTTAATTGGTCTGTGCAATCATATGGCGCGATGGGGGAGATAATGACGGGGGGGGCGACTTCTCGCGATGACACAGCTTAGATGGCGAAACCGAGTCTGGCCCGGCGACGTCCTGGGCGAAATTCAACTGCAGATATTCACTGTCAGGTAGCAATTAATGAGTTCGGCGAACAGAGTTATTGATAACATCTCATAGGTAAGACGCCAATCAATGGCCAACCCTGATGCGACGTGACATGACAGCCACATTTTTATATTCATTTTAGCTGTCTAGTTAAATAAGAGCGCCAGACTCAACTAAAGCATCCATAACACTAATGTCACGGTTAAGGTAACAAGTCATAAAAAGCTCTATAGTATCATACCTATAGAATCCCTATTGATGAAACAAACAGGGACACTTATAGATTTTTCTTTTAGATTGTCCGTAATGAAATGCACCCATGTCTGAGTAATCGAATGACCACAAACACACAACATTCAATCACACGCTACCCAAGTGACTCGGTGCCAGGAACGTCCTTTGGCGAGCGTTGGGTTGACGATAACTGTTTGTCTGCTGTGATATGCGGCACTGTGATGGATGACATGTTAAAATGATGAATGCGTCTCAAGAAATTATTAACAGATCAAAGGTCCATTCATTCATCAACCGAGTCAAGATGATGCGTTTTATGTCTCTGCTTTACGGGAAATGGATGCCCGAGTGTGTGTGTTTTGTGTGTGTGTGTGTGTGTGTGTGTGTGTGTGTGTGTGTGTGCACACGCACGCTTGTATGGGCCCCATCTCCATATTGCACGTTGCCAATATGTGTAGCACTGGAATGGAGTGTATAAAAAGGATTAGCTCACTATAATGGAGGAGCTGTCAGATGCATATAAGAGCGAACCCCGTTTCTCTACCCATTTCCCTTTAACCAATGCTGTTTAATCTCAACCCCGATCCGCCTCAGAGAGATTTAAATGCTGTTACCCGGTCCTTTAATTCTTTTAGATAAACCTCACGCTACAGTATGTATGCAGTTTGCTATTGGAAAAAAAGGAAAAAAAATTAAAGTGTTAGACACTACCGAAAGGTCAGTTTTTAATGAATATTTAATTCTAGGAGATAATACTTGGTCAGGTAGAGGCTTATTTATAACCAGCAACTTGAGGCGATCAAACTTGTGTATTAGCAATTCATCAAGCAGCGTTTCTAATCACAGCAGGACTGCACCAGGGGTGGATGGGTTTATAACACGCAGGTTCATTTTGTCAGCCTTGGGGTGTACTCTACTAATATTCTATGCGCCCTAGAATGAGTTATGATCTGCAGTCTAAGTGTTGGGAGCCATTATCACGGTTTGCTCCCAATAAATGAAAAACCGGAAACCTGTGCCAGCCTTACAATGAAATTCTAGATTGTTATGGTTATAATGGTTTCCTTAACAAAATGTGCCGATAAAAACTGTAATTGGGTATGTGACAGTATAATTGGCGGGTACTTTTTAAAAAAAATACTGGGCAATTAAAAGATAGGACAGTGAGGTAAATGATCTTAGATATTTTCATGCCTTAGTGTTACAGTTAAGCATTGGAGTTTTGTCTTTAATTAGAGCTTTCATTTTTATCATCAGAGCAGGCATGATTAGGAAACTGGGGGGGGGGTGAAGAGATAAATACTATCAGATGAGCGTGCAGACTGTTTTTTAGTGTTGTAAATGACCATGGCTGCTGTAATTTTTCAGCCTAGTCTCTTGGATTGTAGCGGCTCTAACGCCTTCCTCAAGCCAGACTCATGTTTATTTATGATATGCCGGTATGGTCCACTTCAAAAGCTCGTCCGCAACTCTCTTTCTGTTACCTTTCCTCCCTCTGCAGAGTGTGTCTCCCTGTCTCCCTCATCTGTACCTGTCTCCCTGCCAAGAATCCAGTTTGATTTACCGTAAAGCTTTCATACATATGAAAAAAAATCCTCCAAAAACCCCACAGCGAATCGACCTGTGACTGCATTTTGTACTCAAGCGTGCTTCTACATCTGATCGCAACAAAAGAAAACACGGCCTTTGGTTTCTCCGTCAATTGTTCTTGCTCTGCACATTTTTTTTTTTTCATCTATCCAATTTCAATGATTTTCATTCTATCCTTTTGGAAAGAGAGAGGGAAAGGTCCAGCATGTTGATGGCTAATCAATGTGTTTGGGTCTCCCCCTTGTGTGTTTGGCTCAAGCAGCTTGATGGGGTAGCCCATCAGCGCATTCTTCTCCCTCCCAAAGATCACATGCTGAGACTGCTGATTATCGCCGGGGAACTTCTCTCCTTTCAGCTGAATCCAATTGTCCTATCTCTTCCATCCCTCTTTTTCCCCACCTCCTACATTCCTTCACAAGAGCATCCTCGGAGGATGCGGCTGCGTAAACACCCGCGTTCATTAACGCCAGCCGGCAGAGTTTCGCTTAAAAATGCATTGTTGTGCAGCGGCGTTTTCATACGGCGGGACAGGAAATCAGGTTTGTGTTGTAATGGGGGTGGTCTCGCGTGAACGGAGCGCTGCGTCTGCTCCAGTTCGCCGGAATATTGAGTGAGATGGATGTACGGGGGGGTCTGAAAAACAATGGTCCACAGGTAAGCATTTAGTTGGATTAGGCACACAAACACACACACACACACACACACACACACACACACACAAATGGCCAAATGGTGGAACACTGATCTCTGCAGCAGCGTGACTCAATGGGCTTGATTGCCAAATGAAAACAAAGGCTGCATGTACAGTGCTGACACACACCATCAGTCACCGATAGCCCGTGGTCCCAGTGATTACCTGCTGTATGTAAATCCATTGTGCAATAAGGCAGGTTATCCCCTTATGAGACGCCATTGTTATTATTGTGGATGGGACATCGGGGCTATGTGCCACAGGCCAAGTGCTAACGATTGATTATGTCCCACCGAGACTAGATGGTGAAATTAGAAAATGATTATATCTGGTAACCAAGGTTACCGAAGTCATCAAACAGTACAAATAATGGCAGCGTGTTTTGTCCTCATTTGTAACAGCGGGCAAAGGTCTGACTCAGTTGAGTAAACAATGAATCTCCGTAGGAGAAACTACAAATAATTTCTAATTAGCTGCCTGCTGTGTAAAACTACAGCGATGCAATGAAGTTACAGGGTCATATTTCCTTTTGTGCTGTACAGATTAATCTTAAGTGTCTCTATAGTTGATGGCACCAATATTAAAGGCTTCGTTTGCATTTGCCGTTATTGTTCAATATCAATAGTCTCAGCACGGCAGATGGCAAAAGGAAATTAAATTCTCAGTGTATCTTCACAGGCAAAGGTAGTGGAACTTATTGAATATACTGAGGGAAGGTATTCAATATATATTTCCCTGAGGACACAGAGGAAACCCAGTATGTAAAGTAAAAAAATTAATTTAAGGTGGAAAATTACATTAATTAGGTAAGTGAATGGCTTAAATGCAAAATTTACATTCATTTTTGAGTTTTTAAATATGTAAATACGTAATGAGGTGTCTTAATAGGTTGTTTCTCCTCATTAATCGAATACAGCACGCGGTGCCTAGTGTATACTGTAACATCTACAAAGCTGCTAGAGTCTATTGTTTAAAGTGTCTCGAAGTGAAGACGAAGCCTGCGGGACAGCAGTTATATGGGTCCAGGCGGACTCTTCCCACCAGCCTGTGCAGCAGTCCGCTGAGCTTAGCCTCGGTCCTCCGAGTCGTTAGGATGGAGCCAGCTCGCGTTAACCCATCTCTGGAGTTGGTTACTTTATTATGCAATTATTATGCCGGCTGGCACGAACCAGCGAGCTAACTAGCCTTCAGAATTAAGCTCGCCGGATGGGCCTGAGAGCAACAGAGGCCTCCGTTTTTTTCACTCACGCGAGCATTGCCAGTTCTGTTGATGGGACCTTAAATTAGCAGTGTTCTCCCTCAAGACCACTTCTCCAAATTGCCTCATTCAAACGCACGGGTGGCCCATTTTCATCTGACTTAAAGAAGAGAAAAAAAAGAGGGGGGGGTATAAAAGGGAGTCTAGGTTGGTCGCCATTGTTGATCCCTTTAGCAAGAGCTGTTTTCACCACTCTCCTCAGTTTTTTACTCAGTTTAACAGCAATCAATCCCACCGAACATACTATTTATATACTGTATATATCAGTTTAATCACTTGATTCAAGGACTTGGAGCTACCATATTTAACAGACATCTTTAAGAGCTCAAGTGAGGCTGCTCATCAGTTCGCCATCATCTGAATCAGGCAGACCCGCGGCCTCTGCCCCCGTTTGATATTTAAAAATCCTCTCCGCCTCACAGTACGATCGCACATCTGCTGATGGGATATATTAAAGATTGATCCTTGAGCCTCGCGCGTAAATATTGAAACACCTCCCGTGATTTTAACCATTGGTGAAACGATCAATCCGCTTTAGACATTGATCCCTGAGCAAGTAAATAGCTGTCAAACTGTGGCCAGCATCAAGTAACACTGAACCCGAAGGCAAGAGCACTTTTTCACTGGAACTTCATCTTTTGGACGGCGTGTTGCTGTTGTGTCTCTCCAGTCGAGCGTAAAGTATCGCACTCAGTTAAGTGTCAGTCTGATTTCTAACCTTAAGTTGTCGTAGCGGGGGACTGTTCCTTGTTCTCACGCACCCCCACCTGTGAGCTTAATTAGAGACAGCACTTTCTCCCCTAACAGACTTTACATCACAGCTTATCTGAAACGTGCGATCTAAAAGGCAAACGATGCGGCTAATGAACTTTATCATGACACTTTTGTGTCTGACGGCAGCAGGCCGCCGCTGAGATCCCTTTATCAAAATGCGGCTCATCGCAGACATTCACACAGGGTTCCAATGGTTCAAGTAAATGTCTGCTTAAAATCAAGGCAAAGCTTCAAAAATTAAATAAATAAATACCCAGAATATTTGAGTGGAGGGAGAGAAGTGAGAAAGAAAATAAATGAGACTGAAAGTCAAAATGCCCTGGCCCCATTTGAGAGAATTTCATCTAGTTAGTTAATCAGTTTTGAAACAAACAGGAACTCCTAATCACCTGCTGTTGGACCATTTGGGCAGCTCTGCTGGCACCGATGCTCACGCCAACACCCTTGATCGGTGCCACGGATTCCAGGCCCCATTCTCAAATATCAGTCTGGTCAAATCAATGATTATGGCAAAAAAAAAAAAAAAAGAAAACATAAACCTGTCAGCAGAGGATCCTGGCTGATTGGAAAACAAGATAATTGGAGATGAAACCTTGAGAAAAGGTCACTGTGTCTTCTTGAGGGATTCAAAATTTACCCTTGTCTGATATTTAGCTGAGGAAAAATGTCAATAAGATGCTAAATCACCAATCCTGGTTAATCGTTAAAGAGATCTGGTGGGTGACGTTAATGCATGCATGACTGGTACAGTAAGAGTACGGCTTTCAGCAAGCATCCTTCATTAAATGTTGTTTTTATAGTTTTTATGTCATTCTATCTTATGAATAGGCTCCTAAAGAACCCCATATGGAGAGCCAGGCATAGATATTAATGAGACACTGCCAGCAGGCATGGTGATGGCTGCCATTACTAAAGTGTCACACAGTTCAGCAGAAGCTCCAGTCGAACATGAAATGTAAGAGATTTTCTAGACTGTGGAGGACACAAGCGGTGGGGTAGAACTGCGCCTGGATGGAACAAATGTTGACCCCCCACCTTCTGTTGCATTCAAACTAACAGAAGATCCTTTTTACCAAACGGATTCTTTACGATATCCTGTAATGCGTCAGTGTATAACTAAGAGTGCGTCAACGGCTGTGACGTCAAACAGGAAGGACCCATTACTCATTATTTCCTGACTCTTGACTACGGAGTAATGGTGTGATTAAACCAGTTCACCTTGTTTGGCTGTGTGAACTCATCGTGCCTCCACAGGCATTAGCAGGCAGGTCTGATCAGTGATTGCAGTGTGACATCTCCTGCTGAGCCTCTATTTTTCCAACTACAGTCCCAGTCGCTTAGTAACCGCTTGAATTAAAGGAAGTTTTCTCTCACCCCTTATTATAACGCGTCATCTTGCGATTTATAGCCGACACATCAAAATGTAAAATGTGAGGATCCCAACAGAGATCGTCTGCGTTTCTGTTTATATCCTTTGTGAAGTAAAGAGATACACAAAGGCAGGCCGTCAAACTATCGACTGGTGGCTAATTAAAGAGAATCTAATTCTCTTTAGATGGTTTTGTCTCTTGAATTAATGTTTATTTGCCTTGAGAGCGGCTTACCCTCGTGGTGCAATGCAGCCTGCATCTCGCTGCATACAACAAGTGCACGAGACGAGCTGCAGCGATCTCAGCTGAGGCTTAAAACGTGATGAGCACGGTGACATAAGCAAACCCTCTGGTGAGAATCAAGAAATTGACATAGACTTAATGAGCAGTCATACCAGCACAAAAAAACAACACGCGACGCTACCCAGAATGCACCGCATGCATCTCTCCTAGGGACAGGTCCTGGAATGAACTGGAGAAGGCGCCAATCAGCCTTTTGTCGCTTGCACAATCAAGGGCGGCGGACGGATGGTCGGAGCCGTCCAGGTCGCAGCGCTCCATGCCGATGCAGGGAACCGCTGGCTTCACTTACCAACTCAAACGCTCACCAACTACAAATACGCGCAGGGATTACAGTAACAGTATGCATACAAATGATCCGAGCCTCCCCTGGTTCACACACGTTGCTTTTATCTTTTTTTTTTTTCCCTGCAATCCAATCTTAATGACTCCATTAACTGAGAGACCATTAGCAGCATCCACTTTATGGGCAGCCAAACAGCCCAGCCGGGAGCACATTATGGAAAGGGCATGTGTGTCCTAATGTCCATTTCTTGTCACATGCACACAAACACACGTATACGCTCGCTCAGTCTTTCCCTCTCATGGCCAGCCAGCCCGAAGCAAGCAGGAGAGGACAAACGACTAAGCAAACAGGGCCATTTTTTGTGCTCCATTAGGCAATGAGGAGCAAAGGTTTAACGCAGGCTGCAGTGCCTCGCACTGGTGGTCAAGCGGCAAAAGATTGAAGGAAGCGGAAAGCGAGAGACTATTCCCCCGCTAAAAGACATCTATCTAAAATTAGAATTGCTCACTTTGTAGCAGGAGGTGTCGGGGCCTCTTCAGGGGGTCGGACAGCGCACCAAAATAAGCCTGTCACAGCCCGAGGTTGAGAGGAACATCAGTGGCATCTCATCAGTGTCACAGAAAACCTTGTGGGGCACAATAATGTGCAAAGTAGCCGCCCACCGCAGCGAATACAAACACTATTGTTTGTTCAAAGCTCTTACAACAGCAGCAGGATTATGCAGATGTGTCAGTGCCGTGTGAGGGGAATTACAAATAACAGCGTTTGGGCTCGCAAAACTGCTTTATTAGTTTTAGTGCATAAATTATAGACCCGACATATTGAACACTTAATTACCGTGATGTTGTACTACATCCGAAACATTTCAGGCAACAAAAGGTGACACAATTCATAAGGTGAAAATGATCGCTAATCTGCCGCCAGCATGGAGCCGTTCTAATCATGGCCCCGCATGGCATTATTGAAAAAGAAGAAAAAAAAAAAAGCTTGGTGAGCGAGTACGTTCCGTTTTCAACTGCCTGTTGACTTCAGGAACATGAAAAGGCTGACATTCTGACGATCTGCGAGGTTGCCAAGATTCGTTAACATCAAAACCTGCGTCGGTAATTGCGATGCAGTTCCAAACACCGTCGCTTCATGAAAAATGCAATCATGTGCAAGTACACAACTATTACACTACGGTAGATTGTACCCGCATTAAAAAAAAAAAAAAAAACTCTAGGCACTCATGGCCCTGCTTGTCTTGAGGAGTTGTGTTTTTATCTTTACCTGTGTCTCCATCCACGTGTAAATGACTTTCTATTACAATATTTTCTTTTTTCTTTTACATTCTACAGAAGGTCAGTATTGCTCCACGTTTCCCTTCTTCAGAACAGTGATTGTAGATTAGTAGGTCAAATAAAAGCATTTTGAATAGGACAAGAAAACTCCATCCTTCCATTCCTGATGGATTTGAACCGTTTGTGGTCTCTCGCTGAATCAATCAAATCAAATCAAATCAAATTTCTTTATGTGTTAGGAACTCCATTTGCAAATGGAGCACCAAAGCAGACGTGATAAAATAAAAAAGATCCAGCTACCTCACTCATTTTTACACCTTCCTGTAGAATAAAAGAAACTAAAGGCTAACTGAGTAATTAGATCGGCAGAGCACGGTTTACTGCTCATCTGCAGTAATCTTCGTGTTCAATCCCGCACATGTGTGGTGACACGTGTATTGAAAAAAAAAAAAAAACGTCTGGCCTATACGTCAATAAAGTGGGCAAATGTCATGGTGAGATGGTTGATTGACTTATATCATTTTTAATGTCATCTACGTATAAGGACACCCGATCTAGACCATCAGTTTTCCATAAAAAAAAGCCCTTTCTGGTGTCTGGAATTGTAGTTTGTAGCGTAATTTGTAGTCCTTCATTGGATAATTAATAATACAGTTTGTTAGCTGTGAAGAAAAGCTACACTAATGTAAGACTAGATTTAGATCATGTGGGGATCGTGGTTGCACGGGGCTCTAATGTCAGATAATAGAGAATCGCATTTACATCAGTCTCACTGTTGTTACTGCTAATAAAAAGACAATTGCGGGTCCATCTGACAAAAGTCAGGCGTTTTATCTACGTTGTGCTGAATAAAAAACATGAGAGATTGCAGAATGGCCCTGAAGGGAGAAGAATATAGAACTGTGATGTGGTGATGATTAATGATGCAAACAATGTGAAAAAGTGGGCCTGCCAGAGCAACAGCAGAAACAAAGACTGGAATTGACCATAAGAACACCTAAACCGGCGGTCAGACAAATTAGCCATAACTTACAATCAATTTTCCCGAGCCGGTCAAACTGGAGCGACGGGAAGGTGTAAAAGTCATTTTGAGAGATTATCTCATGAAGCGTGTGCCTCTCTGCCGCGGCGGAGACCAACTGGAACTAAGTCATTTAGTGGACCAAACCAGTGTGCTGCAGCTGTGAAAACCACTGGCGAGGACAGGCCCGATGAACACATAACCAATAATTTGACGCATCATAACCTCAACTCGGTGCGGCGTCCATTCAACATGGACGCCGCATGAGACCTGCGATGATGCACAAAACCCGTCTGTGTGTTCTTTTCTACTCGGATCCTTTTGTCCGCTCTTATGTATTTGCTCCTCTATTCATGCTAAGTAAGCCTTTCTGTTTTCTGCTCGGAGGTGATCTTTATCCCTGCTCTCGGCTCTTAGCCTCCAGCCGAGAGGAGATTGGAGATACTTTATTTCGTCGAAGGGGACGGGCGGTGTGGGGGGGTTGAGCCCAGCCCAGCATTAATCTACCGCTGCGGCTCCGAAACCGGACCTCCCCTAAAGCCGCGGCGCTTGCCTCGCCCCCCATCGTCTCCAAGGGGGGGGGCGGAGGACGACTCATCAGCAACCAGAAGAACCCATCCGTGTGGCGCAACCTGAGAATCCATCTATTACTGTACTTGAGATGGCAAGGTCAACTGGGGAAGAACCAGTGTCAGAGCTGTCAGCCGCGGATAAAATGAAACAGATAGGTCCTCGCAGAGCGCCGTGCTGTTAAACACCCAGATACAGGAAGCACCTGGATTTATGTTTGCACATGAATTCCCCTTTCATCCCGTTTCCATCGGCTTTTGTGCGCTGCTGTGGTGCGCGTAGACTGGGCTGGGGTATTTTGGACACCAGACCCCTACCCTTGTTGTTTTGGTCCACACTGAAGGGGGGATTACAGCCTTCACGCCAGACAAAACAAACCAGATCAAGCGAAAAATTGCCACAGCAGCCTGCCCGACACCCCGATACGAATTTTGGTATTTGTTTAAGAGGTGCATTGAAATCGGGTCATTTCCCGATTAAATGACCCCGGCGATATCTGCTTACATGGCGGGCGCTGATAAAAACGTACGTCGGGTCGGGCGCTGTTCGAGATGCTGTCGGGTCTTTTTTGCCCGTTGTTCGCGTCGGACGGGAAACGTTTTTTCGAGAAGCCCCCGCTGAGAGGCACTGGCCCTGCGCTGTCACGGCGCTGATGCCATCATACGCCGCTCTTCCTCTCGCCTCGACTCGGCTCCTGACAGCCGCGGCCAGGATCGGCGGCGGGGGCCGTTATCGCCGCGCAGCTGCGGTAATCGTGTTATTCAGTCGTCTTAATTCGGAGGGGCTGACCAACACGGCGAATAAAGCGAGGCCTCGCTAAATCCGCCAGCGTTCCCCGTGAGCAGAGGTCTTTTCCTGCCCACGGGCCCCTCCAGACACACGCTCACTCATCCTCCTTCCCCCGTTCTCACCCTCCTTTCTACATGTGTCTTATCCTCTGTCTGACACTCCCCTTTTGCTCCTGTCATTGCACATTCCCAGGGTTTTTTGTTTGTTTGTTTGTTTGTTTGATTCCCCTTTCCACATTCTGCCTTTCTCTATATGTTCCGCCCTCCCAGTCCTTCTCCCCGTGTAATGTTCGGAACTGGGAGTTTGTGTAATGGCGTTATTCACAGCCCACTGGTCTGTTTGAAGGGACTATCTTGATTGAGCGTCTCCCGGTACAGGGTCTGGTGACTGGGGGAGTGCATTAAGATGTGAATGTGTCCACAGAGATAGATGAGCTCAGTAATATGCAGGATGTTGCAGAAGCCGGGTTCCAAGATAGGGTTTTTATCAAAAACAAAGCTGAGAGATAAAAAAAAAGAAAGAGGGGGGGATTGAAATTATATGGGTGTAATGCAAGCTCAATAGACAGAAAAGCTTGGACGAAAAACTAGTTAAGGAATTAGTGTCATCCTCATTACATGGTTTACCTTCGACTCACTCACGCTCATGTTTGAGCTGCTATCTTTGTAAGGACTTCCATTGAGGGGATACACTACTCAGCTCCTTGTCTAAAACCATCACAGCTAAATACCGAATCCCAACCAGGACCTCATCCCATAACCCGACCTTGAGTCCTGGCCTTGACCCTGACCCTGACCTTCACCCAGGCCTTTGTTGTGAGGACTACCCCACACACCTTCACAACCTAAAAAAATGGCCTCTCTTCATAGGTGAAGTGCATATTTTTGTCAGTGTGTGGCACGTAGACGACCACACACACACACATACACACACTTCTCAAATTAATTAATGCAAATACTCAGACAGGGAACCAAAGACCTGCTCCAAGAAATAAAATACTTGCTACTAATTAGTTAAAATTAACCTCAGGACCAACATGTAGGTACTACACACACACACGCACACACACACACAGAAAAAGGCAACTCCTTTACTTCTTTCTGACACTACACTGATGCTGTTGTAAGCTTGGCTGTAAGATCAAAATCTCTAACACACACACAAACATACATACAACCCCCCTTTCTCTCTGTCTCTCTCTCTTTCTCTCTCTCTCTCTCTCTCTCTCTACCCTGAGGAGAGGAAGCACTGAAAAGCAAATCTGCTGTGAAGACGGCGTAATAACCAACAATGCAGACAGATACAAACCGTCTCTCTTTCTTTGTGTGTGAACTGAACGCACATCCCAGCAACATGCTGCCCGTGTGTTTGCGTGTGTGTGTGTGTGTATGTGTGTGTGTTCGAGCCCATAGAATGAGAACATTTTACTTACAGAATGAATCGGGCTTTCTCAGAAGTGCTGTGCCATGTTAATGCTGTAGTAGTGAGTCAACACGGGCATGGAGATCAGAGACCACGGGGGGGTTTAGCACTTCAGCAGAGGCGGGGAGGCCGTGGGGGAGTCAGAGGGGGTTCAGACTGTGTCATTGGGGATGAGGACAGACTGAAAAAAAAAAAAAAAAAAATTCCAGTCTTTACACTCAGATGGCGAAAATAATCCTATTCAAGGCAGGGGAAAAAAATCAACAACTGACGGGGAGGAGACGTTCCGATCGGGGTGGAAAAAGGAGGCCGTGGATTGATCAGGTTGATGGATTTCTTCTTATAGTTTACCGGAGAGATAAAAAAGAATAAAGAAAAAAAAAAGTTGCCAAAAACCAACAAAAGCCCGTCGCCACAAATAAGAAGGGCTGAAAAATGACTCAATCAACACAGGGTTTTCACTTTTGCCTTTACGCCGCCTTGCTCGGTATTCCCACCACTTGTTTTCCTTTGGAATGCAGGGGGGCCTAGAAGCAGAGGAATGGCAGCGTCAGAAAACCAATCACCTGGCCAGACCATGAGAGAACATAAAGGAGTAAATGACAAGCAGATGAAGGGGAGGATTTCCAACACCTGCTCTATCTCCCTACCACACACACGCACACACACACACACACACACACACACACCCATTCCCAGTTTGCTGTTTCACCACACAGGCTTGTCACACTATTGACTGAGATGCTCCAGAAGCCACAGGAGCGCTGCCCCCCCCACCACCACCACCACCACCGCGCGCCGTGCGGAATGACAATTAGTCGCACGTCGCCTCCCGCTCGACGCCCCGGAACAGGCCACATTCCCGTCTCCCCGTCTCCCAAGCCCGCCTGTCTTTCCGGCTTGTCTATCACCGAGGTGGGGAGCAGGCAGGTGCAGGAGGGGGCGCAACCCTAATCTCCTGCTCAAGTGCCCCCCCTGGTGTTAATCCCAACTCCCCCTCACCCACACACACACACACACACACACACACACACACACCCTGTGGTAGCTATCCTCTAACAGATAAATTCAAAATATCAAAGAGGATGTTTTTTTTTCCCCCCCACAAATCCAAGTTAATTCCAGTTTACAGCCTGTTGTTGGTCCGCAGCTGTTTCTGTTTGCTTCTCCTCACTTGTTATCTATTCTGGACAGCACCCCCCCCCCACACACCTCTTATCCGAGGGAGGACGAAGAGGAATGGTGCTGCTTCATAATGCATTTCCCCGCAATGTGTGAGAAAGATGGTCATAAACGAAAGTGCACGGAAAGGGGCGTGGGTGGGTGGGATTGTTTTAAAATTGCTCATAAAAGGCCTATACTCCCAATGTAGAGCTTCATCAGGGCCCCTGGGGGGGGGGTTGTGGGTCGTGGTGGAGGGGGGGGTTTCAATTACTCACTTTTGCCCAGGAGCCAATTTGGAGGAGTGACCCAGGCCCGAGGTGCGCACAAAAGCGTCGGTATCTCAGCGTGTTATCCGGACGATACTTCCGGACGCGTCCAAGAGCCCCGCGCCGCCGCTGGAGCATCGCGGCAGCTTAGTTCATTCCAGAGGTCTCCGCCGCTCGGGCGAGTCGGTTCGCTTCCCCGGTGTGAGCCCGTCTCCCGAGAAGCGTGTCGCATCAGCTCGGGACCGAAGGGCCTCAACTCTGCGGGCCCGGACCCCCCCGGGGCGCCTCGGCCTGCTCACTTGGGGTGGCGGCGGCGGCGGAGGCTGGCTTCGGAAGGGTGGCTGCTGGTGGTCGCGCGACGGCGTCGGCGCTGCCCATTTTGGTGTCCGTCCGAGGCGGGCTTCGCATCTGGGTGGGGGGATGGGGGGGAGAGGTGATAAAGAGAGAGAGGGCGAGTGCATGAAAGGTTAGCGCGGTGACATTTGTGTCACTCTGCCTTATCTGGCGCGTCAGTCCGCCGCTCGTCACACTCCACCCTGCCTGTCGTCCTGCTGTCTATTCTGTCCTTGTCACTCTCCCTCTGACTTTGCTGCTTGTTCGCGCCTTCCCGCTCTCCTTTCTCTGCGCGATTCGATCCTCTTGCCCCCCCACCCCCCCCTTGTTCTTCTCCGCCGTCGTCGTCCCTTCTTCTGCGTCTGCCCTGATTTCGTTCCCAGACCGATTCGGGCGGGCGACCTGTCGATCGCGCCGCACTCCATCAGGAACGGGAGAGTAATTTAAAGGCGGGTGGGGGGGGAGGAGAGACCTCGCGCCGTGTTTATCAAGCGGAATGGCCTTTCTCTTCCACGTGACCCCCCCGGATCGTCACGACAACACCCAACACCCGAAGAGGACCAAAGGCAGCATTTAGGGTTTGCAGCCACAGACGGGATATTAAATGCTTCACTTATAGTGAGGCTCCAGGTTGTTTTGGAAGAGCTTGAATTCATTAATTACAAGGATCCTATAAAAAAGACTATGCATCTATTCCAAGTATAGAATGCACACAGAGTGGGAACACAAGGGCATTCTCATATCGCTCAGATCAAATAGGCCGATTTAAGACCACTAAAGGTCACCAGGTCGCCATCTCCTCGGTTTTGCTCTGAATTATTCCGACCCGTGCTGGACGCGGCCTTCACGTGCTCTAATATTGTCTCAAGATTGCCCCTCCGATCTCTTCAAGCGAGCGCCTCTTCCAGCCATCCTGACAGACGGCCAAGCCAATGTTGATCTCTCAGATTTTTGGAATCAGATTCTGCTGAAGCGTCTTTTTTTTTTTTTTTTTTTTTTCCTGCCCCCCCCGCCCCCCCCCTCCTCTGATAAAGTGCCTATTCGTCAAACAAATCACCTCGGGCTAAGAATAGCAGCAGGCTTCCAATTCTTTTACGCAGTGGCTGTCCTGACTTGGTTACCATGCAACAGTTTTGCATCTGTTGAATAGGTCTCTGAAATCCTGATCACACACACACACGCACACACAAAAAAAAATCAGCAAATAACTTATCAGTTAAGTGAAGACAGATGGCTGACATTGGAAAACTGTGACTTTCTTTTACAGACCCTTGGGCGTTCCGGTGTCGCAGGAAAATTAAATAATTAAGGAACTCTATTATTTTTCCACAGTCTAGTGAGGAAGAGTCCACTTGGGATGAAACAGGGACTACTCACTCTATCAGTTCCAATCAATACAGCTGTATAGACAAACGTGACCCTCCCGCGACACCAGTGCGCCATAGACCAGTTAGGATGACACCCTGTGTGTGTGTGTGTGTGTGAGATTCACTTGTTAGGCGACTCCTCACAGTGTGTTTGTGTATTCAAAGTGGCAGGTGGCAACTGGTGTGTGGAAAGCACGGCTGCAAACCGGAGCGCACCCTTCCTAAACATTGATCCCTTTCAAAAGCCCCCACCCCCCCCCCCCCCACCACCATCACCACCACCCCACCCAGTCACATGCAACGAGCCACCCGCGGCCGCCAAAGTGACAGACGCAGCCTCAGAAATGACCCGACTCCCAGTGATCAGCCGTGTCGGGGGGGGGGCAGATGTCATTGGTGCATCTGGATTCAAACAGAATTTTGAGAAATGCTATATGGAGAGTGGGTGAGTTTGGGGGGGGGGGTCTCTGTGAGCGACACAGTCAGAGGGGGGAAGAGACAGATGCAAAGAAGGAGTCAAGGAGAGGAAGAAAAGTGAGACGTTGTGATTTCATCCAAATCCGTCAAACTGGACAGGCCTGTTTATGTCTCCGGTGGTGGGGGGGGGGGACGGAGGGGAGGAGAAGGAGAGATGGCTGCTGGAAACAGGTGGGGGGGGAGGTGGAGAGGGGGTGGGAAGAGAGGGGGAGGCGGATGGACCGGGTGAGTGGGTGAGATGCGTAAGGAGAGGAAATGAAAAAACACCCCTTCCCAAAGAGACAGAGGTACGTGAGAATCAGAGACGGGACGTGGTATGAAAATGCGAGGGGGGGGGGGGAGTAAATGGACACTCACCCATTTCAGCAGGCTCTCCTGAGGAGAGCACAATCCCCGCTCTGTGATCCCATCCCGGGGAACGGCGCAGCAAGATCCTGGAGCTCCATCCACGGAATACCAATTGAGCTGCTATTATCAGCTCACACACACGCACACACGCGCACACACACCGGCACTGTGGAGGAAAAGCCACAAGCGTATATTGTCAAGGCTCCACTAGTTTAGAGTGGAAAGAACAAGAAAAGCTGTTTCGGAGATGCAGCGGATACGCGGCGGCACAACTGCATCCCCCCTTTTTTCTGCTTTTCTTTTCTATTTTTTTTTTTTTCCATTTGGAAAAAAAAAAAAAACCCCATCAGAGGCAATGCACAAGCCAGAGGCGAACCTCAACACACACACACACACACACACTCACACTCTGACATTTGCAGCCTATATACACACTTACTGAGCATATATTCAGTCCCAGTTCAGCACACAGTCACAGACTCGCTCGGCTCCCAGGGAGACATCAGTTGCCTGCTTTTCTCCATTCGCTCCTCATCTGTTCCTCAGAGCAGCATCTGATGCAGAGATGAAAGGATGTGAGGACAGACCCTTCTCCCCCCCCACCCACCACCACCACCCACCCACCACCACCACCACCACCAACAACCACCCTCCTCTCTCTCCTTTCCTCCTCGTGTGCAACGTACATCCAGGTTTCTCCTTATCCAATTGTTGATTCTGGCCCAATCCGTGCGTCTGCCGGGGCACTTTGCTGCGATTTGGTGACACGCGACAGCGAGCTGCATTCACTTAGTCACTCCCCTTTCGCCTCTCTCTGCTCTGTCACTCCCCTTGCTCAACGGCATCCCATCCCTGCTCGGCTCTCTCCAATCTAATCAGTTCTCTCTCTCTCTCTCCCTCTCTCCCTCTCTCTCTCTCTCTCTCTTTCTTTGCACCTCCCACTCTCCCCCTCCCACTTTCTAACACCCACTGCTTTACTCACCTCTCTCTCTCTCTCTCTCTCTCTCTCTCTCTCTCTCTCTCTCTCTCTCTCTCTCTCTCTCTCCCTTCTAGGTGTTTTTCTCCAAGATGAATATCAACTTTCCTCCCAGCCTTTTCTCCTCTCCCTCTCTCTCTGTCAGGTTGTGTGATAAGTATTTGAAATAAAGGGGGGGGGGGAGTGATGACCGTGAAGAAAAGGCACAATATAGGGGTTAATAACGCATGCACAGGCGAGCCGAGGGAGGGGGGGGGTAGTAATCACAGGGATATGTTGGATCCCCTCGCCAGGGTAAACTATCCTGACACAGTTTGACATGGCTGCATGCTCAGGGTGACAAACACAATCAAATCATCACATGACCACCTCATCTGAGCAGAACTAGGGGGGAAATATACATGTATACAGGGGGGGGTGGACAGAGGGGAAGGGGGGGGGTGGAGAGAGAGGGGGAGGGAGAAGGAGAGGGAGGAACAGAGACAGGCAGAGAGAGAGAGACAAAGGGAGAGACAGGGGGAGGAAGAGGGAGAGAGAGGGGTAGGGGGAGATGGGGGGGGCAGGGGGAAAGAGAGATGGAGAGAGAGGTAGGGGGAGAGAAAGAGAGAGAGTAAGGGGGGGGGGCAGCACCTAATGCAAAATCCGGCTTCTAAATACTTACAATGTTGATAATGTGTCCCTGATTTGCAGGAACAAACGTGTAGGAGGACAAACGTACTGTAAATCCCTCCATGGGGCAAATTTACACATGTATGCAAGTGCGAGCAGGAAAGGAAAATCTAACTGAAATAAAGCGCTTCCTGCTCGAGCTCGGTGGCGTTCCATCACGTTTCGCCCGCTCGGCGCCAGATGAATATGTAGTGGTTCGTTGGCGGAGCCTGTGTTTGTCGTTTCACACTCCTGTCGCTGGCTTCTTGCTGCCTTTGGTCTGCGTGCGATTGCGTGGATCAAAGAGGACTCTGGCTGGTTCGCGAATTAAAGTTTCAGGCACAAAACACGGAAGCGTCTCCCGAAACACGAAAAACATTTCTTCTGTACGTTCAGACACGCGACACTTGGACTATTTCTTTTTCTCCCTTGCGTCAACTCGATGTATTTGGCGATGTATTTCGCAGCGTTTCATCTCCAGAGATTAGTTCCTCCACCACTGGGCAGGCACATACTAAAGGCATGCACTTGCTGGGAACCATCTCCTCACCAGAGCACCCGGGCACTTCACGCAGGAATCCGATGAACGGAGATGACACCCTCCATCACCATTTCTAATGTTCACTCATATAAGCTGCAATCCCACATTACTGCGAGCAGACAGCCGTCTCCGGAGAGGCAGCTCACACCATGTGATGTCATTGCCTAAATTCTGTCACGCTACACTGTCTCTGACCCCCCCATCTCCACACACACACACACACACACACACACACACACATTTCATTTCACTAACCGGACTGGGATGTTGGCCTTGGTTGCTTCCTGGTCATCGTGTCGCTCTTTTGCAATATAGATTTTTTTTTTTTTTCTTAACCTTGAAGCT